>CM065921.1:19573773-20173773 GCA_033439105.1 Magallana nippona
TTTTTTTATTTAGTTTTACGATTTTATCTTAAAAATGATGTGTTCAGGGGTTTTTTCCCTTTTCATTTTTAGAAAAAAGAAGTAGTGCTTTTTCTTATACATGTATGCATATCGAGTCCTTTAGATATTAATTCATTCTAAAATAAAGTTAACATGTTGAAAGAAATAGTTGCATCTTTCATAAAACGCAATAAATTAGGAAGGTCAAGATCAGTTATCAATAAAGAATTAATAGCAGTAGTGAAATTTATCATTGAAAGACATGGAATAGTAACTGTAGTCCAAATTGCAAGACTACACTGTAACATTTTATCGGGTAGCATTTTTAAGATTTTAAAAGAATATTTAGCTGTCACATAGGTTCTGCGAGGTGGGCCCCCCACATTTTGACTGATGAAGAAAAAGGAAAGCGACCGCAAATTTCTCAGAAACTAATTAACATTAATTAATTAATTAAAAAATGTGATAAAATATGTCTCCATAAAATTGTTATAGGGAATTAAACTTGGTTACATTACTGGGTAATAAATAAAAAATAGGACTCAATTAACAGGTATCGATTTAACGGCCTATAATTGCTAAACGAGTGAAAACGATAAGGAACTTTATGTGAGCAAATTTCTTCAATTCTAATGGTGTAGTTGTACATATTCCCATCAAGAAAGGATAAAAAGTCTTACAAAATATTTATGTTTATAGAATAGTATCTGAGGTACAAAAAATACTACAAGATCAGGAGAACAAAGCCAGGAATGAAAAGGTTTAAACTTTTTTTTTTTTTAATTTTTATATATATTTTCACATAAATCTACACACACATATATATAAACATATTTTAGATATATTTCATACATTTTAAAATTCTACATATTGTAATATCTCATTGATTAAAAAAAATAAATTATCTTCACAATGTGAAATATGTGTTATTTTTGCCCCCCAAAAAAGAGTACAAAGAGAGAAAAAAGGGAGAGAAGGAAATTAGAGACAAAAAAAAAAGAAAAAAAAAGGGGAGGGGGGGGGGGGGGGTACATATATATTATAAAAGGTTCAAACTTTTACATGATCATGCTCCTGCGCACACTGCACACAAGACGTTTTGCTTGAAAATGGAATACTTCAAACCGTCCTCTGTATTCACCGAATTTATCACAATGCGACTTTTATTTTCTATTTTCTAAATAAAAAAAACCCTGCTATCTGGACGCCGATTTTCCCGCACTGGAATATACATGTACCTCTTACGATGTATTATTAATGGTAATTATATTAACATTCAGTGATTATATCAATTAAAATCCAAAATAATAGCATCGTTGACTATTAATAATGTAATTGTAGTACAATACTTGACAAAAGAATAATAAATTATACAACGTAATCAAACTCAGAAGAAAAATACTAAAGTGATACTAATAATAAGAATGTTGCATTATTGTCTCCCACATTTATTAAACAGTGGACAGTCGCCATATTGGACTGTGACGTCATCAATGGCGACTTCACCTTGCTCGGTGCTTGCTTTGATCAAAATCTGAAATTCAAAAGTTTTTTAAAGATAATTCAGAAGAAATGATTACAATGGAATCTACTTGAAAATGGCATGGACAACTTTATTTGAAAAACCTTGTAATGTATTTTCGAATATAATGTGTTGTATATTTAGATCTTGTGATGTATATATGACAATCTTGTGTTGTATGTTCAAAATCTTGTGATGTATATTCAATAAATCGAATGCATTACAGCGTGCAGTCCGTCTGCTGTGCAGGCTGCAGGTTCGATCTCAACGCGGACGAAAGTTCTGGTATCCCGAGCGCAGTGTTTCGTCATTTCATCGGACGGGTTTGCGGACGTGTGCTGCGAGTGGGCTCCTGCTTTAGACGGACGGGTCTGTGTAGGCCACGGCCACGGCCTAATTGGCAAGTTGTGTTACACCGAACGCGGATTTTTTTTTTCATTTTGTAGATGAGTCTGCGTCCGTTGCCAGCGCGGGTTTTATCATTTCGAGGGGCGTGTCTGCGTAAGCTGCATCCTCGATCGGCAAGTTCTGCAAACCCGAGCGCGGGATCATTTCGAGGGAAGGGTCTGCGTTGGTTGCCGCCATATCGGCAAAGTCTTTAAAACCAAGCGCGAAATAGATAAAGAATATATATATATCAAGATAAATTAGAATATACGTCACAAGATATTGAACATACACAATAAAATTATCGAACCTGCAACAATACAAAACAAAACAAAATCATACCCGCCATGGAGTTGTTGCCGTCGAGATAAACTTGGCCTCTGACCACGAGATCTCTTTGCTGCTGACAATCTCTTTGATCGTGGTAGTTTGACCACTGCTTGACTCTTTCTGGGAGATGGTCAGAGTGGTAGTGTTGTGATCCATGTAGTAGTATAGGGACACACACACGGGGCCCGGGGAGATCTCTCGGACACTGACCAGAAAAGCTGTATGGGGTGTGTCAGAACCGTTCAGATACATGTACTTTCCTGTTTGTTGTAAGACACACTATTAATCATACATTTTTCATTACAACATATTGAGAAAATATCATATCGTTTCTATAAACTGGCTCTCAAACTAAATCATGATTAAATCATTGTAATGTTATGGTTATAAACCCAGAATTATGTGATTTGCAATATGCAAGGAACCAAATATTAAAGATAAAAAAGTAATTGAAGTTCATCATCTCCCTTTCAACTTGAGGAGTCTCGGGGGAAAATGTTTCAAACATACGATTTCCTTTAAAAATATTTCAGTAAAAGTTCAAGTTATGAGTAAACTACATGTATGTGCAAAATAAATGTACAGTAAATTGACCGGATAGCTTTTTGTTTACCGCGCTCAAATTTTGGTCGTATATCCGAATCATCCCCGACATTTTGTATAGGATTGTATAGATAAAAGGGGGTTATCATTTTCAATTTTACAATTTTATTTTAAGAATTACAAACATACGATTTTCATTTAATTTTCAGCGATGGAAGGTTAACGTATAAGTGAATTAATTGTTTGCCAAAATAGAACGAAATTGATAGTTTTAATGCTATCCGTCCTCATAGTTTGATCCTATAGACGTGTCTTGCAAGCCATTTCATATATAGAATTGTATAGAATAAAAGGATGTTTACGAATCAAATTTTATTTTATTTGTAAATAGATTAAAAAAAACCTTTCCACTCACAAAGAACATGAAAGGATCGCACATATGTTTTTATTGCAAATTACATTTTCAATTTTAATTATTGGTGCTGCTATGAAAAATGTACGACGTTTATTTTTGTCAATTGTTACGTCAAAGTTTTGACCGACCTCATCGTAAGACGTTGACTCCGACGTGTATAATGTTGATTTTGAAGAAGCGGTAAAATGATTATCTGAACATTATTCTAAGGGTTCATTTAACTAAAATAGTTTTTATAATAATGATCGGAGTGTTCAATGATGCTAAATAAATAAATGACATTTTTAAAAATCCCGTAGTAATTTTAAAATAGATGATGGTGTAACGGCTTTTCAAGTTACAATAAAATATTTATCTCATAATTCGTGAGTTTGCTTAGGCTTCCTTCCAAAGAATCAAGTAATAATCAACAAGGCCTTCAACTGCCAACATTACACGAGGTTATTAAAAGATTTTCCTAGGGTCTATTTTGGTCTTTAATTGTAGAACGACTAACAAAGAATCAAAATACTAAGTCAACCTCTAATCACCTAACTGTAGACTGTTTGTTACCACTGTTTTACACAACCACGATCAATTCACCAATACACGGTCAGTCGAAAGTCACTAAGACACAATCGAAGTCACAAAGACACTGTCAAGTCACCAAGACACAAGTTACAGAAGCAGGGATTTAAAACTGTGTGGTCTAGCTAACAATTCTGTTGCTTTCTGACACAGCTCAAATCCCTGTTCTGTATAACTCTAACCGAGGAATTTCGCTAGATGACCTTTCAAGTCGTTCACCGGCCGAAGACTTACTAAGAGTGATGGGGTGACTGTATATTTACTAAGCAAGTTCTCAGTGATTGGTCTAATCCTGCATCATTTTTATTGGGTATATTGATAATCACTGGTAAAAAAAAAAGAAGAGGCATCTCATTGGTTAAACACATGATACATGTCAATCCGAAAAAAAATTATGACAATAGCCCTGGAAGGGCGGGAAATAGGCTTTGTAGGTTGAACATTTTTTTTTTTTACATTTTAGTATGTATATAATGTATCCAATATTTTTTCCATTTTCTTTCTTAACTAATTTTTAAAAACTAGACCTCTTCCTTCTGATGCAACTTTCCCGTTTTAAAGCGTATACATTGTATCATTTATTCAGAAAGAGTTCATATATCATGGTTTATACCATAGAGGTATCAACACACTCTGTTCGTGGTTCACGCATTAACAAATAAGGTTCACTACCTATCTGCCGATGGTCTAAAAATGAAAGTGATTGTGAACTAAAAGATCTAAGACTGTGATAACATAATAAAGAAGTGTTTTTCTCACCAGCCCCGTTAGAGTGGTCCGTCTGTGGACCTCTTCCAGACACCGGTCCTTTTTTCTCTGTCCACTTAGCACCAGACGATGTCCAGTCGTTCACCAAACCACACAGAGGAAGATCAAACGTACAATGGACTGGGCGGTACACTTTTTTGGAAAGAAAAAAAAATATCAATCATTCGAATTGCTTTTTATCTCACCTGAAAATTTGTCGTTTGTCTATCGTCATTGTCGTTGGCGTTGGCGTCGTCGTAATCTTTTCACATTTTCATCTTCTTCTCCAGAACCACTGGCCCAATTTCAACTAAACTTGTCACTGGGTGAAGGGAATTCAAGTTTGTTCAAATGAAAGGGAGATAATTCAGAATAATTTATGGTATTTTTTAAAAAATCTTCTTCTCTGAAACCAATCAACCAGAAAAGCTGTAACTTGTGTGGAAGCATTTTCAGGTAGGGTAGATTTAAGTTTGTTCAAATCATTATTCCTCGGGGTAGGGTCGGGCCACAATGGGGGGGGGGGGGGGTCAAATTTTTACATAGGAATATATAGAGAAATTTAAAAAAAAAATCTTATTCTAAGAAACCGATCGGCCAGAAAAGCTGAAACTGGTGTGAAAGCATCCTCGGTAAGGGTAGATTCAAGTTTGATAAAATCATGATCTATCTCCAGGGGTAGCGTGGGACCACAGTGGGGGGGGGTCGAATTTTCACAGAGTATATAAAGAAAAATCTTTAAAAATCTTCTTCTCAGAAACCGATCGTACACAAAAGCTGTAACTTGTGTGGAAGCATCCTCAGGTAGGGAAGATTCAAGATTGTTCAAATCATGATCCCGGGGTAGGGTCGGGCCACAATGGTGGGGAGGTCAAATTTTTAATGAAAATATATAGAGAAAAATCTTTGAAAATCTTCTTCTAAAACTCAATTTGCCTAGAAACGCTGTAACTTTAGTCAGTACAGATAGTGTAGATTAAAATTTGTCAAAATCATAATCTTCAGGAGTAGGGTTGGGATACATGGGGAGGGGTTCCAATTTTACAAAGAAAAACATTTAAATTATTCACAAAGTCAAATGTTATTATATATGGTTTTACTTATATGCAAGCATTTTGATATGTTGTTGATTTTTTAAAATTGTTATACTCTAGCTCCTGGAAATTCTTGGGCCTCACAGAGGTTCAAATATTTGATGTAGGTTTATAATCCATGTATAAACAGTTGTTTAAGATCTTTTCGAGAACTGCAATGCTCAATATGTGATATGACAGTAAAATCATCCTGTTACAAAAGGGGTCAATGAATAACATAAGAAGGGATTTATTTATACAGGATTTATTTGTATGACATTATACAGATATTTTATATATGACTCCATAAAGCTGATTTTAATATGTCTATTATTGCTCAGGTGAGTGATGTGGCCCATGGACTTCTTGTTTTATAAGGCTTCCATTAGTGTTAATCTGAATCTCTTGCAACGGGCTTTAACAATTTAAAATGTTACATTTTACTGTATATTTCCATTTTCTGTATTTCTTTCTATCACACAAATAAAACAAACTCATAATGGCCTATACTAACCCGCCTGCTATTATATAAAAAGATGACTGCACTTAACGCCGTATTTTGGGCCCTTTTTCGGTCACTTTTGTTACGTTTATTTCTCGCTCAATTTTACTTCAAGTCAAGTTATATAGTTTGGTCAATTTCCAATCAAAATTTATTGTCATAATGGTTTTAAACTGCGTTGCAATAAAATAATTCGTTGTTTTCTTACCCTCACTGTCCTGCAAATATCTTGAATTTAGACTTATCTGCCCTTGATTGATGATAAGACATAAATATGCATGGAAGGTAAATCTAATATTATAATGAGTAGTCTAAGATTAGAATAGCGGTACTATAATTGAACATTCTCTCTCTCTCTCTCTCTCTCTCTCTCTCTCTCTCTCTCTCTCTCTCTCTCTCTCTCTGCATGTTGCCATTTATGAAAAAAAAATATCGGCCAGCACACGTAGCCATTGATGATCGTAAACCAGTCACTGATGTCAGTTTACGTGCTCGAAAATAAGCTTAATAAGTAGATTATTCAGTAAAGCACAGAACCGATAATCTAACTCAGAGAAATGAAGTAAATATCACTGGGTTTGAATGAATTGAAATAGGTATGGACAATTAATATCGCCTAGCAGAATGTGTGCTACCTAACACGTCACGTGACGGCCGTCTTGTATTCACAAAGTTACCAGGGGTTGAAAACCACGTGGTGAATTATAATATTCAACAGGTCCAAGTATACATGTACTGTTTACAACAGAGAACGCGGTCGCAAGAAGGAACATTTTTTTGTCTGTTTAACCATGAGCGCATGTTTGTCTATTGATCTCCTTTCAACATAAGCTTATATGTATAGATATACAACTACCATTAAAACGAGAACAATAGACAAACATGCGATGACTATGTATTAAGTCTGTAAAAAAGTAGGCTTCCTCATTATCCTATGGAGAGTCAAGAAAATGCAATGACCCCTACCTATGAAAACGACTTCTTTCTTTGTAAATATGAACTTTACATTAATGTAATTACATAAAGTTGCAGTTAAAATATTGGCAATTCCTACATATAAAAGAAATATGCACATTTTTAACATTTATTTTGTCGAAAGTTTTAAATGTCCTTAAGTGCAGCCATCCTTTAAAACTACTTACCCTCAAATCCTTGATTGCCGGTATCTGTAAAATACAGCTGATGTTAAAACAGATATTTTTATATCTGATAAATAGCGTACAGTGGAATATAGTTGCAAATAAAAATGCAGTTCTATTAACACGAATGAGTTTTCTTACCTGGTGGGCAGTCATAGAGAGCTCTTAGTTTACGTACATCAATAACACTGAGATTGTAATGATCACCGAAATACACCCCTGGGTATTTAGACGATACTGTAGGCTTTCTGGTATCCAGTGCGTGTTCGAATGGTCCAACGTGCGTAACAGAGGTATAATCGTACGGCATATTGCGAATAGTTTCCCAAAAGTCATACGACGACACGTTGTAACGATCATGTCGGTAAGATTCTAAAATGTTGTTGATAAAGAATTGTTTCTTATAAAATAAAACTACATGTATATTATTTATATGGACATGTTACAATTTCAACAATTTAGGAACTAAATAATTCTTACTCTGAAAATTATCCCAGTGTATTGTTAAAAAATTGTCCCTGTCTGGTCGAGTGTGTTCGTCTGGTAATCCTAGAATTCGTGCTAAGCTGTACACTAATTTCCTCCGATTAGCACAAATATCGTTTACTGGAATATCCACATTTAATGTGGTTAAACTCATTCCGGGATAAGGAGTGCTGGAATCACAACTAAGAAAAAAACATTTGCTGTCAATATTTAGTTGAAAGCATTTAAAAGAGTTATACTAGCTAACAGCATTGAATTGAAATTGAAAAAAAAAATGTTTGCTGTCAATATTTAGTTGAAAACACTTAAATAATAGAATTAGACTAGCTTATATGCATATATTAATTGGAATTAAAAAGGGGGTGTTGGGGAAACAGATACGATAAAATCATAAAAATCCTTCATGAGTTTACAATTGACTACACTATGTAAAATATATCTTACATAGTTACTTTATAAATTAATAACTGATACCTTGAAGAATAATTTGTTTTCATATGCATCGGAAAATACTTATTTAAAATATATATATATATATATATATATATATATATATATATATATATATATATATATATAAAATTATAGATCACATATAAGCTGAGCCATCCTCCCCCTCTACCAAACTGCGTGACATTAAGGCATCAAAACTATCTGCCTTTCAGAAATGTGAAGGTGAATATCGAAGACCCGTATCAATATCAATTGATGATATTCTGTTATTTAATACACTATATACCTTGAAGCAAACTTGAAATTGACGTAAGGAAAATCTTTCAATCCATCAGTGCTTTCAAATTGTATACATCTCGAGCCTCCAGGGTTCAATAGTTTATTGAAATCGTCGATCGTTTGTAGAATGTTTTGTTTTATACATGTATCTGTGCAAAAAATGTACATATGTACAGAAAATGAAGAGATAAAAAGGGCCATGTATTTAGATTATATTGTTAGTTAAAATCATCAAAATATGTACATTTGATATTTCAGGACATTTTTTTCATATATTGTAAGATTTTTCCAACCTTAAAGTTACTCGCTAAACCCTAAACAATCTAGAAACACACTGTTAGTCTGAAAAACGTACATATAATTGACTTCTAGTTAATTAACATTTTTGGAAAAAAACTTTTAAATATAAGATAGGTATACTTTGTAACATCAATGATTTTACAAAACGTAAAGTAATACTCATAATTATCAATTATCTCTTGTCGATTTGTTGGTGAATAATATGATGTTAAATAAATATTAATAATATAGAACAATCCTGCTCTTTAAAATGTTTTGCATGCATTTAGAGATTAAATGCATAGGTTATCGTATATGTGATTATACAAACAATTTCAAGAAAAGTAAGAAAAAGAATATTCGAGAAAAAACTCATCAATTGCTATCATCACTATTGTATGTTTCATCCTTATTATATTTTACCCTAAAAGAGTTGTTTTAAATGTTAGGTAACACATCTCATACATTTACAGTACAGTTTATTACGACTTATTATTCATCTAAGCCAAACGTTCGTAAAGGAATTATATAAAATGCTTTTCCTTTTTTTTTTTGAGAATACCTACCAAAACGATCGTTTATTTTGTAGTGTAAAGTTCCCCCAGGTGAACCATTTTGATTTTGCCATAGCTGAATTGTTTCCTACAAGATTAAAGTGCTCTAAAATCACTGCATATCTAAATATTACAATTTGTTATATAATTTGAAACAAGAAACGCATTGTTGAATACTGTAATCCAACTTTTATTCGCGACGACTTTATTTCGCGATTTACCTGAGAAACTTGTTTGCGAACTACTAATTTTCGCGATCATGCTTTTTCCACCTTTCTTTTGTTATAAAACACATTCATTAAACACTGCTTTGCTGCGAAAACTATATGCAACGACGAGGCTCTCGCGAATGTTTCTCGCACGCAAAGAAAAGTATTTCGATACTTACGTGTGATAACTTATTCAAACATCCTAAGAACAAAACAATATGCACAAAACAACAGAACGAATTTTTGCCCATGTCTGCACCTTACGACATTGCTGTTAAGAGACATGCTACTTCCTGATAGAGATTAGAGCCATGACTTCATGTGCACAGTTCAAACACTGAAGCGTTTTTTAGATAACAAACTTAAACAAAGAATAACCTTATGTTGATTAGGTAAAACGCCATAGATGTGTCATTTCAATGCTTGAAGACTACTTCGTTTAGATAAAATACTCTGATTCAGTTTACTGTGTATATGGGAGACAATAACAACATCCCCTTAGATATTTCTCATGAAATACATATTAGTGTATGTTGAACTTCTCAAATTAAAATGTATTCTCTCAGTATCCCTCTTTGGTGCAAGTTTAAAAAACTCCAGTGTTATGATGATCTATGTTACTATTATTGCCCATGGTCATTTCCTCTTCAACTCTACAATTTTTATTCACTGCGTCAAAAATGTTCCATAGATAAAATATTTGGGATGATTTTCTTTCCTGATTTATTTTCTTCATCTATTTTAAACATTTGCATTTTGTTGTACATGCAATTTGTATTTCAGTAAGTTTAACCCTATGTTTTGTGGTTTTAAGTTGAGGAATGTTCCCTGTAACTTTTTTGACAATCTTGGTTGTATCACACAATTTACGTCCTAATGCTAAAATATATGTATAAATTTTAAAGAATTTCTTTTAAAATTGACAATACTGATACATGAGAGTAAAAAAAATCTTAAGGATATGTAAACCTGAATTCCATCTCAAAATTAACATTCATGAAAAGTAACAATTTTTTCACCAGGGTATGTCAACTGACCACCCCCACCCCCCCCCCCCAAAAAAAAAACCAAACAAACAAACAAACAAACAAAACCCCAAAACCCAGGTTCAATGCAAAACGCGAACTTTCGATTGGCTATGAATATCGTAGTTTCAAAACGAGGTTTTACTGTTTTAATTTTAGATCTATAAGAGCGAAACAATATGAGTAAGTCTCTTAACTTGCATAAAATATCCATTGAATATCAATTGTTTTACTTTTTGATTATTTACAACCTTGAAATTTTCGATTTATCCGATTTTCTTTGATTTTCCAAATCGCGATAGGCCAATTCAATTTGCAATTTTAAATAACGAAGAAGAAATTTCCGTTTAAGGTGTTTTGTCCCTGAGTTTTCTTTTATACATTTTGTAAACATAACTTTTTTTATAGAGAAAAATATTCTTTAAAATACAAACAATAATATAATTGTATATAGTATTACTTTAAAAGTACATACAAAATAGTTTTCACCAAAATTAAGTACCAATTTTTGGCATATGATGATGAATAAGCAGAAGCAGTATGTGTAAAATGTCAATGTATTACAGATTAATTTTATCCAATAATAAATTAATCTTATTTAATCATGTTGTAAATGAACTAATTGTAGAATACAAGTTACTTAAATCTCAAGTCATCATTGGTATGAATTATTTCTCGAAGCATTCTACTTTCTGTTCCGGCAGCTTCGTTTCACTTGCATTCAGAAGCAATCATTAATCTTTTGAATCTCAACCACCGTTATATCTCCAGTACAAAGGAGGATCGCGATCTGGGGCCCGTTTCACTAAAAGGCGTAAGATACGACGAAACTTAAGTTAGGCCTCAGGGCGTACGCCAAAATTTAGTCCGGCGTAAATTGCGTTTCACTAAGAGGCGTACGCGTAATACTAGTATCGGGGGGGGGGGGGGGGGGGGCTAGAAAATCTATATTTCACGATAAACACAGTTTCAAATGTATTGGTTTCATTATATACTTGTGTAAACGAATAAAAGAGCATTACGATACACAATTTAAGATTTATTTTCAATCTAAATATGTTTCAACGTTTTTAAGTTTTCATTATAGACCTCAAAACAAATATTGAAATAAATATTAAAGAAGAATGTGTGATCTTTCCCATATATCTTTTCAATGAACATAAAAATTCTCTCTCTCTCTCTCTCTCTCTCTCTCTCTCTCTCTCTCTCTCTCTCTCTCTCTCTCTCTCTGATATGTCATGTTGATTTCTTCAGTGTTTTCTTATAAATATGTGAATTTCGTAAAAAACAAACATGTAAATATCGATGTTGTCGTCTGCAATATATATAATTGACTCTGCGCAATCAAAATGTCTTCGGAGAGTAAAAAACGTAAGCCAAACTGGACTGACGATGAAATGAAAATTCTAACATCTTGTGTAATTGAAAACAAAGATGTATTATTTGCAAAGCTGTCGGCATCAGTGACAAACGAGAAAAAGAAAGCTGTATGGGAAGACATCACAAAGCAGTAAGCATGTATAGTTTTAGGTTTTTAGAATTCTATAAAGATCAACAAAAATATATACATGTACATCAATCTCCGATTTGATACAATACATATTGTTTATGTCTACATGTTAAATATAATCGATTTTAATGGTCAAAAACCTGACTTAGTTGAAAAAAATAGGACTGTATTTTAGGTAATATATAATTGCAGAATAAATTCTTCTGCATTGTGCAAGAGGGAAACAGAAGAAATAAAAAAGAAATGGAAAGATGCAAGATCCATTGTAAAGAAGAAAGGAGCAAGTAGAAAGTTTCAGACTAAGAAAACAGGCGGAGGGCCTCTCCCGGAATCTATATTTAAAGCCTGGGAACTTGACGTATGTGTTTTCTAATATTTACCCAAATTGATATAATTATATGTATCCCAGAAAAAAAAATTCGTTGCAAAGATGATTTTCCGATACTGACATAATTATTCATTTCATTAATATTTCTCTTTTTCTGCACCGTTTGGCTTAATTTAATTAAATTTAAAAAGGCAACTACATTTTCTTTTTTATTGCTAGATTTTGTCAATAATACCGGATGAACTTATCTCTGGGATAGACGGTGGGGTCGATACTGCCTTTTCCAGTATTTCTGAAACAAGTATGTATAAATACATGGTGCATTGTAAATTATACACTATAACACTATAAAAATGAATTAAAAATGTATTTAAAATTCCTTTTTTAATTCTTATAATTTTGGTGTAACTTTACCTTTGTTAAGAAAAAAAACTTAGTGAACTGTTTCAACTTCATCCATGCAATCTGAACTATTTATATTACACATAAATGTATAATGATTTCATTTGCTTTTCTTCTATTTCAATTGACACTGTCCTAATTATAAAACTTTTCATTAAAAATCAAGACACGACCAGCGACACTGACAATGAGTTCATGGTCAAACTAATAGATGTAAAGGAAAGAAGAGCTATTGCAGAGGAAAGAAAAGCAGATGCCCTCGAGAGGATAGCGGCGGCATTTGAGAAAAAAATTGGTATTTAATAAATTTGAACACAAAGTTATAAAAGTAGTCATGTTCTTTATTAAGTGTTTGATTTGATAAAAAGAATTGATAAATTGTTAAAATAAATTGGCAACTTGAATGCGTAAATCTTGCACTCTCCTTGGTGCGTTTGCTTTGAACACGGCGTTGTCATTGAAGTTCTGTACCACCCCACCCTCAAGTAAGGGAACTCTCTCTGCAGCAGCTAAATTGTGAAGCCTAATGCAGCATTGAATAATTCCAGAACATCTACTTGGTGAAAAGTGGAGCACTACTCCAGTTCGATGTAAACACCTGCAAACATTTACTTGAATGTAAATAATGCAATAGGTATGCATTTATTCTCAGAAAAAAACCCGTTAGTGTCGCATTTATCGTAATGAACGTTTGAAATAAAAACATTTGCTTGCAAACATTACATATAGAGATATATAAATAAATAAGACCGCGGAACATTAACTGGCAAGATTGGAAATATACAGCTTACGTCAATTTCACCTGTTACAGTCAAAACATTTGAAATGGGCGGGGACAAATTGACGCGAACGTCTGAGAAAACACTAGATTGAAACTGTAGTTAAAGGAAGTGTATAATTTATTTTAAATTTCAGATAGCTGTGCAATGTTGGTGAATTTTCTTAAAACTTCCGGTCGTCTAGCTAAAGATATCCAAAAAATTTTCGTGAATGTTGTTCTTTAAGAATAATTATATTTCACTTATAATTATACAAAAATATATTTTTTATAATTAAAGTTGCGTGAAGTTAACGTTAAAACTACATTGTATAATGTTCCGCGGTCTTAATATCAGTAACGGAATTTTCATAAAATATTCTCCTCTGGGAATAAACCTCGTTTCAACAATGGCCCCACTTGATTTCAGACTTGTGACGACTGATTCTCTGAAATCATCGGACGATGCTTTGCCTTGCGTATAATCTCTCCCGAATTGGGATCTTCTCATATTTGCTGATTATATAGTTATACTTATTGATGAAATAAAATGTTTTTCAATCGCTTTGCTGATCCTAAATGAAATGTTTTTCGATCGCTTTAACTTATACAGCATGTTAGAAACGCTGAGGTGGATTGAGAATACACTTCCTTTAACTACAGTTTCAATCCAATGTTTTCTCAGACGTCCGCGTCAATTTGTCCCGCCCATTTCAAATGTTTTGACTGTAACAGGTGAAGTTGACGTAAGCTGTATATTTCCAATCTTGCCAGTTAATGTTCTGCGGTCTTATTTCGTTTAAATTCTTACCTAAATCTGGATTTTAATACCCCAAAAGATCTTTCTACGATCACACGAGTCTTTCCATGGGCCTCATTGTATTTTACTTCTTCTTGATTAGCTGGGGATAAGAACGGCGTTAAGAGCCATTCCTTGAGAGGGTAGCCAGAATCCCCAAGTAACCACCAGCCCCCTTCTAGATGTCCCATAACACCTGACAATCCCGAGTTGCTCAAAACGAAAGAATCATGAGTTGCACCGGGAAAACAGGTATTAATGTGAAGAAATCTGAAATAATATCAACTAATTTTTCATCCTTTGTATACAATTAAGCAAACAATAAGCATTCTTAGATCATTAAATAATTATGAATTTATTTCTTTTCCATTAAAACACAATTGTTAATTACGCATCGCCTTTAATTTGTTTAATTATTTCGTGCAATAAAGGTATGTAAAAATTGATAAGATTTACATATTCGAAGGTTGTGATTTCATAAAACCCTTTCGACGCTATATTAAATATTTTAATTTTCTCCTGTTGAACTATTGGCGTAAGTAGTATAAGGCGCCTAGATAGGGGGTCAAATGAGTGCACTTGACAGGCGCCTACATATGGGGGTCAAAGGTCAAGCTAAAAATGACGTCATAAATCCGACCCTCCTCCAAGACTTGGCACTCATTCAAGTACAAAAAATGACGTCATTAAGTGCTAGAACTTTATTGAGAACACTGAAAACAACAATAATAGAACAAGTGAACAAGAGAACAAGAGAACAATATGTAGAGTCAACAATATTGGATACACATCCCCCATTCATCCACACACGTGAACCATCTCTTCATCCTCAGAATTCCTTGGTTCTTCTGGGTTATATTGCTAATTTTGGTGGGTTTTCCTATTTTTTGTTTTTCCGTGAAATAGATGCTGAAATAATCTTTTTCGTCGAATTTAGCAGCCATGGACCATTTATCAGTAGCCTCTTCTTTAGGTCCTCCGTTGATGTAAATATTGGGGCCAAGCAGATCGCTGAGATCCTTGATATTCATTGGCTTTTTCAGTTGAAATTCGCCACTGATGTTACGAGTGACTCCAGTTTGGACGAAGCAAAATTTTTTGCAGTATTCTGTAAACAGAGCCTTCATGCTTTTAAAGTTGAAGTCATTGCATTCTTGTGGATCTGTGTAGAAACTCCATGATTCCCTGGCCTTGTCTGATTTCATCCATTCCATACTGTTGGCTATTTTTTTGGCTTTTTCATAGAGGGGGACTATTAAATCTGGATCCTGTTTGATATCGGCCAATAATGTTGCGAATTTTATTTTAGCTTTTTCCAGTTCAGATTCCCTGATTTCTTTCCTTAATTCCTCCGTTTTGTCATTGCTTTTGAACTCTGTTAGTTCTTTTTTCAATTGCTCCATTTTTTCTTCGGTTTCATCGAGTTCTTGTTTGGTGTGCTTCAGCTCTTTTTTGGTATCATCTAGTTCATTTGCTACTAAAATGGTGTCCAATCTTAGGCTGTTGAATTCCTTTTCTGGATAATACGGATCTTTTAGCAGGTCAGCTACCTTTTGATCTAAGGTTTTTCTTTCACGACCAGATCCGAAGCCGTCTGTACAAAAATTGATATGGGGATTGTCTCTCACTCGTCTTTTGAACTGGATATTCAACTGTTTTGCAAATTCCCTCTCCTCTTCTTTTTCCTTTTTCAGACGGTCTATTTTTTCTTTACCAGTTTCCCATTCTCCCCATGGAGTGGGCACTGAGTATTTCGGTGCCTCCGGCAATGTTAATCCTGCTAGATTGGGTTTGATATTTCTGTTCTCTGGTTGAGACTCTTCTGAATCTTCATCTTCCTGACTCAATCTGTGCCATTTATCCTCCACTAATTCCTCCGGACTCATTTTGATTCTCTGCCATTTATTTCCTTTATTAAGCCTATGCTTGCCAACTAGTACTAATTTATAGCCAAGTCTCCGCTGTTCTTCCTTGTATTCCTCCCATGATTTGTCTAATCGATGAACGCTCTTGACATTGTATCCACTTTTTTTCCATTCTTCCTTTAATTGTTGCATTCTTTGGTCTTCAGTCATGTCAGTGTCTGTGACCTTTTCCTTTTCAAATTTTGGGACTTTATTTTCTGTAGCCATCATTGCTATTGTGGCTCTGAACACAGAGATGCTCTCTTTTAAAGCCTTTGCTGCGTCATCAAAGTGACGTATTGGAAATTTCCACACGTCATGGGTTTTTCCATGAGTCATGGGTTTTTCCTGTTTCTAGAAGATCTCAGTGTCATGGGTTTTTCCATGTTCTAAAAATACCTGTTTTGTTGTTCCATATACGAGGATATAACTATAGAGGTTTTTAATAATTCCTTCATTTCCTTTCTTCGGGTCCATGGAGATCAATTTAAAAGAAAATATCTTGCAAAACCAATTACGCCTTTTAAGGCATAAGAGAAGGAGATACAGCAGCAATTAAAAGAATTGAAAGAGAAAAAAAGAAAAAAGGATATTGCTAATAAAAATGTAGAAAGAAAAGAAAACGTTAAAAGAAAGGTTGTATCTGACTATTACCAGATCAGGTTAGATCGAGGGCGTAATTCTAGAAAATTTAAGGTGAAACAAAATGTGTACACTGTCAATTTTCGTGCTTTTCCAGAAAAATCAGAGAGTAATTTTGTACGACGTTTATTAAGTGACATGTTAAAAGAAGTCAAAGAACGTATGCAGTGTAATCCTAACGATTATTTACGCTTGAACTTACGACATCCCTCTCTGGATTCTGATATTTGGTACGAATTTACTCAATCCAAGAATCTAAATGAAAGTTTAATTTTAAGTAAGATTGAAGGGGTTCAACAATCTAAGAAAGAGTTCACCATTACAGATGGGTCTGTTGAATTTGAATTGTTTCATGTGAAATATCCTCAGGGGGCAGGTGGACAATCTGTAAAGCATTTGCATGCGAACAAATGCAAGTTTAAAAAAGCAAAAAGATCTCTACTGAAAATTGAAAATATCGACGATTCTCTTTGTCTCCCTAGAGCTATTGTCGTAGCTCGGTTACACACTCAAAAACCAAAGGAATCTTTGGAATTACAGGAGTGGGAAAAAAAAGTGGGATCGCATTAAAAGAAATGATGTACTTTTTCCTCAGCAGAAAAAAAGAAGCTTTAGAATTGATGAAACGGGCCAAATGTGATCCTAATTTACCATGTGGACCTCTGGAATGGAACAAGATACAAGAAGCATTGGTTCCTCAATATCGATTGAAAATGTTTCATATGAAGTCCTCTTCCTCCAGGTTGAAATTAGAACCCCTTTACAAAGGAAAACGAAATGGTGTTTGTTTGAACATCTTACTAGACAACGAACATTACGATACCATTCTCTCCATGCCTGGTTTGACTGAAAGCAATTATTATTGCGATTATTGTGATGTTGGATATAGTCACATCGAAGATCATAGAGTCAAATGTCCTCACCTTTGTTCTTTTTGTTTGGATGACTCTCCCTGTCCTCCCGATGGGAACAGCATTCATTGTGTTCAATGTAATGGATATTTTAAAAGCAAGCTTTGTTTTTAGAGACATTTAAAACCCTACAGTGACAAACCTGAAACCAGTCTGTGTGGCTTAATGGATCGATGCCCTGATTGTCAAACCTGGATGAGTAAGAAATTATTAGCACATCACAAATGTGGGGAAAATAAATGGTGTAAGATTTGTAGAAAAATGGTCGACAGAGACCATCAATGTTTCGTGCAAGTGAAACCTACCCCTAAAGAGACGAAACAACCCCAAATGTACATTTATTTCGATTTTGAATGTACTCAAGAAAATGGAATTCATGTTCCTAATTTATGTGTGGCTCATTGGGTGTGTCAACATTGCGATCACCTAACCGTGGACCAACCTTGCTCTCATTGTGAAGCCTTATGCCCCAGACGGCATTTGTTTAAGGGTCCCGAAACCTTAAAATTATTTATGGAATGGCTTTATCAATCTCATTCCTGTCAAAAAAGTCAATGTCAGCTTTTGCATCAAGACGCTATCGTTGTAGCTCATAATTGCAAAGGATACGACGGTCAATTCATTTTGAATTATTTGGTACATACTGCTTGTATCACTCCCACTGTGATCATGAACGGAACTAAAACTTTAGCCATCCAAGCCCTTGGGTTGAAATTTATAGATTCTTATAATTATTTACCTTTTGCTTTGTCTAAAATGCCTTCTGCCTTTGGTTTGGAAGAATTGAAAAAAGGATATTTTCCCCATTTTTTCAATACCCAACAGAATCAAAAGTATGTGGGACCCTATCCCCCTGCCATCTACTACAATCCCGACGACATGACTTGTTCTGGGCGTAAAGCATTTTATCAATGGTACCAGAAGCAAGAGGGAAAAGTATTCGATTTTCAAAAAGAGTTTTTGGATTACTGCATATCTGATGTGGATATTTTACAACGATGTTGTGCTCAATTCAGGAAGACCATACAGAACTTGGTCCAAGTCAACCCCTTCCAGGAAGCCATTACCTTTGCTAGCACTGCTAATTTAGCCTACCGAAGAGGATTCATGCCCCAAGGCAGTATTGCTATCATACCTAACATCGGATACGACTCAGCACGACAGTTTTCCATGAAAGCCTGTCGATGGGTAGCCTGGAACAGTCGAGACGGCAAATGCATTCAACATGCTAAAAATGGGGGAGAAATTCAGTTGGGTTCTTACACCGTAGATGGATACGATGCTGATACTAACACCGTCTACGAATTTTACGGATGCTATTGGCACGGTTGTCCTCTATGCCATCTTGATCTAGAGACTAATTATCATCCCCATCGGGTGGATTGCACCTACGGCACTCTCTACGAGGAGACCCTAAGACGAGAACATTTTTTGAAGGAACAGGGCTATAAGGTAGTGAGCATCTGGGAACACGATTTTGATATGGAGATGAAAAATGACCCCGAAATGCAACATTTTATGGAAACTCTGAATTTTCAAGATCCGTTGAATTCCCGACAAGCCTTGTACGGGGGCCGCACTAATGCCACTCGTTTGTATTGTACCCAAGGGGATATGAGATACGTCGATGTCTGTTCTTTGTACCCCTTTGTCCTCAAGTATAGAGCCTTCCCCATGGGTCATCAAGAAATCATCACGCAGGATTTTCAGGACGTTCGTCATTATTTCGGTTTGATTCAATGTCGGGTATTGCCCCCTCGAGGACTGTACCATCCCGTCTTGCCCTATCGTACCGGAGGTAAATTACTCTTTCCCTTATGTCGTACTTGTGCTCGAGAGGCTTGTCAAGATCCACACTATCGATGCCGGCATTCCGATTCTGAACGATGTTTGACTGGAAACTGGGTGACTGCCGAACTTCAAAAGGCCTTGGATTGCGGATATCAGATTCAAAAAATCTACGAAGTGTGGCATTTTCCCCAGAAAAGCCAGGATTTATTTCGCACTTACATCGATACCTTTTTGAAAATCAAACAGGAGTCTTCTGGATATCCCTCTCATTGTCAGACCGAAGAACAACGATTAGCTTACCTCAACGATATTTATCAGCGGGAGAAATTGGTACTGAACCCCATAGAGATTGAGAAAAATCCAGTGAAACGAACCAAGTTATTCTTGAATTGCTTGTTGGGGAAATTTGCTCAAAGACTACAGTTACCCAAGATTGAATATTTGAGCGAACAAGAACAACTGACTAAAATGTTACAGGACAGTACTCTAGAAGTCAAAGAGTTGAATTGTTGAATAACCTGAAAAAATCCGACTCCGACCTGATATCAATTAAATACGTGGAAAAACAAGATTTCATCGAAGACTGTCCCTTCGGCAATGTAGTCTTAGCTGCTTTTACTACAGCTCATGCTCGATTACATTTGTATGACACCTTGGAAAAATTAGGAGATCGTGTTCTTTATTTCGATACCGACAGTATCATTTATCAACACGTGGAAGGACTGTTCAATCCCTCCATTGTCAACAGTTTAGGAGGGTGGACCGATGAACTGGAGGGAGGTCACATTACCAAATTCATGTCCGGAGGACCTAAGAACTATGCCTTTGAAACCGACACTGGAGAGACCGTACAAAAAGTGAAAGGCCTTACTTTGAATCATCGAGCTTCACAAATTGTCACTTTAAAAGCTCTGGAAAAAATGATCTTTAAGGAAATGCCTGATGTTACCGTGACTTATCCTCATAAAATCCAGAGGACCAAGAGACACCAGTTATTGACTAAACCATTTACCAAGAGATATCAAATTGTATATGATAAACGTCAGATCATTGACGATTTTAAGACTCTTCCATTTGGTTTTTAACCATGTCATTAACTTTGTTTTTTCAATAAAATGGATGAAAAAATTTTCTTGTCTTTTTTCTCTAGGGCCAGAGTCCTTTTTTGAAAGAATAACTAAGATTTTTTTGAACAGTAACAATAAATTTATTCAAACAATGAAAGACATGTCGGGTAATGATGATTAATACAAAAATGGATACATGTATTTATAATGATAATTAATACAACAATGGATATTTACAATGATAACAACAAATGATGAAAACAATGAACAACGAACAACAGTACTATTTACATTTTCATAAGTTTGTCAACGACCTGACAGATCTGGATCATCTTCAAAAGTTCCATATCACTATCCTCGATATTTTTCAGTTTGTCGTAGCTCTGTCTCAGGAGTTCGAATTTCAAATTTCTTAGGGTTCTTTTCCTCTCTGGGTTGAATTCCCATCTCTCCTCCCTCTTTCTGTTTCTTTCTTTTCCACTGTACTCTCTGCATTCGTTGTACACTTGACTTAGCTTGTCGTGGGGGCTCTCTTCCTCTTCCTCCTCTTTCTCCTCCGGTGCTGGCGTTGACTCTGCTTTTGCTTCTTCCTCCTCCATTTTATTTTCTTCTTTTTGTTCCTCCTCCTCCTCCTCCTCCTCCTCCTCCTCCTCCTCCTCCTCCTCCTCTCTCTCTCTTCTCGTTTCTTCCCTTCTCGCTGCTTTTCTATCCTCCTCAAAAATATCAAGGTAGTCAGATTCTTCTGGCTCCTGTTCTGGCAAGGGTTCGAACAGGGGTGTACTGGAATTTGGAGGATCAAACACTAGGTCTTTGCCTCCTTCCCTGTCATTCATAATCAGTTCCACCTCGTCCTCCTCTGTCCATCCATAGGTATTGATTTCTACTGGTTTGGTCAATATGTTTCCCATCTTTCAAGAAAAGTGAAGATGAACTTCGATAGCGCTCCCTTATATAAGATATAATACGTCATTTTTTTTGGAGCCGTGCCAAGTTTTACCCCAGCTCTACTGCTGGGTATACTGCAGCTCCGCCGATGTACACACTACGACTCTCCAGACGACACACACATATTCATTGCGCACGCACTCACCCGGTGACATATCCAATTTTACGTAAACTCACTCGTACCACACTACACCCCCCTCCCTTTTGAAAACCCCTTTACCCCGAATGTATTTATGTATAAACACTTATTGTAAATGGATTAATAATTATACATATTGTTGCTCCAAAATGAAGAAGCTGTCAATTATCAATAAAATTAATAATCATAAATTCATGTATGGCCCTGAAATGATATGAGTGTATACAAACCATTATTTGACTAGATTTAACTGACTTAGTGAAGTGGAAACAGGTACAAAGCACTCCCACACCATTCTCACTATATATGCAATATGAATTGAAATGGCAAAAATGACAAGATCTGTAATCATGTTAATGGCAAATAAATGCCTTACCATATATACCTTGCACTTTATATGGAAATACACCAAAGTAAGTTATATATTTAACTCTTCTACAACCACTCGTGCATGAAACATACAATCAGTTACAGTTATAAAACATACACACATGTATGTATGCATCAATATACATCTGTGCTGAAAGTAAAATAAGAATTCAATGCCTATATGTGAACACCTATATTATGCATTCCTTGCCAATATAGCTATCAAAATACATGTACTAATTTGACAAATCCAACACTACTAATCGATCAGTGTCCTCATCAGTCTGCTTTTCATTAGTCGCGCCACATTCATCAATCACTTTCCACTCTTCTGGCTCCTGGCGTTCTCTCCGGAATGACGAGGAAGATCTATGTCAAGGGAATCACGCGACTTTGTGGAATCGTCTACGGGCAGGATTCATTCTGTCATGTAACTTGTACAACTTCTCTTTTCTTAAGGATAAAAAATCCATCCTAATCCTTGAGGACATGCCAGCGACAAGGGCAACAAGGATTCTTCAATGACTGAGTTGAGCTGGCCCACTGAGTGGACGCAAAGTGACGTCACGGATCCTTGGCCTCTTCATCATGTAAGCAAGGTCCAATATCTGCCTCTTGGAGCGGTCAATGATGGACAGTCCTTGGGCAGGGAAATCTTTGAATCCACATGATCTACAAGAGCTTCCAAAGTACCTGCAGGGCCCAAAAGCCATCTCGCCAAGGTTTGTAGACAAGAGGCACGAAGGCAGTGATAGCCCGGGGACCATTCTAACTCCCTCCATTGATGAAAACTTGTGGGATGTAGCAGTCCCAAACATAATGCTTCAGGTGTTTCGACCTTGCGTTGCACCCAGGTACGGGGCAACGTGAATGTAATTCTCTGGTTCGTGGTCTCTTACTGGTTGAAGGCTCCTCCTCTTCCTACTTGAACCATACTACCCATGCTGTCTGACAGTCTTCTCCATTGTCTGAATTTTCTTTCGACGACAATCTTGCTCTCTTGGGGGGAATTGCACGGCGACATTCTCCTCAGAGCTAGAGCTGGACGTCTCATAATCCGTATAGCTAGAGTTGATCGACTCATCATCCATAGAAAAGTCTGATGAACTCTGTGTGCTGTCTGCTTTGTCTATTACTCTCCACTCGACAGTCTGCTGATCTTTTGTATCCATACTGAAAAGGACTGAAAAATAAAATGACAACATTACTTAACTTAATTATTACTAGAGACCTGACATCTGGGACAAATAGGTCTGCAAGGTGTCTGCCACCTCGTTTGTAATTCCAACACAAGTTTCGTGATACCAGTTGTCGCATGTATCACACTAGATCATTAGGCTTCCAACATTTGTTTTTTATAAACGCAAAAAATATCATTAGCTTCGTTTTCCAGTATGTTTTCACCATCCTGAAAACGTTGACGGCAATGAGGCAACCAAGCTGGCATCTTTCTATCATTACAGTGTTTCAATCGATCATGATTAGTGGTGAAAACCATTTTTCGAAGTTTCACTTTATAGAGTATCGATAAGATCTTCTGCACGACGATCCCTGGTCCATTCAAAGGCGAGTCTAACTTTTTGCACCGTCCTTTCTCCTTTGATGTATCCAAGACATATACAAGATCACCTGGTTTGTATGTTCTAGTGTAAAGCTTAACATCATAATCTCTCTTTGCATGGGCTTGGGGAGTCTTCAAAACATTTCTGGCCACCTTATGTGATGAGTGAATAGATGCCCGGAGTCTAGAGACAAAATCATCAAGATTTTTATCTTGATCTGTACTCGGTCGACGAAATACTACATCTGATGGTAAGGTAACTTCAGGTCCAAGCATTAGCTTATTTTGTGTAAAACCTGTATTTCTGTTGACAGATGAGCTGATAGCACCAGCAAGTTGCGGCAAGTGTTCATCCCAATTGTCCTGCAATTTGCCAATGAAACATCGTATCACATCCATAATGGTTCTGTTGAATCTTTCAACCTGACTGTTGGCAGATAGTCGGTATGGTGTTGTGCGACGTTTATGAATTTGGAGTACTTCACATATAGATTTGAAAAGTTTGCTTTCAAAGTTTCTGCCTTGATCTGTAAAGATATTGAACGGGAAACCAAAACGTGCAAAAAATTCATTCACTGCTGCTCTTGTCGTCACTTCCGACTGTTTAGCTTGGTGAATTGATCAACAATTGCAAGTATATTAGTGTTTCCTGCTGATGATTCGGGTAATGGGCCCAAAAAAGTATAGATGCACTCTTTCCATAGGTGTTCCTGAATGATACTTTGTTATCAAGCACCTAGCTTTCCCATTAGCCTTCTTGAATGTGCTGCGTACATCACAAGTTTTGACAAAGGTTTTTGTTGCCTGGCTCATACTAAACCAGTAGAATTTTTCTTTGACACGTAAAATAAGTTCTGGAAACTCCTTGGTGTCCCATTGCTGGAATATCATGACATACGTGTAATATTTATGACAAAGTTTTTGTTGCCTGGCTCATACCAAACCAGTAGAATTTTTCTTTTACACGTAAATAAGTTCTGGAAACTCTTTGGTGTCCCATTGCTGGATTATCATGACATAAGTGTATATTTCATCAACCGTATTCCTGAGTACAACTAGTCTAAATGGGTGTTCATTCTTTAGAGTATTTCTCAAAATTCCATCTGTGTCCAGGAAAAACATTTCTTTATTTACCGAATATTTCTTATCAGCTTTACTGTTAATGAAAATTTCTTCTTCTATAGAAATTTCATTCGACCTCAAGTAAGGCAGAATTAATCCAAGGTCTGGATCGATTGTATGAAACTCATGTAGGCATTGTTCTACACACGTTTCAGTAACAAAAATACATCTTCTGTGAAAGAAATATCTATGCAACTGTGGCAAAAGTCAGTTGTCAGTTCCTGATTTTCTTCAAATAAGTTACATAATGCAGCATAAATTTCTGTTGGTGCTTCTTGCTTTGTTCTACCAAGTTGTATTACATCGTCAACGTCATGTGTAAATTTGGACAAATTTTGTTGCGCTCTAACACAGTACTTGCAACCGCCGCAAGGAAGACAGCTAGGTCAATACCCACCTTCATATCAGGGCATGGTTTGTTGTCAGGTGTACGGGAAAGCCGGTCAGCATTCCCATGTTTCTTGCCAGGTCGGTGCGTAAAATTCATATTGTATTGACTTAATTCCTCGTTGCAAAATCTGAACCATCCGTGTCTAGGATGAATAAAGCCGTAGAGTCTGTCATTGCCAGAACCGGAGTGACAATTAGTGCCAGCTTCAAACTGTCAAAAGCGTCTTGCTACTCTTGCCCCCAAACATAGGGCTTCTTGCCTGTGAGCCGGTTAAGGGGTGTTGCCATATTGGCATAGCCTTTAATGAACGTTCTATGGCAATTCGCAAAACCCAGGAATTTTTCAATTTCTTTAGTCGTTGCTGGAGTCTTCCAATTTTCAACAGCTTCAATATACTCGTATCCTATAGCCAATCCACTTTTTGCTGGAATAGAAGGCATTTCTTGCTTTCACCTTTAATCCATATTGCCAAAATCTATCAAAAACTATTTGCAGGTTGTTGCGATTGTGCTGTTTCTTGTTTTATAAGAATTGTTTTTGTACGAATCAGTTTATGTACGAATTATTAGAAAGGTTAGAACTCTTCTGTATAAAGAGGTGTACACGATATTTGCCTCCGTTTTTCCCGCTACAACATGCTGGTGACCACATTTTCGTAATGTTACACTACTATGGTTCGCCACGGTGTAAGTATTTACAATATTTGCTACCTACGTCTAGTTTTGATGATAATTCAAAATGTCATATTGATGTGTTGTATATTTATCGATCACTGCATACTGTATCGAGTCGTAATGAATTGTGTGTTTTTCCATAAACATGTTTCCTGTCAAATTGATTACTGTCGTAATGTAACGAGAAATTAGTATTCAATTGCCTTTGTTAACGTGCATCTAATAGTAACAATTCATGACACTATCGTGTATTTAGATTAATATTTTAATCTAGGTCTATCAGTAGCGTCATGAATAAGTCAGATATATACCCTAAAACCTTGAAAATAAGCCGCGGCTTATTTTAACCTTTGGTAAGAAAGTGGGGGCGTATTTTCAAAACTTCCGAAGAGATCATAATCACGGTATATTATCAAAACAATCTGAATTGTAATTGATCGATTGTGAACTATTTCACTGTTCTAAAAAACTGTTCCTTGTATCTAACAAGTTATATAAGCAATAGTTATGATTTGATTAAAAAATTATTAACTTTGTCCCGTTATGCTGTAATTGATTTGCATACTGATGGACGCTTTAAAAATAGACCGATCATTTGTACGACTTGATAATGACGTTTCTTCACAATGTTTATTTTACAATAATCAAATAATTGGATTAATGAACAATTAAATAATTACCGTTGTTGGTTTGTTGGTTTAGATTCACAAACGTACGTTATTACTTTTACATGAAGTGAATACATTATGTACGCATGCATATCGATGACTTTTAAAAAATATTCGTCGTTTTGGGGACGCATATAATGCATAATAACAGCGGGGTTTTTGTAGCATATTATACACAGGTACATGCTACACATGAGACTTGACGGTAGTCTAAAATCTTTCCAAACTGGCATTGTCATGACTGGCTTATATTCAAAACAGGCTTATTTTCGAGTAATTTTCAATGCAAGAAATAGGTGGCTTATTTTCAAAACCGGCTTATTATTAAGTCTGGCTAATTTTCAAAGGTTTTAGGGTGTATATATATATATATATATATATATATATATATATATATATATATATATATATAGGGAGTTGTAAAAATGTGTATAATTTTGTGTTGTATTTGTATTGATTGTGTACTTATAGTTGTTTTTATACCCCACGCAAACAAAGTTTTGGATGGGGGGGGGGGGGGGTATATAGGAATCACGTACCTTGTCCGTCCGTCCGTCTGTCCGTCTGTCTGAGCAATCATGTCTGGTCCATATCTTTCTTATGGTGTAATATTGGAAGTTCTTACTTCGCACAAAGATTGCTTATGACATGGGGGTGTGTCACGATATTGACCCAAGGTCATTTGAGTAAGGTCAAGGTCACTGGCAGGAAAAGTGCAAAATCCGTGTCCTGTCCATATTATTCTTATGGAGAGACATTGGAAGATCTTACTTGAAACAAAGATTGCTTATGACTTTGGGGTGTGTCATGACCTTGAACCAAGGTCATTCGGGCAAGTTCAAGGTCATTGCTTAAAAAATGCTAAATTCTTGTCTATGTCATGTCTTGTATTAATGGAAATGATTAGAAGGTAAATGATGACTGCATTAAAGGACATTTAAATTTTGTGACAAAATAAATTTTAAAAATGGGCATATTTCTTTTAATTGTAGGAATTACCAATGTCTTAACTGCAACTTTATATAATTACATCAATATAAAGTTCATATTTACAAAGAACGAAGTCGTTTTCATAGGTAGGGGTCATTACATTTTCTTGAATCTCCATAGGATAATGAGGAAGCCCATTTTTTTACTGACTTATTACATAGTCAGCGCATGTTTGTCTATTGTTCTCCCTTTAATGGTAGTTGTATATCTATAAATATAAGCTTAAAAGGAGATTAATAGACAGACATGCGTTCATAGTTAAACAGACAAAAACCTGTTCCTTCTTGCGTTCGCGTTCTCTGTTGTAAACAGTATACTTTTACTGCTGAATATTATAATTCACCACGCGGTTTCTAACCTCAGGTAACTTTGTGAATACAAGACGCCCGTCATGTGCCGTGTAAAGTAGCATGCATTCTGCTCGGCGGTATTATTTGTACGTACCTATTTCAATTCATCGAGTGATATTTACTTCATTTCTCTATCTCGGTTCTGTGCGTTACTGATGCTTCTACTTGTAAAATCTTTTCGAACGCGTAAATTGTTGACATCAGCGACTGGTTTACGATCATCAATGGCTACTTGTGCTGGTAGGTATTATATGTTATATTTTTTTTTCAAAAATGGCAACATGCAGCGAGAGAGAGAGAGAGAGAGAGAGAGAGAGAGAGAGAGAGAGAGAGAGAGAGAGAGAGAGAGTGTGTGTGTGTGTGTGTGTGTGTGTGTGTGTGTGTTCAATTATAGTACCGCTATTCTAATCTTACACTACTCATTACCATAGTACATCAACCCTCCATGCATGATTATAAGTCTTATCATCAATCAAAGGCAGATAAATCTAAATTCAAGATATTTGCAGAACAGTGATGTAAGAAAACAACGAATTGCCTTTATTGCAACGCAGTTTACAACCATTATGACGATAAATTTCGCTTGGAAATTGACCAAACTATATAACATATGACTTGAAGTAAAATTGAGCGAGAAATAAACGTAACAATAGTGACTGAAAAAGGGCCCAAAATACAGCGTTAAGTGCAGTCATCCTTTGACACAAAGCTTGCTTTTGTCAGGCCACATAAAATTAATTGTTCGATTCTCATCCCCGCCTGCCCCTCTGAAAATGGCCTGCCCTGATGCACGTTATCATTTTTGGAAAAATGTATCCATGCATCAGCAGTTAAAATAAAATGGAATTTAAAGAATAGAAATTGGTTTGTGTACTCATATTAGGATTATTTTTTTTTTAAAATATAGAGCAGTTATTATTGATAGAACATGGACGGTTGAATATAGATAGCATCCGTCATTTTCTATAATAGAAAAATACTTGAGGTTTAGTTTTTTTTTTTATCTTATCAGGGGGTATCATTCGTGTGCTTGCTCACAGTACCTCTAGTATTTACTTGTAGCTTTTTACCACATTAACGAATAAATGATTGGTTAGCTATCTGCAGGCTTCAGGCAGAATACCGATGATTCTCAAATGATTGTCCCATTACAAGGATGTCGTCCAGAAAGGCTAACACACTGTTCCAAGTTAGTCCACATATGATTGGGTTCATGACTCTAGCATATGTTGATGGAGCGTTGCAAGGCCAAAACTCATTCGGGTTAACTGGAATAACCCATACTTTGTTATGAAGGCTGTTTTGTCCTTATCAGACTCTTTTACTTTTACCCTATAATAAGCCGAGTTGGCATCTAGTTTCGAAAACCACTCATTTCCGAACAATGTGTCAATGCATTCTTCTATAAGAGGTAATGGGTAAACACCCTTCTTTGTCACCGAGTTTCCAATAGTCTATACATCATCTAACTTTTCCACCTCTTTTCCGAGCAAGTACGGGCGGCGACGCCCACTCTAATGTTGACGGTTCTATGATCCCTGCATCCAGCATTGTATGCAAATGATTTTCTTCCTCCTAAACAAAACCTAGGCGTGTGCGTCTCATCATCTGCTTAATGGGGGATGCAGAGCCAGTGTTGGTTGAATGTTCTATTTCTGTAAAACTGCCCAGATCAAACTCATTCTGAGCAAAAAACATCTTGATAATCCTTGAATAGGTTATTATCAACGTTCTCTAACTTGGGTCTAAATCTGTAACAGATTTCTGGAATAGGAAACTCAAGTGCTCTGGAAGTTCTGTTAATTGGCCTTCACTTTGGTTCCGATGTAATAGTCATTGGGTCTGTTGACAAAGCCTCTCCCACTACTGTGCCTTTTCGGATGGTATAAATACCGGTCACTGGCATTAACTAAACATAGCCTAGGTGAATGCTGTTCAGAATACCCACATCGTGGCATCAAAAGTGGAATATCTTCCTGAGGCTCAATAATGTAGCTTCCCTCAATGTTTTGAGCTAGATTACCATTGACATGTGTGGCTGAATTCGATGGAATCATCGTTTTACAGGGCACTTTTACTTGAGCAATTCTTGGCCTTTTTCTACTTTTTCCATATGACAATTGTAGAACTTCAGAGTTAATGGAGAATTGATTGTTACTATAGCCTATGATTATATTGTTTCTGTGCAGCAGAAAATCTAGTCCCATCAACATCTCATCGTCAATTGGAGCAACGTAAATCTCTAATGGATAATTATAAGATCCTTTCTTGATATCCACAGGGACAATATCAAAAGTTTCCATTTTCATGGTCCGGCCCGCTCCATGCATGATAGCGTGTATCCTAATGGGTGGTTTGATGTTCAGCGATTGGTAAACTTTGTCCGAGATTATGGTTGCTTCTTTGGCTGTGTCTACCACTGCAATAGTTTTCCTTGAATTCACAGTTAAGCTTAATCTTAACATGGATGCTTGTCCTAGCTGAAGTATAGTCATAGTTTTGTCACCGCCAGCAACACATTCAAGGTTTCCATAGGATGATGTCTGTTGGTCTTCATTCATGAAATAAGCATTTCTCTCTTTGTCTTTCTTCTATATCTCTTTTTAGCTTGCTTAATGGTTTTGGGTGTAGTTTCTGTAGTCTGTGGTGAATAACGTGGCCTGGTAGCTTCATCATGTAGGCGATTCTCATTTCAGGTCAGAGTTACGCCTGTTGTTCCGACCCATTGTCGTTTAAAGGTTGTCGACGGGCTGTGCAGAGGACTATTAGAATTGTCTGTTCTGTTTTGGGTGAAAGGGAATTGTCTTCTTGGCTTCTTACAGTCTTTGGCTATGTTACTGTACCCTGTCTATAGCAATTATAGCAAGTGCGTGTCTCTGCTTTCTCTTTGGCCTTTGACTGAATACTGTTTAACTTAGACTGGAGCTGTTGCATATTATCAACCAAAATCTTGATCTGTTCTTCCATAGATTTCAATTGATCAAGTTTGACTGAATGGTAAGGGTGTCTTCTTTCCTTATTTTCTGTAGTGACTGCATGTATGGTTTGTCTATGTAAATGTAAAACTGTGTAAAATGTCGTCTCGATCTGCACTTGAATTTAGCAATCTGAGGTCAGTTATCGTGTTTGAGTGAAAATCAGCGACAAATAAAGCGTCAGCATCAATAGTAAATGTTGTCTGATGAATGAAGTATGAGAAAGATTGGGCCAAGGGGTGAAATATATGCTCCGAACAAAATATATCGAACGGACAGATGGGCGGACAGACAGACTGATCACTGGAAGTGGCTTTTTTCATCGTTAAATGTAAAACACATGCTTGAAAACTTATCATTCACCTGACTTAAAAAGTATCTGTCTGCCTCCGATTCAAAGACACGCGCTAATTTCAAACCCGCCCTGAAAACAAATGAAAGGTTTATTGATGTTCACTGCTGCTATCTAAACATGTTTTACCAGAAATTAATGAAATTTCATAATTTGAATAAATCGCCTCCTGCATGATTCTAATGCGGAGTAGTACTTAAATAAATGGACGAAAACCATATTAAAGGCCAGGGAGAAATAATGACAAAACAGTGAAAATAGATTGTGTGTTTAAAAAATCTCGATTGTAAATTGTTAAAGCCGGGACCTCTGGACCAATAGGAGTGTCCCAAAACATATTAATGAAAAAATGAGAAACATAACGGAGTTGATGATTAATAGTTATCAAACTTTGGACACACAATGCGAACACATTGAATAAACTTGGTAAGATATTTATAATGATGTGTCTGTTAAACTTAATATTGATTAACGATTAGTTAAGCATTCATTCTGTATATATCATAATTCAAATTAAATAAATGTTATATACTAAACTTCCACCTCTATCTAATTTCCTTGGAAACCGGATACTCTTTGACCCAGTGACAGATTATTTTGCTTAGTCACGGCAAATTGAAAAATGTGTTTTGAATTGATCTTGTCCGAACCGCTCGATTTGGCATACTAAAATAACACTACTAGATAAAAGGAACCAGAAATCAAGTAGATCGCTTATCTAAATTTGACTGAAATACCTAGTTTCTTTGGGAAATATCGTGACTGTGACAGATTAGAAGTACATGTACCTGTGTGAATTTCTTTTGTATGCGCTGCCTCTAATATTTGGGTTATCACCAAAATACGAGTATTCATTTCCTGCTTATCAGTTTTTCTCTTCTCTGTTCAATAATTTTTGTTCAAAATAAACCGAGAGGAAAGATTAAGAAACCTACTTATAACTTCAATTAATTGACCTTGAAAAGCTCGATGAGTTACATGAATATATAAATATACAATAATTATACAGTACTGTTGATAAGTTTAGGAGTTAGTGAAACACCGATTTAAGTTTTAGTTAAGTACTGGTATTTTATGCAAAATAGTGAAATATAAATCGATATATATATATATATATATATATATATATATATATATATATATATATATATATATATATATATATATATATATATATACATATGATGTTTAGCAGTTTCTCCAAAAACACTCGTTGTATAAAGTTCATTATAACACTACAATATCAGCTACTACACATATTTTGCGTATTGCAACGATTTAATTAAAGACCACAAAGTTGCACCAAATTGCATCCTCAGAGACTTTTTCATAAATTATCATAGTATGACAGGGAAACTCAGTTTAATTATGTTATGTCATTTGAAATATTGACAATAAGAACAAGTATTCCTTTTAAAGGAATGATCCGCATGTGATATCATTGGTCAGCTCAATGTTAATGTAATGTAAAGCATTGCATGCAATAAACATGATTAATTAGTTATAGCATAATTTTGTTCATTTCCAAAATAGCAAGAAATGAACAAACCTTATTCTTAGTAAGCGAAGAGTACTTCCGATTTTAAAATTCTTACGCATGTATATATATATATATATATAAAACTTAAATGAATAAAAACACAAAGTGAGAGTAAATCATAAGCGCTTTCATTTTCATCTTCAGATGTTTTACAACTAACCAAGCTAACGACGTCATTATGACGTCATAATAACGTAAACAAAGTCTCTGGTGTTGACTGTACAATTTGCCGTATTTTTCAATCATTACAGGGACCTTATTCACAAAGCATCCGTAAAATAATGGGTCCGTTAACTTCTCCGCTAAATTTTCCGTTAAATATTTTGGTATTCACGAAACATCCGTTATTTAACGCACCCGTTAACGTCTCCGTTAAACCTTCCGCTATCGGAAAAACTTAACGGATAGGTTAGAGGACCCGTTAAACGGACACCTTGTAACAAGTAACTAGAAAAATGGCTAAATAAACAAAATTTTAATCTATAAAATACATTTAGTTTATATACCGCCATACGCACAAAGCAGGAGCTGGTTTCATGAAGATTGAGGTAATTACTCCTAAACTTACCGTTATGCAGGGGGAAATAAGGAACCAACGCAAATTTTGATTTCACAAAAGTGTGCATCTTTATGCCGATGTGAAATCATATACACCTTAACAATTCCAAGAAATACAGTTACTGTACTTCATTTATTTGTCTACGATATTCTATATGCATTGTCGAATTAACCAAGCCAGTCTGTTAATTATGTGCTCACGTTCGGTAAATTCGTTATAGAAAGGGGATAATAATCAATATAGTTACGCCGCTTAATGAAATACAAAATGTGCCCGAATAATTTTAGGTACAAGTCCTCGGAATAGACTAAAATTAGGTCTAAATATCCGACTCTTTAAGAAAAAATCCCCACATGTGTATTTTACTGTTTACTTTTTTTATATTAACATTTTTGACATTTTAGTTATAATTTTGAATGTGGAACCTACATGCAAATATAAATGGAAAGACCGAAATGTCCGTTACAAAAACGTTCCTTTTCTTTTAACAATCAAAACTGTACCAATGCAAAGACAATACACAAATAGAACATGAAAGAAATATTTATTAAATAAAACTGAGTCTTCTTTGTATTTGGTTTTCACACGTAACCGGATAAAAACGTAAATTACTGTGACGTCATTATACGTTTACATAGTACGTCATATTGGTCTGTGTATGTGCGGCACGAAAATATGGCGTTGATCCGAGCGATTCTAGCCGATCGAAACAGAGTAAGGAAAAATAGAATTTTTAGGGATAGGCGCAATCCATTTGATGCCTATAACGACCATGAGATTCTTAGTCGCTATAGAATGACAAGACGTTGTTTGATGGACATTGTCAGAGAAGATATTTCACATGATACGAAAAGATCGTGTGCCTTAACTCCGGAGGAACAGACGTTCGCTGCTTTGAGATTTTATGCTACAGGTTCATTCCAACAAGTCATAGGGGACATTTTGGGACTTAGTCAGCCCAGCGTGTCAAGGTCAGTTCAGAGAGTGTCAACAGCTTTGGCGAGCATTGCAGGGCAAATCATCAAGTTTCCGACGGATAACAGGAAAGCACAGGCAATCAAGGAAGGTTTCATGGACAAATTCAGATTTCCTAGTGTGCTTGGATGTGTGGATGGAACATTCATTCCCATCAAAGCTCCATCGCAACATGAGGACATGTATGTCTGTCGAAAAGGTTTACATGCCCTCAATGTTCGGGGGATTTGTGACAGCCAGATGAAATTTATCAACCTTCTTGTGAAGTACCCAGGCTCAGCTCATGACGCATTCGTATGGGGCCAGTGTAGCATTCAGGACTTTTTGAGCCACAATTCTCAGTTGGGTTTCTTGCTAGGGGATCAAGCGTATCCTTTGAAACCGTATCTGCTTACTCCTGTTCGGGATCCCCGCACCCCTGCAGAGGAGGCATACAACAGGCAGCAACAGAGAGCAAGGAAAGTAATAGAGGACACCTTTGGAAGATGGAAATGCAGATGGCTCATGCTACATAAATTTGGTAGGTTGTACATACCTATATAACTATCTATACTTATATAACATCAACAGTTTATAGATGAAAAAAATTCTTGGCTAAAGTCTGTCTCAAAATCCCTTTTCCATCATATTATCCAAACATTCCGCTGTGTTTCTTTTTTCGACCAATACGATGATTTAGCTAACCTGGAGGTACAATATTCACCTCACCTTTGGCTCGGTAAATATTTTACTTCTCGGGTAGCTAATCATGGTATTGACCTCAAAAACAGTAATAATTGTATATAACAGGGTAAAATATCACCAATGAGTGAAATGTAAACTCTCGTTTAGTACAAACTGACATGATAGAGAAAATAAGTTTTCATGGAGGTTATTCATGATAAAACATGAATATAAAACACACATGAACATGTCATTCAACATGAACATAAAACATGCGACGCATATTACAAAAAAAAAAACTATTTAAACCTAAGGTGGAGCAATTACAGTAGGATTGACAACAGCAATGGAGGCCGTCATCAGCACTGGAGTTCTGCATAACATTTGCGAGAGTAAGGGTATACCGCTACCGGAGAATGACCACGTGGCAGCAGAGGATGAGGACGTTGAAGACGGCATACTCTAAAACCTGGCCTGACCTGGCCCCATCGGCCTGGCCTGGCCTCAAATTTTGGCCTGGCCCCAAATTTAGCCTCTTCAAAAATTTTTGGCCTCATATCAAAGAAAAATTTTCTCACATTTTCAAAGAATTTTCATTGATTTTTTATTGATTTTTAAATGTTTAAGAGAAATATTTTTTTATAAAAGGTGACCTGGTTGATTGAGTTTTAATTGATTTTATTCAAGTTTGCACACACAAATTCATAGGATATGCATGTGCAACACTGCTCTTTTATTGCCAAGGAATGGATTATGCCCAATACTGAAGCTATCGGCATTAAAATTCAGAGACGCAACCCCCTTCCCCACTTCAAAAAGTAAAATAGAGATATCAGAATAATAAAGTAAAACATCATTTTAAAAGAGACTGACCTGTTTGATGGATAAATAAATATCTCAAACATTTGTAAACTGATTCATAACATCAAATCTCTATCCACATGCAATGCACTTTAAAAATGCCAGACTGAGTTCGCTTACATTACCTGTCAACACCAATCAAACCCAAATTTCCCTCCCCAGTAGAAATTCGATATCAGCCTCCTCTGTCGCTTTATTGGGGTCAGATTAATTGCCTGCACTACCGTTCAACATTTCACATGGTCTAATTTAATTAATGTCATTTGTGAATGACTGCAACATTGTATCCTCCGATAACTTGATTCAGTGATGGTCATTAATCATCACCCCTATATTAGAGTAGTTTCATGCATGTGTTGTTTGTATATTTAGGAAACAATTTTTCCCCTATAGGGTAACTTCGATATCAGAATTTGAACAATGCATAACATGTTGTGACCTTTAATGTTGGTTAGAATAAACAAATTGGTCTCTGTCATTATTTTTTTTCTCACACAAGTATTTGATATAGGTATTGTCCGATCCTGATAGCAGTTTAAGTTAATTAAGTACATTGAAAAAAAAACATGCCATGGTGGAATACAATGGCAGTATTACATTCTTAAAGTACTTTGGAATTTAAAAACAGACTGTTTCAAAATCTGAAAAAAAAATTCAGAATCAATCACTCATACCTGTAGTCATATATACATGATTGTATGTTTCAAAAAAAAACTATCACTATAAGACACTAAAAGCCATTTAGTGTGATGTTTTAAGTGTATTAAACATAAATCAATAAATTATCAATACAATCAACATATGTGTAAGAAAATAAAAAAATAAAATTGAGGCCAAACATTTTAGTAGAGGCCAAATTTGAGGCCAGGCCAATTTTTGAGGCCAGGCCAAAATTTGGGGCCAAGCCAAATTTGAGGCCAAAAGTGAGGACAGGCCAGGCCAGGTTTTAGAGTATGCCCGTTGATGACAACGCTCCACCGGAGTACGGACAGGACGTGATGGAAAGGGATGCAGTCAGATCCCGTCTGATCAGAGCCCACTTCTCATGAAGAGCTCAGACTTGCTTAATTAGTTCAATCTTGAGTTGATGTTATGTATTTGATGTTTTTTTTTTGTTTTTTTTTGTTTTTTTTTTTATAGAATTTATGTTGTTACATTGAATACATTTAAACATCAAAGGATAAGATACCTTGATCACCTGCATATGGAGTTGTTGTCCCTCAGTTAATTCGATACTCAAGGGCATGCTCTTAGTTTAAACAGTTTCTAAGGCAGGACAAGCTACTGACAAACAAGTTGATAAAACAGAACTATCAACAGTCTCGTTTGAAGTCATCTTTTCGTAAGTTCTATGGTCGATACAACGACCTTGTCAGCAAATACAATCTTCCACTGGATTGCATGCTGACTGACGTTTTTCATACTAATTGTTAGACCATAATTAATCACCTAATTGTCTACAGACTTTTCCGTTTTTCCCGAATACGACAAAGAGCATACAGCGGGTGTGACCGGTCAGCAGAGGATGCACACTCCTCCAAGGCACCTGATCCTACCTCTATTTTGTTTTTAAAAGATCCATGTTTGCTCTGCTCCTGTTTTCTTCTTTTTGTTCGAGATGCTAACACTAAATCTAGAGAATAATACCTCCGAATTTTCATTCACCTTGCTTACAAGGACATCGATTTCCCGATCTAAAAATCTTGGCTTTCTTTTTCTTTCCGACGTTTCGACATTTCCGACGCTGTTACGGTATTTACGTCAAATTATGACGTCATTTTTATATCAGTGCAAAATTACGTCATATAAGCAAAGACAAGAACGATTACAGAATTTTAACAGTTAAAAAAGGATAATTGTTGAGAATGATTGTAAATAAATATCCAGTTAAACATAATTTATAAAATTGTTTAAATGTCTGTGGATTTCAGAATATTGCAGTTACATATGTAAATAAATAATAATTCGCAAATGTATAACGTTATGTATATTGCAGAGAAAGACAGTCAATGAAGTAAGATGTTTAAAGACAAAATAAAATAATTCATTCTTTAATTATTGTCACCCCCCCCCCCTCCCCACCTTCCTCTCCCAAAGATTATTTTGGGAAAACTGCATTGTGATGAAATAAATGATTTTCTGACCAATGAAAGCTGTTGATAAAAATAAATTGTCTTTACGGACCCGTTATTACCGCACCCGTTAACTAAACGTTAACGGAGATGTTCGTGAATACCACGTTAAATTTTTACGGACGCACCCGTTACGTTTCCATAAAGTTAACGGACCCGTTATTTTACGGATGCTTTGTGAATAAGGTCCCAGATATTAAATATGAAAAACAATGTAATTTAACACAAACTCACATTAAAATGGTGCATGGATGTTAGAATAAACTGTTCAATTTCGGTTTAAATGTTCTTATAAAATGTTTTTCTTTTTCTCGTTTTTCAATAGTATTAGACTCGCACATTTTATAAAAGGGGAAAACAGTAAAAGATTTCTTTCCACATACGTCCAGATGTTCACTGAGTTTATTTTACGATATTCCGGTGCATTAATATGCTGTTTATGTATCCGGATTCGTTCCCGTAACGCATTTCCTGTTTACCCAATATAAAGTTCTCCACAACCAGAGCATGTTATTACATAAATTAAATTTCTGGTATGGCATGACATGTCATTGTTGATTGTAAACTCTTTCCGACCAAAGTTGAATTTCTGTCTTGCTTTGATATACGGGCAGGTACCACACCGTGGATCCTGGCATTTGGTTACTTTGTAATCTGTTTTTTCTGTAAAATTTGACTTAGTAAGAATTCTTCTTAGATTCTTTGGTTGTCTTTTACTGTTAATAAATTTCTGTTTTTCAAATATTTTAGAAAAGGTTTCATCCGTCTTCAAGACTTCGTTAAGATGTTTAACTGTAGGAGTTACGTTTAGATTTCTCGGGTTATATGGTGTTACTAACGGGATTATGGATTGGGTTTTGTTCCGTTGAATGGGGTTAAGTAAATCTTTTCTATCTAACTTCTTACATTTCTCAATGGCGCCATCTATAATTTTTTCTGGATAATATCTGTATATCTGTATATCTCTGTATTTTCACAGGCTCACTGTTAACGATGGTACATATCTTTCTTGCTAAATTATAAGGTATTGCTCTTTTCGTATGCCGTGGATGGCACGAGTTAAAATGTAAATACTGATGTGTATCAGTGGGTTTGTAATATATATCAGTCATGATGACTTCGTCCTGTTTGGTTAATAGAATATCTAAGTACGAAATACGATCAAGACTTTCTTCTGCTGTAAATTTAATGTCCGGATTAAGTTCATTTAATATTTCTTTAAACGTTTTGAAGTTGCTATCCCCTGAGTTCCAGACTATAAAGCAATCGTCGAGGTATCTTTTCCAGTTTGTTAAGATATATTTTCCAGTGTCGTCCTCAAATGTCTGGTTAACTTTTTTGTACATCATTTCTTCTAAATATCCTAGGGCTAACGTCGCATATGTTGGAGCTATTTTGGTCCCCATGGCGGTTCCCTTGATTTGTCTAAAGTGTTTATCATTGAAAGTAAAAGTATTGTTTGCAAGAACGATTTCCACAGCTTCTAAAATAAAATCTTTTAGAAAGCGGTTGTTTATTTTCTCGGGATTCTTATTCATCCAATATTTTATTGCTTCAAGTCCCAGAGAGTTTGATATGTTAGTATACAAATTGATAACATCCAGTGTAACAAATTTGCTGTTTTCCTCAATTTTTTCTGGTAAATGACGGAGGAAATCCAGGTCATCTTGAACGTAGCTTTTGACTTCACTACAAAATGGTTTTAAAAGAATGTCTAATAGACTACTGAGTCTTTGAGTTGGTGCTGAAGGTCCGCCTACTATTGGTCGGAAAGAGATATCACTTGGATTCGGACAATGAATGTACTCCGAACACTGGGTTTTTATTGCGTCCTTGATTTGTACTGATTTGTGTACTTTTGGAAGACCCTAAAAGTTGCTTTCTCTAAATTCAAAATTTGTTAAGTAGTCTTCTTCCTTATCTGTTAAATTAGATGTTGATTAATGTCGTTTTAACATATTTTTGATATTTTGCATAGTTTTCTTGTCGTTATTGTCATCTATTTCTTTGTAATAGACAGTGTTTGACAGCATGTTCATTATATGCTCTTAATAAAAATTAGAATCCATTATGACAACTGCACTGCCTTTGTCCGCCTCTTTAATTACAATTGATTCATCGTTTGACAGTGATTTTAAGGCTGCCCTTTCCTCGTTATTTAAGTTGCATTTTGTGTTCTCGTTTCCGGTGTTACTATTCAGGGGTAAATTGTTAAGAGTATCACAAATAGTATCTAAAATTTCATTTTTACTCTTTTTAGGATTAAAGTAAGATTTGTTGCGTACAAGATGCTCTTCCAATTCAGTGTCACCGTCATCTTCCTCATAAAAATACTCAACAACTCTCAGTTTTCTAGTATACTCTTTTATATCTGTTATTATTTCTTGTTTATTGCTCTGTGGCGTTGGAGTAAATATCAAACCTTTACATAAAAGTCGTATTTCTGAATCACGTAGATGTCTGTTAGAAAGGTATATCGAACCTAAAGTTATTAACCTTTCTAACAGACATCTAAGTGATGACGGTGACATTTAGAGAAAGCAACTTTTAGGGTCTTCCAAAAGTACACAAATCAGTACAAATCAAGGACGCATTAAAAACCCAGTGTTCGGAGTACATTCATTGTCCGAATCCAAGTGATATCTCTTTCCGACCAATAGTAGGCGGACCTTCAGCACCAACTCAAAGACTCAGTAGTCTATTAGACATTCTTTTAAAACCATTTTGTAGTGAAGTCAAAAGCTACGTTCAAGATGACCTGGATTTCCTTCGTCATTTACCAGAAAAAATTGAGGAAAACAGCAAATTTGTTACACTGGATGTTATCAATTTGTATAGTAACATATCAAACTCTCTTGAAGCAATAAAATATTGGATGAATAAGAATCCCGAGAAAATAAACAACCGCTTTCTAAAAGATTTTATTTTAGAAGCTGTGGAAATCGTTCTTGCAAACAATACTTTTACTTTCAATGATAAACACTTTAGACAAATCAAGGGAACCGCCATGGGGACCAAAATAGCTCCAACATATGCGACGTTAACCCTAGGATATTTAGAAGAAATGATGTACAAAAAAGTTAACCAGACATTTGAGGACGACACTGGAAAATATATCTTAACAAACTGGAAAAGATACCTCGACGATTGCTTTATAGTCTGGAACTCATGGGATAGCAACTTCAAAACTTTTAAAGAATTATTAGATGAACTTAATCCGGACATTAAATTTACAGCAGAAGAAAGTCTTGATCGTATTTCGTACTTAGATGTTCTATTAACTAAACAGGACGAAGTCATCATGACTGATATATATTACAAACCCACTGATACACATCAGTATTTACATTTTAACTCGTGCCATCCACGGCATACGAAAAGAGCAATACCTTATAATTTAGCAAGAAAGATATGTACTATCGCTAACAGTGAGCCTGTGAAAATACAGAGATTACATCAACTGAAACAGTTCCTGAGGAAACGATATTATCCAGAAAAAATTATAGATGGCGCCATTGAGAAATGTAAGAAGTTAGATAGAAAAGATTTACTTAACCCCATTCAACGGAACAAAACCCAATCCATAATCCCGTTAGTAACACCATATAACCCGAGAAATCTAAACGTAACTCCTACAGTTAAACATCTTAACGAAGTCTTGAAGACGGATGAAACCTTTTCTAAAATATTTGAAAAACAGAAATTTATTAACAGTAAAAGACAACCAAAGAATCTAAGAAGAATTCTTACTAAGTCAAATTTTACAGAAAAAACAGATTACAAAGTAACCAAATGCCAGGATCCACGGTGTGGTACCTGCCCGTATATCAAAGCAAGACAGAAATTCAACTTTGGTGGAAAAGAGTTTACAATCAACAATGACATGTCATGCCATACCAGAAATTTAATTTATGTAATAACATGCTCTGGTTGTGGAGAACTTTATATTGGGTAAACAGGAAATGCGTTACGGGAACGAATCCGGATACATAAACAGCATATTAATGCACCGGAATATCGTAAAATAAACTCAGTGAACATCTGGACGTATGTGGAAAGAAATCTTTTACTGTTTTCCCCTTTTATAAAATGTGCGAGTCTAATACTATTGAAAAACGAGAAAAAGAAAAACATTTTATAAGAACATTTAAACCGAAATTGAACAGTTTATTCTAACATCCATGCACCATTTTAATGTGAGTTTGTGTTAAATTACATTGTTTTTTTTATATTTAATATTTGTAATGCTTGAAAAATACGGCAAATTGTGACGTCAACACCAGAGACTTTGTTAACGTTATTATGACGTCATCATGACGTCGTTACCTTGGTTAGTTGTAAAACATCTGAAGATGAAAATGAAAGCGCTTATGTTTTACTCTGACATTGTGTTTTAATTCATTTAAGTTTTCTATATTTTATCCGACCACTGTGACTTTTTCTGGATTTACCTGTATATATATATATAGGAAATCTTAATTTCCTATTGGAAAACTTCCTGTCTGAATCAAATTCCTTCAGGAAATACCCTTCTCCTATACGAAAACTTCCTGTCTGAATCAAATTCCTTCAGGAAATACCCTTCTCCTATAGGAATGTTAATATTTCCTGTAGAAGAATCATTTCTCCTATGGGAATTATCATTTTCCTATGGGATATTAATTTTCACACTAAAAACAAAAGTGGTTATATACTCTCTAGACAATGGTTTATCATTTGGTGGATATCGATTTTTCCGAAACAGCATCTTAGGCGGCGGATGCAATATATATATTATATATAATTATATAGTGTTATGAAGTATATATATATATATATATATATATATATATATATATATATATATATATATATATATATATATATAAAACTGTAAAAATGTTTCAATTTTAGAGCAAACGCATTATTAGAAATAAGAATAATGTTTTTAGTAATCTACATGTAGTTTAGGATTTATATGAAACTGTCACTGCATAGTGAATAAAGTAGTGCAAGGCGGAATGCGTGCGCAAATAGTAAAATTTGCCGGATGTCTCATACGGACACAACTGTGTGGATTACTAGTTAGTGTTTTTCATTTCATTAAATAACAAAAACCATTTTTTTCATTCATTTAATAAAATCATAATAGCTATTCTCGTTTAATGTTAAAAATATTACGAAGATAAATGAAATAAATGCTTACAACTTTTATTCATAGAGTTTTACAATTTTCAACACAAATTACAGACACATGAAATAACACGTAATACCATTGAATTATTCAACCAGGTATACATATATAATTTTTAACCAAAACTTTCCCAGAAATCCACATAAACATATTACAGAAAATCAAGATCAACAGACACATAATTTCGCTAAATGATAATTCTTCTGTGTTAATTTCAAGAGTAAATAAAATAAAATTTGCAGAGAACCTTGCTAATCTAACCTTGCAGACTGATCATAAGGAAGACATACATGAATCTTATGACCTATTTGAGTCAAATTTGTATAAAAACATCCATATATTTGCTGTCTAAGCAGCGATTTCTTTTCATCGGTGTAACTTATCACCATTCTACATAAACATGCAATTTCGATCTCATAATACTTTTGCACAATCACATGAAACATAAAAAAATCAACTGAATAAATATGTGTACCTTTATCAAACCATTTCATAATCATTAAATTCGGTTGAACCTATAAACAATCTTACATAATCTTCATCACAAAATTTTGAATATTCTGAACAGGAATTAGCATTTGAACGGCAACCATCTTCCTCTTCTTGTAACGAAGAAAGAGGATTTTGTACTTGTTCATCATGAATATCGGGTATTTGTATGTAGGAATCATACGCACTTTTTATTTCACTTTTATTTTCGTCAGTAAGAAAATTTTCTTTAGACACTCTTAAAAATATGGAAATAGCATATGGGCCAATTATTAACAAAAGAGTTTCCACTATATATGGAACAGTTGATCCTGTAAAGGATTTTCTGTTAGTAATAAACGTTTCTATAGCGATGAACAGGTACATAAAAATAATAACTGTTTTGAGAAATAAAAAATAGAGTCTCTTTTTCACAAATTTTAGTCTTGCATATATATAATTAAACTTATTTTCTTGCACTTTGTCTATCTGTTCAGTAATTTCTTCATTTTGAGAATTCCGTTGATTTGATTCATTTTGCAGTTCGAATATGTTGTTTAAAATTTCTTCATTCATATTGATGACTTCTTGCAAGTAATTTGAAAAGTAAACAATTGTTGTAATACCTATAACTGCGTAGCGCATTAAATGCTCCCTTATTGGTAGTGCTACAAAGAAAATGTATGTAAAGGATCGGATCAAAAAAGTGAAGGTTGAAATAATTGGGCGTAAATAAAACGCAAATGATGCGAAAAACCATAACAGTAAGTTTAGAGCAATCCATGTACCTCTACAAAAATAATTGCAATTGCAGCCATTGCAGCATTCACAGCAATTGCAGCAGCAGCGATCGAAGTATTTGTAGCAATCGCAGCGACTGCAGCAGTTGCAGCAATCATAATAGAAAATGAATGGAAAAATTGGGATAAGGCAACGCATAAAATCAAACATATATAATACATACTTCAAGAAACACTTGTGACAAGAGCAGTTACAGATATTCCTGTTGCAAGATAAACTACAACAGCAACGATTTCCATCCCTGCATTTGCATTGGTTTTTTAAAGTACAAACACAACAGCAATCAGTGTTTAAGCAAGAATTGATTACTTTGCAAACATTATAACATGGGGTTATCAACGTTTCAAAAAAGCTGGTTGTATTACCTCTGTCCATTTGTGTTTCCTCACCTATTTCATATTTTTTACATGACCCTCCTCCAATAAAGATAAAAATAAATGGCAAAGCTGATGCATATACAACATCCAATACAACAATAAAATTATTGTTTTTAAAATAAGACAAAATTGGTTCACTGGTTCGAAGAATAGCTGAGTCATGGTAAAAGGTGCTGTTAATTACATATCTAACAATTGTTCGATAGAGCCCAAAAGGTAAAAGAATGAATAGCCACAAAAAAAATATTAATCTTCGGGAAGGTCTACAGCAACTCGATTTGCAGCAATTACTGAATTTGCCATGTAATACTTTGATAATAAATCGTTTTATACCAAATGGTCTTTCGTTTTTTTTATAGTACATTGGAGAAGATTCGGAACCTTGATAATTTTTTCTGTTGATGTCTAACAGAATGAAGATCCAAACAAAGTGAAAGGAAAGAAAAAAACAAACCATAGGTGTGACTAAAGGCAAACTGTCTTTCTGTAATGTGAAAGGTTCTTCACTGTCCCAATTAGTACATTTTAAGTCATATCCAACCCAGATAGTAGTTATATAATACTGAAAATCGCGAAAAGGTTTGTTTTCATACAATCTATTACAAAGATAATAATCGCTGTTGTTACGAAATAGTTCATTCCACAATAGATGACGGACATATTGTTGTATATCTGTGAAGTTATCAATACAGTTTAAATCTTTGTGTAGTTTTAAATCAAGGACTATTTCTTCCTTGTCTGCGGAAAGGAGAAAAAATGTTATCAAATCAATATCTACAGGCAATTGGACAAGATATTGTTCATCCTTTAGAACATATTGCCAATGCAATATATCATCAATCTTTTCTTTTGAAAATTTTAAGTGGCTAAAAATATTATCATCATCATCTATGTTTATATAATATAAGTAGATTAAATTAGGTTCAGACAGAATCTTTCTTGCTTTTACTAATGTATCCGTTTCAAAATAATATTTGCAAGTTGTCTTGTTTTCCGCAGATACATAAGATTTATCATCTGAATGCGACTTCTTTTCAGGTACAGCTCGCTTTTTGTTCTTGATATTGTATTTGTTTCCTAGTATCCTTTTTTCGGTGTCGAAAGTCAAAGGAATTGTAGGTCTAGCATGCTTTTTCGTGCGTGGTGCATCGATTTTCTCCCTTTTGATTACATATTTTCTGTGCATTTGGTCTGAATTTTCTTTAGGCCCTTCCTTACCTAAACCGCGGAATACCGATTCTGTCCCCATTTTCATGTCCATGATTTCTCCCCCCAGTGTTTCCAGCCTGAATGTTGTCTGTGAATGAATCCTTATTCACTAACTCAATACTCTGACGGTTAGCGACGGTCACCGAGGTTCTCCATGCAGTGAGGTAAATCAATAATATTTGTGGCAAAATCATGATCGATAAAAGCTTCCAAATGTTATCCATGACTGAAAAAAAATCGATATTTATATGATGACACATGTACTACATGTATCTGCTTAAGTAATTCTTACATGTATCCCCCTCTCCCCGCTCCAAAACCAATTTTCATCTTTCCTTCTTTGAAATTATGTTTTAATATTTTTTCATGAAAAAAAAATATTCTACGAGCAGTGTCACACATATAGTACACAGGGGAAAGCTTAGTATCATGGACAAAAAAGCAACAAAAATTTGATCTTACCTTCTTTCAGTGAGTTTGCAGCATAAAAACCCGGTTTCTAACGGCTATTTAAATCGATCAAGTATACAACAGTATTTAGAAACTACCAGATATAAATTATCTATATACAGGTATCAATGCTCCGCCCTAAATGGTGTTGGAAGGTCTTATTGGATATTGTTATCTAAGGTCAAGAAAATATTTAGTTCAACGTAAAAAGGGAGAAAAAACCAGTACAATATGACTATGAAGAGATAGATATTTGAAGGATATGTGTTAATGTAAACCTTGAGTAATGAAACACAAAAAAATTATTCTAATAAATTTAGATTTATTAACTTAATTTTTAAATGCATTTTTTAACTAGCTTCAGGACACGATAGTCAAATCAAAATGTTAACCAAACACTTTTTATGGCGAAAACAAAGAAAAAAGATGAAGTCACAATGTATTTGAACGTCGGTTAAATGTACGCGCCTATATTGTGGCAATGTCCGAATATTGCTTTGGTTTATTGGTTTTAACCCAAGGGTTATCTTTATTTGGTCAATGCAAAGGGTAGTTGCAGAACAAATTATGTTATGGCCACAACAAGGGTCCATTTAGCTTTCTCGAACTTTGTCATGTTTAACACTTCACAGAGAGTGGTAATAGTGGTAATAGGTGGGAAATTATCTTCTTTAACTTTGAAGTTTACATCGACCTAATACCACATTGGGAAGGGGATTATTTAAGGAATATGGAATCCTTCTTGTAGTATTACGAGGGGCTCAAATACGATTGGGGATGACTAAATTCAACAAAGGCCGACTGGCTTCATGCATAGATTTCATGTAGGTCACGCTCGACCGTATTTGATCAATTCATAATATTCAAAGAATGATTATTATTCCTTATATTTATGTAATTTCCAGCAATTGTACTATTACATATCAAAATAGTAATTGATGAAATGTATTGAACAATATAAAAAATAGATCGTTTCGTAGTGTTATTAGAAAGACACTGGAAAATGTTAAAAAATAGTTAACATTTCCCGCCCTCAGAATTGGGCTGTATGGGTTTCATCAGGTGATTTTCTAGGCTTTGGGCTCATTACAACGGTCTATATCTTTTTAGATTTTAAACAAGAACTAATAAATACTTGGGTTAAGAAGAGGATCTTCAAAGATATTAATAGCAAGCGTATGAAGGCGTACAGGACCCATTAACGAGTCCATTTAGCTCACTCAAACATTGTCAATTTTTAACTATTCACAATGATAAAGAGGTAAAATATTAGCATATTATAAAATATGTTTTAGTGCGACCGTTGGGGCAAGCGCAGCATAAATTGAATTGTAAATACAGAAGGGTACATGATAATACATTAAACTGTGGTTTACCAAATGGATGCATCAACGTGAATAAAACTAAAATATTTTATGCTCTAGTGTACATGTAGAAACAGTTATGTTTACGGTGTGGCGATCTGGAGGGCGAAACCATTAACAACGATCACAATTTTACTATCAGATTCATCAGAAACGTGCACAGTTGGATCCTCCTATTTATTTATTCATTACGGCTATGCTAAAGGTCGCGTGCTTAGTCTAGACATTGTGACGTCACGTTAGTAGTGCAGAAAATCACTCGACAGTTTCCGTCAAATCACAATGCTCCGAACAATTTACCAAGAAAATAATGTAAAACAAATAGTTGCAAACCATTTTTTAAAATCACCAGAATATTTTATTCCTTTTTTAAATGCATGACATTCTTAAAATTCATTTTACCTGTTCTCGTGAGATCATGACATTGGTAGCCATTTGCAATTTACATGGAATTGTGGGTACAAATCTGACGACAAAATTTCAGTATGTCAAACTTAAGGTAGCAGTAGTCCGAATTTTCTCTTCGCCCACGCGTTGTCGTTTTATATAGAACAAGTTTCTGTGCCGTTGATAAAGAACAGTTTTAATTAATTTTCTATGAAATAATCATTATCCAGACCAGCTTTACTGCAATGTTGCCAATCATCAAATAACAAGTGGTTTACAACTATGTTATCGCTCACCATATTCCATGAAAATCCAGTTCAACTAGATTATACAATCATGTAGTCAATTTTTGCATGAAATGAGAATACACGGTGGTGATCTTTCTGAGTGCAATTGGTGTAAGATTTAGAGAAAAGATTATCTCCATAGCATTCTTGCTTTCTCTATAAATACATAGTTACACTCACGTGCCAAAAGTATGACAATTATTTTCTCTTCACTATATAATTGGAAACCTTCTTTTTAAAAGAATGACTAAAAGTAACCCCTCGGCAGAGTTTGTAAAGATCCGGATTGATAAATTAAGGATTTTAGAATTTTTGGCTAAATATTTATGATCAATTCTATGTAAAAATCAAAATTGTGTACAGAGTTCCAGCACGCACACAATCATATAATAAAACACATTGATGTAATACGTAGCAGTATGCCATAAATTTGTTGCTAAGTGATAACGTTAACGTTTCCATGGTAACGGAGACCAAAGATAGATAAATGGCCAATCTTAGCAACTTTAAAGCAAATATCTAAGTAATCTAATCAAAAAAAATAAAATCTAATATAAAATATATATTGAATTGACTATATGGTCAATTCTCAAATTATAGTAAAAACATGTTTTTTCATATTTTCTAAATATCATAGAAGTTATCATTGAACAAAACACATATATTTATTGCCTTATTTAAAATATACATGTTATATAAAAATGACAGTTGTTGCTGGTTGTTGTTGTTGCTGGTAACAAGATTAAAATATTAAGCAAAAAATAACAAAAAATCCGTACTGATTCTGTCAAGCAAAATGCTTGTTTTAAACACAATTTAAAACTTTTTTTTATTGTAATTCGTGGGGAAAATGCCAAATTTTTATATCACTCAAGACATTTATGTTCAAGCATTATTTGGCAAGTACCAAGGACAGGTCGGCTCTATTCGGGCCCCTAACCCTGGCACTTGCTACCTTCCCTGACACACTGTCAGGAATTGGGTTTATGATCACCCCTTATAAATAATATCACGTACAACAGAACAGCTACGGCTCTATTTGGGCCACTGATCTAATGGCATGAGTACAGAAGTTTAACACTAGTATTTTTATTACCTCCTCCTTCGACTGCTCACACAGGAATGACACCGACTTTTCGCTTATCTCACTTATATTCACATGGGAGAGTCCACTAGAAAGGGGTGTCGGGTTATTCAATTGTCTAACATTGATTACTAAGACTCAAATTCTTTACATTATCTTTGTTGCCAAACTAAAACAATAGCTTATTTTTTTCTATTTAAAATTATCTATGTTCGAATGAAATGAAAAAAAAATGTTATTTTTTGAAGTGCTGTTTAATTACCAAGGTACATTTAACACTATTAAACTTCATTTGCCCATGAACAATTTTCAATAATTCATCATATTTGTGTACGATTATTTTATTCTGTAAAGATGAAACTGCTGCAATCTCTTACAATCTTTTACCGTGACAACTGGTCTCCATAGCAACCGTTTGAGAGATTGTCTTACATCTTTATTCATTATAGGGTATCAAAATACAAAATATGAAAAAAAAATTGGGGAATATGCGTGGCCACCGAATTTTGATATTTACAATGAATTGATCTTAAATATTCTCCAACCTTCTGTCCCAGATATTTGATATTAAGGATGACGTTTACTCAGAATGAAAAATAAAAAAAACAATTCAATGATAATTAAAATCCATCAATTGTATGTTATAGACCTTTGTTATTTTTCAACTTTAAAAAAGTGGGTTTTGAGTTAATGGCCATTGAATAATTTTTGAAAAATTAAGAAAAATCCCTGAAAATTTTACACTATGATTTATTTTTCGTAATTGTGAAAATATTGCTAATAATTTAACTCTTTAAGAAATGTAATATAATTTCTGAATGGCAGTGACACTAAATAAATACAAAGCATTAAGTTTTCAGTAACAATATTTTAAAATAATTCAAGTCCGAATTTCCTTTATCGGTTTTCAAATCCCTAAACAATTTTGATTCATTTTTTAGTATTTACCTACTTATATTGACCTTATTCTGCTTGCATAAAATTTATATGAGGTCAATGATCAAAGTTTTGAGATATGGTGTCCTATATCGTTTAAAGCAATTTTTATTTTTTTTCCATTGTGTGCCATATGACAATCTTAATGAACAAGTGAGATAGACCTAACAGAAAATATACAAAAGTATAATGACTAACAAATAAAAACTTTTAATATTATAGTACTGTCAACCAACAATTATTTTGGCAAAAACCAAAATCTGAAAAATTTAGTCCAAATTTCCTCTGTTTTGCAATGTCTTTTTTGTTTGAGCTTAATTCCATAATATAGTAAAAAAATTGAATGCTATGTAAATAATAATTCATTTCATAAATACGTTTTGTGTTTGGAAAAAATTACTCATGACATTAAACTTAATAACAATTCGATTTTGACAACTCAATCCCTGAGTAAACAACATCCTAAACAATAAAAAGGAAGATTTTTCGGCTAGCATATTGCTAAAGATATATAGTAAAGCTCTTAAAATTATCTTAGTGTTGTGTTTAAATTACCAATTTTACAAATGCATTGTCAAAAAACTAGTTTAATGTATGTCAAAATGTGGAAATTGAATACGAAGTGAATATTGTTCAGTTTTTAATAACACAAGTATATCTGATAAAATTCTTAATCCATCAGATGTTTAATCAACAAAAAATATTTGTAACTTCATGCCTGATGCATTTAACGTAAGATAATTTGTGTACTAACTGTATTTGTATAATGTATGTATGACTTGAACCACATGTGGTTTTTGTCAATAAATTGAATTGAATTGAATTAATAAGAATGATTTTGGTCATTGGCTTAGATGGTTACACGAAATACATGTACTATTTAGTCCAGAAATACATCTTTCATTTATTTGCTGGAGGAGTGTAAATACATTACAATACATCATATTGTGTAATTTTTAGGCGGAAGCGCCTATTGCAATTGATTTCATGGCCTTCTACGTTACAGGTCAAATTCCTCCCCTTTTCTATGGTAACTGTATCGGATGTTATTTAAACTAAGGGCATACAACTCTCTACACCCCAACCACCTCCACTGTTCGACCCCCGTTTGAACATAGTTTTTAATAATATAACTTTTCTGGTATATGTATGAATTTTTATTTTATTCGTTTATAAATATCCATGAAAATGCCTAATAGCAAAGATAGCAAGTGTTAGATGAATTTACGTTGATCTCTATTTGATAGTACAGGAACGAAGGATGACTCTTGCTCTGGTATGCGACATAGAATGTCAAACAGGTCAAACACCCCTGAACATCTCGACCGAATGACACCTCGACACCTATTTTTATTTATATATACGTTTTATTAAAATATGACATATCAATGAAAACACAAAGGAAAGTGAATTAATGAAAAAAGGAAGACAATTCAGTGCATAATATTGTGAAACAAATAAGAAAGTAGAATTATGAAATAAAAAGACAAATAAGTGCTGGTTGTTAGACAAACAAGAGGATGCGACACTCTACTTTAGAGTCTCAGACGCGTGTCACTGGTGACAATGAGGATCTAATTACGAGCAGGCCTAATATCACGAGACGATAACCACCGAAGTCCATATATATATATATATATATATATATATATATATATATATATATATATATATATATATATATATATATATATATATCTTCAATGTTTCTATGTATACATTATTGTCTTCTTTGACTCCCTGTTTTGAACCGGTAGACTGTTTATCAATAAATTTAATGGAATCTTATCATTGTGGATATCCATGACGTATATACCATGCTGGGAATTTTTTAACATAGTTGTCCAAGATAAGAAAATTACTAGGAAATTTGTTTTAATTACTTAAGGAAGGAGTCTTTTCTGGTTTTTGACTTGTCAAAAGTAAATTTGATTAAATGTTCATTAAATGAAGATGAAAGGAAATTGAATTTCATACTTTTCTATCTTTTTTACTATTATACAACTTGGCATAGAAATAATAATCAAAGTTTAGAATCTAACAAGGGCTATATTTTTGGTGAAACATTGTTTCATGTTTTTTTGCAATTCAGAATTGCTATAGATTCATCAGTTTATTTAGCATTTTTTAAACAATAACATTAATGATGGCTTTTTTTAACTAATTTAAACTAATAATAAGATACTAGGGTTTAGAATATGTTTTTAAAACATGATTTGCCTATCAAATTACATTTTTATGAGCTTTTTTAAGCGCTCATTCTATAAATAGATTTGTGTGAAATAATCACTAAAATCGGATTTTCTCTCTTATTAAATGGTCAATATATTAGATTTTCTGTCAGTTTATATCTTTATGTATAGTCTTCATAATATGTAAAAATCAGAAATATTTTATTATTGGAAGCATAGAAAAATAATCACAATTTCTTCAAAATTTAAGAAAATTAGAGGGAATGCGGGCTAAGCAATATCAATTTTAGTTTAAATATTTATTTCAATTTAGTAGTTTAAGTTGATAGACATTCTGATAATCTATCATTTCATTGAAAAATACAAACTTCATATCTTAAACAGATGTCTACAAAATTGCAGATAACTACCATTATTTTTATCATCCTTCAAGTTGAGAAAAAAAAGGTAGTGACTTTGACCTCACCTTCATGCGAAAACAAGGAGGTCAAATTTGATTAAACTTATACAATCATTTGGTGATATGATCTGTCTGACCATGTAAAAATTTCACAAATTTCTTGTTATAAGAAGTATGTCTAATAACGAGAAGACTCCTTCCTTAACAAACTATAATTCCCATATTACTTTGAGCAGAAATATTTAGCAGTTTAGGTCTTTGTAAATAAATATTTAGTCTTATACCAAAAACAGAATCAAGGCACAAACCATTACGCTCTTATGGTCAGCACGTCAGCTTCTGTGTTAAGTATATATATATATATATATATATATATATATATATATATATATATATATATAAAGCACTAGAAATGGCTAACGACACGAACAATTGGTATTGTCAAATTTTCGGGACAACCAGTCCCTTCTTCAGGACAAAAGAAATAAATTACATGGGTAAAACAAAGAAAATAAAATCTAGCACTACAACTAACACTACTAAAGAAACTATATACAGAACAATAACTACATTTTAAACATTTTTGGATCACAATCTTAGAACAGGTGTTGGCAATACGGCCGATCGCTATAAAGTAATCGACTGCCAACTTCACGCCTGATTGAGTTAATTAGCTAATTATATTAATTATATTATATTAATATATATATATATACACACACACACACACACACACACACACACACACACACACACACACACACACAAATGTGTTCCCTTACATAACACTGTTTGCGCAATCAGCTGTTATTCCTGCATAACAGCAGTTTGGGTCAAGAGGTCAAAGTAGCGCATGAATAATCTACATGTAGGTCACTACCTTTTCTACGTACTCACTTACCGACTTGCGCTAAACACACCTAATATCGTAATGAAAACATGATTTAGGCATAAAGAAAAAAAAAATTATCTGTATTTTGTTATACGAGGTTTTATTCGTTCATTCGTTTTGCTATATATAACATTAATTACGGTGATAAATGATCATAGTTTAAGATTCACGTAAGATAATGTTTATGGATCGACATCGTAACAAAGCGTTCTTGAAAATTACTATCGCAATTTCTCAAAGTACATGTAGTTAAATCAGTTATAGTTCATTTCTGACTAAGTCTCGGGGTCAAAATCACAAACACAATGTCACAGACCTTTCGTGTTTAGTCCATTCACGGTCAAATTTAACTCCTTCTGCTTCTATGTCCGTTTTGTTCCGTAAAAAAATTAGAATAGCTTGTCTCTAAAATGTCCGAGGAAAATCATCATGCTCCTGAATCTGATTCTGCGATAGAATTTCATCTGAAAAGGCCTCAGTAGACTGTAACTCAGATCACAGATCATGAAAAGTAAGCGACAAAGCCCTTCTCTTAAAATCCATTCTTACCTGAAATTCTCTAAAGAGAAAAGTGGTACAGCAATAATTTTTAAATTTCATTTTCCTAAAATTCGTAATTTTAGTACAAATTTATTTGATAAGATAAAATTCAGTAAACGACACATGCGGCCGCTCCAATAATTTAGCCAAAAATTAAAAAAAAATAAGCCTTAATTTTTGTATGCGTCCAATGGAGCGGCGAAGTGTAAACTCTATTGTTTACACAAGCAATTGCAAAAGTGGGGTATATATACATGTACCTGTTTCTTTATTGACCAAAGAAGCCATGTGGCTCAGAGATAATACACACCATTAACAGGAGAATGGCGGGGATTCTACATGGTATATATATCAGATGAGTTAACAGTGTTCAATATTATTTTATATGTAAATATACGTAAGACATATAACACCATCAGGAATTAACATATTAAATTCTCTCCCAGCTTCGAGGCTTTCAACAAATATTGACAAAGTTTCTGAATAGATTTGAAGTTAACATCACTACTGTATAAATTTGAAGAAGGAAGGTTTCTTGTAGTACATGTAGTAAGGTGTTATGTATTTTTCTCGAGTATTCGAAAAAGCAGGGCAAACCAGAACAAAGTGAAATTCGTCTTCTGAAGTGTGCTGACAATTAACAGTTCATTAATTAGATGGGTTCGGCATTAAAGAAATAAAGAATACTGTGTATGTTCTCTAGCTTTGTAAGTAAAGAGTGTAAGTTATAATCAACTATCGGAGAATATTACAATGTATGAGCATATAAATCATTGTGAAAAGTACCGAAACTAGTAAAAATATCTTTATTATTTTCAACTACTTACAACAATTTTCACTAACGTATGATTTCTGCATTTCTATTTTAAAACTGGAGGGATTAGGATATATTAATTACACTGTATATTTCAAGTTTCCCAAACATAAATCTTTGTTGTTCAAGTTCTATCCATGGTTCATTATGGTACATTTTGACAAGGTAAATCTTACAAAATCATAATTTTCTGTTACTGTAATATCTTATAATTAAAACGAATTTCGGAGTTTTGCGTATATGACACAAAACAGTAAATTCACTAAGATGCTACAGCTGCTTTGAACCTTTCCGCAAGCGATTTTGTGTCGGCACGGGATTCACGGATATCCATTTTTGAATGTTTTTGATGTGCAACAGAGATTGATAAGTTGAATCAAAGTTGATGCGCATACGAAGGTTGTTCGGAAATTATTGAGACAACACAAATATTTTCCTTTCTAAGTGACAAATATTGGTGAAAATTGGCATAAGCATTAAAGAAACCTAAACAAATAATTTAGCAAAGTAATATTAAAAAATATTTAATAATTTGTTTACGACGGTACGTAAACAAGTAGGTGGTCTAGGTTCGCGGCCCAGGCATAAATTCGGAGATTAATAAACTTAAACAATTACTTATTAAGTGTCAGTTGACCAACAATTAATAGTAAATGAAATCAAATAATACATGTTCATTTTGCTATTTATTGTGACTAACTCGTGTGCAAGATTCACTGCTGTTTGAATTGAAATACAGAGATAGTACAGATATATTTACCATGCAATAGAAATCTGCCCACGACGGTTTATTGAATTTTGACGTTAAGGCGGCGCAGCGAATATACATCAAATTGGTGGGAAACACAGAAAAAGACCTTTACAGGTACCTTTTATGGTATCCTGGTTATAACTTTTTAGTGAAATTTCAATGGTTTATCTTTTTTCTCAAGGGAGTAACTTAAAGATTAAATGTCTAGATAATTTCAGAACAACCCTCGTACACACACATTTTTACGCTCAACAAGTATGATTCCTTCGATTTCTTACAGAAATTGATTGTTTTTCATAGCTCTGTAGAAACTGACAGGACTGAAATCTACAGGCCCCATTTAGCAATTGGTTGAAACCTTAAGCAACCTATTTTAAGAAAAATGACGGACTGCACGAAAAAATGATGATGTCAGACACAAATTCCCAAAAATGACGATTTGGCTATTTCTTTTATGTAACGTACTAATGTACATTAACAATAATCAAATTGATTTTTCTTTTTAAAAAATCACAATCACTTGATTAAATTGATAAAAGAAAGATGTAAATATAAACAATTAAATATTCTCTTTGATGTTTCCGGGTTATGAAGGTGGTAACAAATAAATACAAGTACATAACTCACGTTAGCGGGTTATGCAATTTTTTTTATCTGCAAAGAAAGCATTTTATTGTTTACAAACACTTTTTAATTATATGCAAACTGCGTTTTAGTGATACGCATTTTATGTCGTCAAACGTCATTTTGCTTTGTTTCTCCCAGTGCCAACAAACAAATGCCAAAAATATAATTTATTATATCTATAATAATTGGACACATCGTAGAATATCTTCATAATCTTATCAAATTAAATCCTGTTCAACCCCCCCCCCCCCCCCCGTTTTATCGATCAAATTCACCGCCCCAATAAGAAATACCATCCGACGCCCGTGTTTGTGGAGTCCTTGATTTTTCTTAGGTAGATGGTTTCGAACAATCGATAAACAGGGCATGTAGATGTCAGTCCTGTCAGTTTCTGCAGAGCTATTTGAATTACAATCAATTTCCGTAAGAAATAGAGCGAATCATACTTGTTGGACGTAAATAAAGTATTACCCCGCCCCCGTCCTATTTTTAATTCCCACAAGAGATTCCCTCTGATTTTCATTGCTACTGGAAAGGGGGTTCAAATATATTATGGCCGCGATATATTGAACCCCCCTCCTATTTCCAATTTCAAATAAAAAGGCCCCTGGGGTTTTAATATATTATGGCCATGAAATATTACCCCCCCCCCCCCCCCCAATCTGATTTGTATTGCTATTGGAGAGGGGGTTCAAAATATTATGGCCGGGATGCCCCCCCCCCCCTGCCTATTTCCAATTACAATTGGAGAGGGGGTTTAAAATCAAAACAACAACTTAAAGAAAACTCCCAAAAAATCATTAATTTTTCATATCACATTTGCAAAAACACTAACAGTTCATCAAAAATGGGTTTAATAATAATTCAATCCTTTTACAATGATTTCTCATTATTTTTTTTCATTAAATGCAGAAAACATAATCATATCTGTTAAACATCAAATTTCACTAATGATGCTACCTTGACTTGTAGTATTTAGTTTACAAATCACAGTCGGTCTTGATATCACAATACACTAAACAAACTATACCTAACATAGCATCCATGTCAACATTTGGTAATGAAGGACTATCGTGACAAAGTATTTCTCAACAACACAGTAAATGATATACACATGTAAATGAGTAGATTTAAAGCTTTCAATTCCCCCCTTTTTCAAACTTAAGCTAAAATTATATATCTAAACTTTCAAAAATAAAATAAAAATTATGACAAGACGCTAGAATAATATACACAAATCTTAACCTCTCATAACTTTGGAAAAAAATTAAATTACCAGTAAATATTTTTTTTACAAATATTTTCTTTTGTGAGTCATTAAGAAAATAGAGAGGAAAACAACTTAAATTTCATTTATGCACCTTTTTTTTTTAACTCCTCATTTAAAAACACAAATATTGCCAGCGTCAATTTATCAGTGCTACATTATGATTAAAAAAAGTTACAAAGTGCATATCATAAAGTATCAACGCCCCAATACTGAGATTAAAAACTCATTCTATTGTTAATGTTTAATATATGTATATAAATGGAATGACTAACTATTGAGCTACACTACAGAAAATCTTCACAAAAGAAAACAAAACAGTCCCCTGAATATTGAAGTCAAACAATAACAATTATAAACTAGGAAACAATTAAGGTGCAAACACTTCATGAGGAGTAATAGACTAAAATAGCAGTGAAAGTCTTGATAATGAAATATTTCATAATTATAGAAATATGATTATAAAATTGTAATAAATAAATCCTGAATGCATTTTGTATTTTACAGAATTTGTCCAACTTATTTTACTATAATTTTTATCTTTATTTCATAAGTAATATGAAAAAGAGATAATTTGAATAAATTCACATGAATTTTATGATTTGAATATCAACTAAAACTAAAAATCTTTAATCTCTGATCACCAACAGTCAATTGATATAACGTACAAGACTGAAATTCAAAATTTCTTAATTTTGTGCTGCAGAAAAATCCTTGAAAATCAATGCAAACATCATTGTTCATACAACTTCTGTATATAATCCTAATGAAGAGACAAAGGGATATGTGTCCTTATCGTACCAAACCAGCAATGCTGAAAGTGTCTACAGAATTAAATCTGATGTACAAAAATATCATTTGCTTAAAAAAAAAAAACATAAGACACTGTGGGAATCATGGAATTAAATTTCTCGAGTGTATTTTAAACAACCTCACATAACTAATCGCCAGAGAGAGGGAAAAGCTGATTTGGACAAAACAATATCTTTTTGAAGAGAGGCTTATCACAAATATTCCTGATTAACAAAATTCAATTCCAGCTTATATAAATAATAAAATCCAACAAATTAAAACTTTTTTTCAAATATTACATCTAAATTAAAACAAAAATGTCTGATAATTCAATTAAATTAACACCATATATTATAGAAATATAGATATTCCATCTTAAAAAATGTTCATTGTTGTATGAAGTAAGCTACAGTCAACTACTGATCAACAGTATCAATGGTAGCACCAGAAGAAGATGTTAAAATTTCATTCCAGTGTCGTGTCTGCCCTAGTTCACGTCTTGGCCATGCGTCGTGGGCCTCGACCCGCCGGACCCTTAGGTTTGTCGAATTTCTTTGTGGCAACATTTTTCTTTGGGTGAATCTCATCATAAACATTCTCTTCAGACAGCTCTTTTGGATCATCTACCTCTAGCTAAGAATTAAGAAAAAATAACTTAGCTAACAGTCTTAAATAAAATTGATCATCTACTTTCTCTTAAGTTTGTTAAACCTCTCAAATGAATACACTTCATGTACATGTACCTGTATTTACTTCCTGTTCTCATTTTCACCTCTTACAACTTCCTCATTGTTTGACACAGCATTGTTTTACTATCAGTATGTGAATAATTATATTTTTCTTTTTTTTTTTTTGGCTCTTCTAGGCATTTGGATGATAATCAAAATATTTTATTTCTGTACGCGAGTGAAACCTAATGTGTTCATGTCCGACTTCCCCATTCTTGAATCACTAATAGTTCCTCTTTCCTGCTTCAAGTATCAAATTAAAGCATGCAGTTTTTTGTATCTCTAGTTAATCTTAATAACAAGTATTAACTGATTTTCTTTTTTCCTTTGTATGTTTTAAATTTGTTTGATTTTAATAACTTGAAACAGACATTCAAACATGGCTCTTAAAAAGTATTCTAAAATAATCTACCCAACTAACTTTTAACAATTATAATAATATCAAATAAAGCATTTACAGTTTATTTGAGATTGTGACCCACCTTTTTAGTGATCTCTATGCCGAGGCTCTCTATTTTGGAGATCAGTGGAGACTTACAGCTGGAGTACAACATTCTCTCCTTAATAGAACACTTGTAACCAGGCATGGAGTATATAAACACTGAAATTATAACATGGGAAAATATCTGTCAGTCATCCAAGGAAGTCAACAAATTCACCATTTTTATCTCACTTTAATCAAAATATCTACTAAATAACATAAATTATATAAAATAAAGTTTGCATGAAAAAATTTCATATAAAAAAAACACTCGAGTTGTTGCTGCAGAGTAGAAATGACTAGGTTTTGCATCCTTGCTCTTACATGTAATTTGATCTTAGAGTAAAAATCTCTCTAAGAATTTGCTTAACATTGAACTTATCAATTTATACATAGTTCTACAATCATGTGTACCATAAACTTAATTGTTATCCATATACCCACCTATACTTTCAGTGTAGTCTCCTTCATGCGTATGTTTATAAATAAATACATGATATCTGGCACTTTCATCTGGTACACGGGATGCCAGGGATTTGATATCTGTGTTGTCTGCCATTTCAAGGTTGATCGTCTCAGCTGTGATGTCCAGACTCTATGGAGGAGTAAATGTAAATTTAGTTAAATATATGGTAAAATGTCTGCTTAAATGCACTCATCTGATTTTGATATGTAAAAAAGTTCAGAGTCTCAATCAAAAACAGTAAAATACTTAACCCAAAATAATTAAAGTGGCATTTACTTGGTAAGCAACATTTAACTTGGTATCAAATTAGCTACATTTATGACATTACATATTACATCATGAACTAACAAATTATTTCAGAATTCAAGTTAAAAGATTTTATCATTCCATGCATAAAAAGTTAGGCTGTTGCATTTGTCATATTAAAAATCAAATTATCAGGTTTAAAAAAACCATGTATTACTATCAAGTAATTTGAAGAAAAAAAATCTTCATCACATACATTGAACCAACTCATTCAAGTTTAACAGTGTCACTTTTTAAAAATTTTTAACAGTAAATTACTCCTTATGAATAGTCATGTGGAAAAAATCTCTAAGCGGCAAATACGGGCACTCACCAGTTGTACATATGTGATCTTGCCGTCTCTAAGTTCCTCCAGCTTCCGTACGGCCTCGCCTGACACGGGGAAACTTACGCCAGTCATGTGTTGGTGCTTGTCATTCACACTGACGGTGTTGACCTAAAAGATTCACAGAAAAAAGTAATCAGTATTATATATCAAAGAATATACATGTACATATATTTATAATGTTATTCAGATGCAGGCTCATTTCAAAAAGTAAAATAATTTAATTTGTAACATGTTTTATGGAGATTTTTGCTATTTTTTCATGTTAATAAATACTTTAAAATAAATATACACTTTTCACATGATAATTAAGTTTGTAAATTATACAATGAATGATACTAAATTGATGCATGAACAAGAATGAATAGAAAAGTTGGCAAAGATTAAAAAATCATTTTGATGAAACCAGTACAACCAATATAAAATAGGCAAGAAAAATAACATACATGTATTTTTAAAAATATTTTGAGATGAAGTAGAAATAAGAGAAACCGAACAAAGGCATTTTTATAAAACAATCATTATTCAATATGGTTTCCATAGAAAAAATTAGAGAAATGCAGCAAAGCATGACATAAGTGCATTTTGTTTAAAGAGTATAACAGAAACAGCATTTGGATAATAATTTAAAACTTTTTAAGAAATAGACCTTGATATAATTTTATAATATGTACTGTACAATACAATTCATTCATAAATTTGTATACTGTCAGTCAGTTACTGTTATTTTACAGTACAGGCCTTGAGTACACATGTACTGTGATGCTTAGCGAGGCATGCGTTATTTAATCCATGCTTATTTGCAGCAGTATTCTTTTGAATTTTTTTTTTTTTTTTTATGATAGCTAGGCTATAGGTGAACTTACCTCTTTCTATCAACATTGTCAATAGATCAAAATCAATGATTCTTAATTTTCTTAATACATTGTCGATATCTCAAAATCAATGACTCTTAAAGCAGGTTGGTTAGATTTTATATCAAGTTTTATGTACGTTTTTTCTTAGTAAGTATATCATAATAGGCATTGCAGTACTTTTCCCAAGTGATTCAGCCAAACTTCCATGGCAAATTATATACATTATATACATATATCTCAGAATCAATGACTCTTAAAGCCGGTTGGTTAGATTTTATATCAAGTTTTATGTATGTTTTTTCTTAGTATGTATATTATAATAGGCATTGTAGTACTTTTCCCAGGTGATTCAGCCAAACTTCCATGGCAAAATTATATACAAAATTTGTTTGCAAAATTTTAAATAAAAGGGTACCATGTTATTTTGACCCTTATTAAGATTAGCCGAGACGTCAGGGCGAGTATTATTATAGTAGGATTTTGATATTTGCTATAAATAAAGGAAATAACATAAATGTTTTGGCAAATCAAAATTAAGCCTGTGTATATTTTTTTCATTAATATTTCTGAAGTTGGTTGTTTACAATTGACAAATAATATGTGATTTAAATAAACCCAATGAATTGGGAGACAAAACCAAATTATTCCCTTTTCTTAACATGCCCATGATGCATTTGCTTTGGTTTTTTTTTCATGTTACATACCATACAGAAATTATTTTCATTTACTTTTGATATTTCTATCTTTAAAAGTAGAACAATTCTGCTGGTGTTAATAGGTAATAGTCTATAACTTTCTAAGAAAGTTGGTTTGTGTGGAAAATTCTTTGATAAAAAAATAAGTCAAAAAAAAATAAAACAAGCAGCTTAATATATCATCATAAATGTCTATAAAATAAACAAAGAATCTAACAAAAAAAAAAACCCTGATTCATTGGGGAAAAAAGTCATCAACGATATGACCAAAAATAGAGTGACCTACATCATTTTCTTTGATTAGCTTTAGTTCCTCCTCTGCAAAGGTCAAAGGTGCAGGAGCACTGCCGGAGGTCAAGTGCTTTTTATATCCAGATAAATTCACATCATCCTTGAAATGAAAAGAAAGATCAAAATTTTTAGTTGCATGAAATCTTTCAGCCTTGATTCATGTACGTGTATACCAATTAAGAAATTCAAATAAAGAATGGTCATATAGTTTATGTCTCTTTTTATCTCATTTCTTGACTTTAACTTAAAATTATGTACATGTATTATCTAATTCAAAAAAAATAAATACTAACATTATAACATATGTTTATTTCAAAGTGCCAAGGAAGAGCATTTTTGATTGGTAATATACAAGTTTCAAAATATCTGATTGTTTTATAAAAAAACTTTTATGATAACGAGAATAAAACTGACTTTGCTGTAAGTATGAATTTTTAATAAATGTGTTCAATGAAACAACTGTCTTTCACACTTAGAAATTATGTATAAAATGTATAACTAACGACACAAGTGCCAAACATTTCCTCCTTGATAAGACCACCTCCAAACTCTAACTTCAAAGTAGCTCGAGTAGCTGCATACAACATTTTCTGTCTGACCTGAAGAAATCAAGATGGAATATGAACACTAATCTGAAGATATAAAGATGGAATACCAATATGAGCATTTTCAATGTGCATTTGGGCTTGCAGTTAGGATTACCTAAGGGGAATAAGATTAAAAAAAAAGTAGCAACAGAGACAAAAATATTTTGAAATTCATTTCAAAACAATAAATACAGTCACAGTCTTGAATAAATATCAGTAATTATTTTCTCACCAGGTAGATTTTTCATACATGTACATTTTTACACACACTTTTTATTGCTTAGTATAATTGTACATGTATGAAAAATCTACCTGGTGAGAAAATATAATTACTGATATTTATTCATGACTGTGACTCTATTTATTGTATAATCTTACAGGTGAAAAATCTGGGGACCAGGAGATGAAGATCCACTGATATCCCAGGTTGTTCTTGGAGTCCAGTCTGTACAAAACATAGCAGGGCTGTTTCTCTTCCAGAAAAGGCAAGACCATTTTGTCGTAATGTTAAAAGGATTAAGGAATGCAACTTGAGTATATACTGCAACAGATCTTGGTCAGAAATGATAGAACATTACATAAATTACACCATGCTTAAGCATGTGTTTAAATACCCATACATGTATCATCAATAATTACTGGTAAATGATTTTTTGATAAAAGGATATCATGTTCCCAAGTGTCAACTGGTTTTTCACTTCCTGCTAGTTCTAACTGTTCTATAAGACAAAAGAATTGTTTTAAATATACAAAAGTAAAGTGTTTTAAGTAAAACTTTAATATTTTACTTACAGTCTCAGTTTTCAGAAGCTTACTTCGATAAAAACTTGTTTTAAATTATTTGCATTTATCTAATTGTTTGCAAAGATTTCTGTTTAAAGTGACAATTAATGTTATTTTATATTTTTTAACGATTTTCTTTTGGTGCAAAAGGTAACTTGTTGGAAGTAAGATTTAAAATTAATTTTGTTTCTTTTTTCATGCGGGCTATCAACTGTATAAAGTTTGCCTTACCATCAGTTATTGAAATTTTTATTACTCTTGCACTGCCTTCTTTGCATGTGGAGAAAAATGATTTAAGGTTTTCACTGGCTGAAAGATAAGATGTACGATATATTTAAGTCTTAAAGTGTAAATGAACATGTAACAAAAGTCATTACAAATAAGATCAAAATTGTAAGAATTATTTGACTCAGTCATGACTCATGGACTTGGTTAATTATAGTAGCAGACCCCTTTGTTTACTTTCAGAAATTTTATACAATATTTGACCGATTCATCCATATATAATATATCATTCTTCATATATCATTTTTCAAGAAATAATTACACTATCACGTACAAAACTAACAAAAATTACCAAATAAAATAGCACAATAAGGAAATTGTGAAAGAAAAAAGTATACATGGCACATGTACATGTATAGTGGCATTGCTTAATAATCATATTCATAAATGTTACCGAAATGAAAATCGTTTACAAAATTCCCTTTTCCTATAGCTTAAGTTACATACAAGTATATGACTTCTAACATGTCTAAAGTGAACTCCAATATTTGGAAATATACGCCCATTTCTGTATTTTTAAAAACATGGTAAAAACTGCATTGATTGATTAGGAAACAATCTGACCAAAAAAATTGCAACTAAGGAGGACAATCTAACCTTTTATTCCGGTTTGATGTGACATTGTGGGAGTTCAAATGAATTTTAATAAAGTTTCCCACTTGCTGTTTTCAGTTTTCTGATACCGGAAGGGTTATGCTGTCGACGTAAAAAAATGCTTAAGATTCTAATAAGTTTTCTTGTAACATAAAGCTTCTGAATGATCAAGACAAAATTCTTCTTATCTGTAATCTCATTCGTCTAGATTTCTGACGCGAACCAATGAAAACTGATGTTTCAAGCACACTCACAGACGAAAGTGAAAATAGACTTAGTTATGATACGTTCATAAACGTGTTTTTTGTCAGCATGTCAAATACATCAGTAGCTCACGACATACAGGGAAAATCGAGGACAGGGGATGTTTTGATCAATGAAAATGTTAATTTTTCTGGGCTACTCCTATCGGACAATATTTTGAGCGGTCTTCAAAAAGCAGGATTCCAGCGTCCATCTCCAATCCAACTAAAAGCTATACCGCTTGGAAGATGTGGTTTAGGTACACATTTATTTTTCAACAGTATTCAATGAGTAGTCTGAATATATATTAAATTTTTTTTAATTTTTAATTTGTTTAAATATAACTTCATGCAGTGTTTATACTGTATGTGGACATACTACAGTCAGGGTAGTCCGAAATATCTGACGTTTTCCTGCCTTTTTTAACGATTTTGATATTTTACATGCCAGGAAAACGTCAGAACCGGCGCCATTACGAAAACTGGAAATTCGCCGCCTCCACCTGGAAGCGACATTCTAGGCTCGATTTTAAATAGATAAATATTTAAACTCAATGGTACAGCTTAAAATATAATTTACCTGCACATTTTGAAAATCAAACTGATAAACAATAGTGTTGTTGACCTATTTTCTCGTGAGATTTCAAAAATGCACAAAATCAAAACAAATCTCAACAGTTCGATAGAATGTGTTCAACAGCCTGTTAATGGGATGTAAGGACTCAATAAAGCGATGTTAGTCAGCAGTAAAATCATCGTTTTATTAATTAGTTGTGAGTCAAACATTTAATTCAACTTGTAAATATTTAAAATCGAGCCTAGAATGCCGCCTCCAATTGGAGGCGGCGAATTTCCAGTTTTCATAATGGCGCCGGTTTTGACGTTTTCTTGGCATGTAAAATATCAAAATCGTTAAAAAGGCCAGGAAAACGTCAGATATTTCGGACTACAGTCAGGGGTGACTGAAATCCATCACATTATCATTTTTGTAAACATTATAATTCCACCCCCAAGCTAATTCTTCTAACCCATTTACTTCATTAATGAGATATAGTACACTATCCTGCCATGGTCCCATGTGTAAAGAAACATCTTGACAAACAATTGAATCCAAAACAGATTAGTGCACCCCGTAAAACAAGTGAGATAATTAAGTGCGCCCAGACTTACAAATTTGATAAAAAAAATGATGAAATACAGTCATATTTATTTTCATAGGTCACTCTATATTTCAAAATAAAATCCAAATAGTTATTAGTACTGTTTTCCATCATTTTTCAAAAAAACAAGGTTAGCTTTACAAAAAGCTAAGAATGTCAGCCAGCGGAATATTAATTTTCAGGTCAAAAGTGATTACACTATCTGTTGAAATACATAAATTATATATAGTTTCCAGAACAATTATAACGTGCGGGTGTACAATTAGTTTGCATACTTATTTTATAACTGTATGTGAGGAGACCAGCGTGTAGCGTTATATCCTTTATTAAAGTAATCTACAGCAACTGTGCATACTGTATTATTAATTGTAACTTTGCAAAGATTGCTCTGTGAAATATAGGTCCCTCGTCACAAACCACTGTCATTATGTTACATATTTATCCTCTCCAAAATACATGTATGCAGACCCCAAACCATGGCTGCAGATGATATCCATGGAAAGTCTTCCATTACAGAAGCATGACTGATGATGCATAGTTTGACCTAGAAACTGACCAGTTTCATAACTTATTCGAATTTCTCAAACAAGGACTGTCTAATTCCTTCCCAGAATTCCAATGAACGCAAGCGAATTTGCAGTTTTATTCTAACATAATTAGTCAGCCTGTGGGCTGACTAATAAACCGTGACCAGGCTACGCTCAGGTCACAGTAAGCATTCGTCCCATATACATGTACTTGCAATGTAGCAGCTGTGAAGCAGAATTGATATTTTAAGTCTGTAACAATAATCTGCAGGGGAAAAATGCATATTTTGGTAATACACTATTTATTACGATTGAATTTTCCTGCCAATTTGTTGGAAATCGCAATCATAATGTCTTGGATTTTATCACTAACATTGCAACCGTAAACAGTGAATTTTCAAATGTTTTGTTAAATGTGGTAGTGATTTCATTCATTGCTAAAACAGGTAAAATAGGACTATGAAAATGCAACAATGTAGGACCAGTATTTAAGACCAAATGACCAATCATATGAAAATTTATGTGAGATACATCACAATATCTTTTTTTTCATTTAATTGCTACAAAGGAAGTATAGGGGACAAATTCTATCTTTAAACTGGGTCCATAGGGCAACTGTCATTTTAATGATAGAACATTCTATTTAGTGTCATAATTGTACATGTCTCTGATATGAACTCCATGGCTTAGTTGTACAGTCCCTAAAACGTTCTACTTTCCCATTTTTCTGTGCGTTCACTTTCGCTCTCCGCTCCGCTCCGTTCGCGCTCACCGCTCACAAAGCACTCACCACAAGGATCGGTCTTTGCGAGTCACAACAAAATGAGAAAAGAACGAGTGGGTAAAGATGGAAGGAAACTTATATTTCACATTAGAAACATCATTTTAATCAGAATTCAATTTGTAGTATTTAAAGTACACATTCTTGAGCAGGTCCAAAAATACAAAAAAAAAAAATTGGGGGTTTTGTTTTTGTTTTTTGATGACTACAAGAATTTTCATGTCATTCCTAAAGAAGTCATATGTTTGAAAATAAAAGCAGTAAAGTTTTCTTTAGAATTAATATATTCAGTATATTAAAATAAATAGTGCCAGCCTGTTTGAGAGGGTAACAGTTGAAATTGACACCCCTTGAAAACCATTTTCAACCTCCACTTCGCGTCAACAATATAAACTGAACAGATCAAAGAAATGTAAGCTAACTATAAATGCGTGTGAATTTAGAGTTTAACAATAAATCTAAATGATTTATCAATAAATGCGATGTTTTTGAATTGATTTAATTAATTATAAAGTAAATATAAATGATATGGGATAGGATAGGATAGGATAGGATAGAGCTTATATTTGCAGGATACAGGATCTAGGATAGGATAGGATTGTTTTGTCAACTTTCACGATAGAAGCACTGTACAGGTAGTTTATTTGTTATTCAACAAGTTATATTTTTCTGATTACCGATGAAAAACAATGTAAGGATAACTCCGAGGCACTCCAAATAAATCGTTCATCTTGCATTCACAAAGCGTTCACATATTGTCACCATAATTCACTTTGCACTTGAGTTTGTGTTCTGTTTGTGCGCTCAGCATTTGCTCATCGTTCACCGTTCATTAGCGCTCACCAAATTTCGTTCAGCGTGCACTCACCATTCGCTCAGAGTGTGCTCACCATTCGCTCAGCTTGCGCTCACCGTTCACTCACCGTTGAAGTGGGCAAGTAAGAACGTTTCAGGGACTGAATTGGTGTTAGGACATTATCTAAGAAGTCGTTGATTTGAGCCCCTTTGTGATCAAAGACACTTTATCTACATTTCCTTATAAAGCTCAGTCCTCCCAGCTGCAATTGGATACCAGGTTTCACTGGGGAATAGACTTAACTCTTTAAATTTCTTTTCCAGACCTTATAGTGCAGGCAAAGTCAGGCACAGGAAAAACTTGTGTGTTTTCTGTCATAGCGCTGGAAGGTATTCAAACAGAGAGCTTCGCACTGCAGGTTAGTACGCTTGTATCAGTTTTATTTTCCCTTTGGTTCCTTTATTCTTTAAAAACATCTACACTATTAGTTGTCTGTGAATTTTATATTAATATATTATTATTTTGTAGATACCGATAATGTCTTGTACAGTACGCCAATTGTGCCTCACATGACATTCATGTGAAAAGATTGAGCTTTGAATAAACTTTCATGCATCACTGAAGAGTTAACATCCAATATATAATGTGAAGTGAAATTTTTGTGAATTTTTTTCATGTGAATTTCACATGATTAGATTCATGTAAAATTCATGTGAATTTCTACTCAATTTTCATGTTGAACCTATTACATGAGTTTCAAATGAAATTAACCATGATACATGCATTTCAAATTGATTTTTTCCTTGGTTTTTAAGTGGATTTCTTTTAAGTTTCTTCTGAATTAGAACTGTTTTGATTTATGGTATTTATCTAATGAAATATTCTTTACAAATTATTACACTCAATCACTAGAATCGTGAGACACAATATTGCCTGTGGTTGGCATTTTCTTTTAAAAAATTCATGGACATTAATGAATTCTGATTTCAAAATCATTGCACAAACCCTGTGTAAAAAATATATACATGTTAAAATCTGTATCACATCCCATATCAACCAGAGACCTCAATATCAGCTGGAGGGCCGAAGGCCAAAGGCCAAAGGGCTGATATTGGTCGAGGGTTGATAAGGAACGTGATACAGATTTTGACATGTATGGTTGTTTTTATTATACATTTTAATTTAGAAATCTTGTTTTCATTTTCATATGAAAAAAAAAAATTACAAGTACTTTATCCCTATCTCAAAACTGCATATTTTCGATGTTCAAATGTATTTTTACGTCATCTATAATACTGAAATTTTCAGATAATGACCTCAGTGTTTTGACTGCCGATATTTACATAGAGAGAAAGAATAAGATCCGAGGTATTCCAAATAGAAAGTGCAAATGTGTTCTTGAAAGGTGTAATAAAGAGTGTGGTAAAGGGTGAAATAAAGGGTGATGATACGGGGTGTGTGATAAAGGCGTGTGCCTCTGTTCTTGTCAGGGGTGCAAAATCCCTGCCCTTTATTCTATAGCAAGTATATAATAAACATTTATATCAAAGAATTGTGACTTGTAAATTGACAAAAAAGATCACTTCATCAGATAAAAGTATTGGCAAAAATATATATCAGGTGGGAACAATGAATGACATAAGTTTGATCCTTCCCTATAGGTGTTATGTTGACAATGATTGACAGATGTTATATTCTCTCTTACAGGTATTTTTAACAGTGATAAACAGAAGTTTTGATCCTTCCATATAGGTGTTTTGTTAACAATGTTAGACATAAGTTTGATCCTTACTTCCCTTTAGGTGCTTGTACTGGCGCCTACCAGAGAAATTGCCACACAGATCTGGGATGTGATCAGCTCTATAGGACAGTGTATACCCTCTCTCAGATGTCACACCTTCATCGGGGGAATGCCTGTCGTAGAGGACAAGCAGAAGCTAAAGAAGTGCCATATTGCTGTGGGAACACCAGGTGCTTGTCAGGTTATTTTTGTAGTGAATGTGACCAAAGTAATAATTAAAATTATTTACCGGCAAACTTTAATCCCTTAGCAAACCCAAATATAGTACTTGTACAACTAATACATAGCTAGTTTAAAAGATTCAATTTCATCTGGTGTATCTTAATTAGTAAATACCGGTAAATATATGTAGAGTCATAATGAAGTCAAACTATTTAAACATATGGTTTATAATTGTATTATAATTGTATTCTAGCAGAATAAAGTTTATGACATTCAAATGACTGGTTTAAGAGTTGTGTATTGATTTAAAACTATTATTCCCCATTGCAGAGATAGACTGTAGTCAAGAACATGTTTGAAATTGACAATAAAAACTTAACTAATTTGTTTGATGTGAATATAAATGAATAATTTGCTAGTTAAGCTCTAAAGAAAACTTAACTATTAGTTTTATATAAAGACAGTAAACATTTTTTTATCAAGAATTTACTCAACTTTTAGGGAGAATAAAACAGTTGATAGAGACAAACATAATGACCACAGACAGCATCAGGATGTTTGTGTTAGATGAAGCAGACAAACTCCTGGAGGAAAGCTTTCAGGAGCAAATCAAGTAAATATGCATGCTCAACTTGATTATTTGTTTAGCTCTTTTTACACAAAGTAAAATTACATACCCAGTTGTTTTGAATGAATGAGATAGTCTTTTTGATCAACAAAAAGTCTTTCATTTTATGTTTATTTCTTTATTAGTGAACAAAATCATTCATAATACTTAATCATTATTGTAAAATTAATACACATTGATGTATTAAAGTACTTAAATAAGTTTATATTTTTTTATGCAGAAAGTTGTTATTAAAATAAACATGATTCACTTTCAAACATTGCTTTACAAATATCTTCCCCCCAAGAAAGACTACTTTACCCAACATTTATAAGTGTTTCTATAAGTTCTATCCTATTTTTGCAAGCATAATACCTTGTCTCTAAGTACATTTATAGTATCAATGTTATAGCTGGATCTACTCCACTCTCCCAGAGAATAAACAGATACTGGCTCTGTCTGCTACATACCCGGAGTACCTAGCCCAACACCTGACCAGCTATATGAGAAACCCCACCTTTCTGAGGCTCAATATCTCCGATCCAGCATTGCTTGGTAAGTATTATCAATACTATACTCTGTACTTCACCTGGTTTAATTTTCACATGTTGTTTATTATGCAAATCTAAGGTGAAAACATTTCATTTTTTAGGAATTAAACAATTCAAGAGGGTTGTAGATTACCATGCCTTGCCCAACAAGGTGTTTGACAATAAAACCAAAGTTGTCATTGAGTTATTGTCATCTGTCAATTTCCAGCAGTGTCTTATCTTTTCCAACCTCCAAACTAGGTAAGAACTTAATATACTAGGAACTTTTAATTCACTGTGAATTATTTTCTTCCATGATTTTATATATACCCAGTAATGTAGAAAAAAAATCATTTTTTTTTTCAAATCAGATTGATTCAACTATTAGAAACAAACTGCTCAGTCCATTATTATTAACATATAAATTAACATATTATATATTTGGAAATAAAATTAATGTTACTTCCCCAGGCAGTCACATCATAATTTTGTACACATATTTTCTGAAATGAAAGTTGTAACTTGATCATGAGGTCACATTTCACCTTGCTGTATTGCAGAGCACAGAATATGGCCGATGTCTTGATCAGTCATGGTTGGCCGACAGCTTGTATCGCAGGAAGTCACGACCAGAGAGATCGAAACGAAGCCATGAGTCAACTAAAAACGTACAAGTGTCGAGTTCTCATCTCTACTGATCTAGTGAGTTCTTGGTCATTGAACAGATTTTGGTTTAATATAATTAAAAGATTTTATTAAAGTTTTCATCAGTTTTTAAAAAGATGATACCGGAGTATAGTTAAATGCATTAAACTTTGTGTAATGTAAATTCTATATCATTGGATCAAAGTTAGATAGAAATACAGTGAAAAACTTTAAGTAAGCATAGTTTGTCCTTCTGTTATAATTGTTATGATAGTTTTTAATCTTGAAGTTCCCGCTGCAGAACACTAGATTTAGACTAGTTAAGCTTGACAGGTTGATAGATAATGATAATTTGCATTTATAATGACACTGTCAATCTAAAAAAAAATGTTAATATTTAAGATGCTTTAAGATGTGGGATGTTTCTGCCAATGAGCAGGGATAGTTATTTTCTTTGACAGACAGTTAAAGAAAGTTAGGTGTGATAGCATGTGTACATGACTTGTATTTATACCATTTATTGTACTTCTGCAGACATCTAGAGGGATTGACGCTGACAAGGTTAACATGGTGATAAACCTGGATGTTCCCAAAGACCATGAGACCTATCTCCACAGAATAGGGAGGGCAGGCCGCTTTGGTATGTAATACACCTAGTATTAATCTGAACCTTTGTTAGATAAAGAATTCCTTTGTACAATGTTCACACACACCCTGTGATATAAATATCAATGAATGATTGGACAGTAGAACATATTTAGTATGAGACTAGTATGAGTACCCTCGGCTGTTCATTTTGTAATCCAAATCATTTTATTTCTGACTATTTGATATTGTTTTATTCATTTAAATCATAGAAAATATCAATCTTTGGTGCTATCATGTACCATATTACTAAATTTATGTGTAAAATGTGTAAAATTTGATTTATTGCATGTACATTTGATATTTTATGTGTGTCTTTGTAACCATGCATAAGAAATGTTGAATCATGATTCATGTGCTTGTATTAGCAATCAAACCAAAATCATTCTGTGTGTATTTAGGAACATTTGGGGCTGCAGTGACTATTATCAGCCATGGACAAGAAGAGAAAGACTTGAACAAGGTGGAAAAGAGATGTAACACTTGCATCAAAGACCTTCCAGGTACTTGTATATCGATAGTTGTGTTATCTTATTGCATCAAATTTGCACAGCAATATTTCTTAACAAATGCTTATGGCTAATGTTGTTTTATGTCAACTTGATAAACGTTCTTTTCAACAGTTCTTTAGTTTATAACTGTGTTAAATAACATATAGCTCCAGTTTACTTATAAATAAGTAATTTTTTCTGTAAAACACATTTTTTAAATCGTATGGTTTTCGAACAATTTTCTTTCTATGCCTTGTGATAGAAATCAATTCAAAATCAAAATCATATGATACAACTCACCTAAAGTAACATTACAGTATTTCTTTGGTAGATTCAATTCCAAACACATTAGCAAAGAGTGAGGGAACTATTTGCCTGGATGATATGGTGTCCACCGAAAAAATAATGACTGACCACACCAGAATATCCCCAAAGAAGATTGAAACTACATTGAAGAGTCACAACTCAAAAGGAAAATTAGAACAGAAGTCAAAGACAAACAGCAAAAGTGGAGAGCATTTAAAAAATTTGGAAACAGATTTTGAGAACTGTTTAAAGAAAACGACAAAGGATGTGCAATTAAGTTCTGGTAATGAGAATGGGGGAAATTTTGAAGAGAAGTCAAATTTTATGTGTGCAAGGAAGTGTGAAAAGAAATCTTTTCTAAATGAATGTACTGACAACAAGATTGGATTAGGTCAGTTATGCAATCAGGAATCTGAAGAAAAATTGGAGAAGAAGAATCAAATAATAGGCAAATCAAGAAGTTCTTCTGATGAAGGAAAAATAGACCAAGAGAAAAAAGATTTAAGTAGATCTGCAAAGTATGACGCAAGGAATCTAAAGAGTGAAAAGAAGACACCAAAGAAGAAAGAGAGTAGTTTTAAAATGCATATTCCAAAACTAAATGAATTTTTGAGCCAAAACATGAAAGGAAATTCTAAATCTTTTGACGAGAATAAGAGGGAATACCAAAAGTATCTTGAAGAGGGGGATGTATCTGAAAATAGAGAGGAAATTATAGTGACAGCAACTCCTTTTGTTTGGAAAAAAGATGAAAGAGAACAATTGTTATCTATGATAGACAAAATATTAACCTTAGAAGAAGGGTTTGATGAAAATGTGGAAAAGGATAGAGAAGAGAACAAAGTTAACAGTGCTTGTGCTGAGGTGCAGACAGAAAGTTTTGATTTTCTTCCTGATATGAGAGGTGACAGTATATTGACAACACGGACAAAGAACAAGGAACAAGTAAGGAAAAAAAGTGATACTCACAGAGTTCCCACGCATGACACATATCAAGAGTCAGAAACAATGGTGCTTAATGGGAAAAAGCAACCCAAAGAATCTCAATATCCTTGTTGTAGTGAAAACGAATGCAAAATTGAACATGCCTGCAACTACAGAGATCATGGATTTAATTCAGACCAAGAGGAAGGCTGGAACATTGAAGAAATAGTTTCATTTGATACTTTGTGTGAAGAGGGAGTTGAATTTGAGAAGCAAGACTTGGAAGAGGAGGAACAAACCTTCTTTGAATATCCATATATCCCAAATTCAAATCACTCAACCTTGAATAATTATTGTTTTGGAGATCAGTACCCACCATTTGCTTTTAACCCATATAACGGTTTTGGATACCCATCTCCAGCACAGATGAGTCGTGATCAAAGGAAACAATTGTTTAATCATCAATTATCTCTATCCCTTTACCAACAAAACAACTACATTTCAGCAATGCTTGGACATTTGTATTGATGAAAAGCAATATAGCATGTTAAAAGGATCTTCTGATTATGATAAGCATCAAGGATAGAGGTCTTTGTTGACCTTAAGGGGGAAATGATGGATTTGTAGTTTTTTGACTCGGGCTCACATCCTAAGGAATTGAGTTATAATTTTTTTGTTGAAAGAGCTTAAATGACATGAATCATTTTAGATTCTTGGCAGTTTTTATGGTTATATAAACCTGTAATATACCAAATGCAATGTTTACCCAATACATATTGGTTTGGTTATTTCTTTTGTAGAGTCCTAATGGTTGTTAATTCAAGTTGGCAATTTAAAATTTTAAGAAAAATGAACAGGGCTATAGACCAGACAAAACAAAAACATTTTTAATTAGAATTAAACCTGCAAGATAATTTTTGCATAATATTCCATTTGTTTGTAAAAACAATGGGAATTGATACGTCGCTTGATTTAAAAGAGTAATCACTGACGCTACAGTCATATAAGGGAGTTGCTTGTCCTAAAAATGACTGAAAGGCAGATTCATGGCAATTCAGCCGCCTTTTACCTTGCAGTTGACCGAGTGGCAGAGCTTCATTCTGTGATTACATTTCGGTACAGTTTCAGTCATATTTTGCCCTGTTTTTAAGTGATTTTTAAGATGTTTACAAAAAAATTTGAATGTTACAATTATTTATAAAAGAGTACCTAAAAATTTATAGTTACCTGATTAGACTTTCACAAGGGTAATTGTGACGTCTTAAACATTGTATTTTCCTATGTTTTTCTGAAAACTACATGTAAGCGGAAGACACCATTTCTTCAGTAGTTTTTTGAATAGAAAAATATGTCCTCAGCCGTCGCCAACGATAAAATGTACATTATTACTTTTAAATTTATCATGTGATATCACGTAAGATATATTAACTTCGTTGTGGGCGACGGATGCGGACACAATTTCCTCTCAAAAAACAATCAGAAAATGTGCCATTTTTCATAATTTTTGACAACATCTTAAATATATGACCAAATGTAGGAGTCATTATTCTTTTTTGAAAACAGGATAGAAGTGTATAACTTGATACTTTATACACACACGTGTTCAAGATGGTATATGTGTATTTTCTTGAGATTCACCTTTCGAATTTAGGGCAAATATTGAAAGAAACTACCCTCTTTCTCATAAAATGACCCCTTCTACTCTCTATAGTGCTGCATACCAATTCTTTGAGAGCTGTTCGTAACTGTATCTTTCTTCTGGAATATCTGGCATTTTATGGAGCTCATAAAACACAACTATTTGCGTTGTTCAATTGATTTTAATTAAACATGAGAATAATCAATTTATGTACATTTTTTCTGTAGTTGACAAATTCGTTTTAAATTCTATAAATGTATATCAACAATAAAAGTTTGAGCCAATCTGGCCTCATCTGTACAAAAATGTCCAATTTCGACCAAAGTAAATTTTTTTTAATCAAACAAAACAACAAAATTTCACTGCACTCTAGGTTTTTTTCCACCAGCAATTTTGAGTACTCAATGAATGCTATAAATGAACAAAAAGGAAAAAAAGATTTGAAGGAAACTTGTATGTTAATTTGTCTCGAGTGTGAGCATTTGCTTTAGCAAAAAAATATTGGACTATAAAATAATACTAGTATACAAAAGATTTGACGATAATATTGATGTTAGCGTGTTGAAACTCTCATCAAAAGTCACAATTCAATAATTCCTTTGCCTTATCCTAGAAACTTGCGGAATAATTGGATTTTTCTGCTGTGCTTTTTGATGTTTGATGTTGATGATTTCGAAATTAAAAAATGCGAACATCTTCAAAACATGTTCAAAGAACTTTTATGATCTGGAAAAGAATAAAGCACAATTTGAGAGAATCACACAAGTCTTCAAAAACTGTCATAAACTTTTTAATTCTTTCTTGAACATTTATTTATTATCTAAATTATCGCCTTAATTGTTGAGAATTCAATTTATACATATCGAACAAAACTGCATTTTCTTGAAAATCAATATGAAGTCAGTAAAAAGAGACAAGTGACAAAATTATGATCTTTAATGTTTTTGAAGAATTATTATAAATATTTTATACTTATAAGTATTATAAGAATTCACCTTGAGCTGTTGTCGACATCATCAATATCTATATAAACCTCATCAAGCACAACTGGTCTCCGAAATCGACTCCATATATAAGTATATTGCTCGACGTATTTCAAACAGCAGTACAAAACATATAAAAGATCCAATTAAAATAACGATGATCATTTCAGGCTTTCTGTCCTTTTTTTGAATTTGCGTCTTCGTAACTCCTATTCTTTCTTCAGGTGTATAAGCCGTTGTTTCAACTATAAACATAAAAAAAGTAATGTTCTAATCATCTAATAAACAAATAAGACAATCTTCAACTCTCATTCATCATGAATATTTATTTTGATGATTTGTGAGACATTGCGATGTATCCTGCTTAAATGTGTGGATGGCTGTACCCCACACCAGTCTTTTCCTGTTGATTCAAAGCAATATAACTTTAAAAGCTTACAAAAGTTACAATTTTATAAATACACAAAGTACAGCAATATTTCATCAAATTCCAATATTAACATAATGTATGAAGAACGGACAGTATTCTAGGGAAGTTAATACGCTTTGTAATTTAAAGGACTAACAATCTTTGGAACATTCAGTTTTGGTTTTCTCGTGCTACTTTTGTTTACAGGATTTTTTTTTTATTAATTTTGTATTATGATGATGTAACGCAAACTTATTAATTGACACAATAAATACAAATTACAAGGCACAAAATCATGTATTAGAGGTTTATCAATGTAGCTGCATATAAATAAGGAATATAATTCATACACAGGAGTTCAAAATTCAAAATTATTATTTAAGAAAATAACTTTTACGTGGAAAACGAGAGCCATGTCTGTCTTTTTTAAATTTGACTAAGTGTCTAAAAAAAGTAATTGGAAATCACCAAAAAGTCATTAAAGACCCTTTAAAGATAATGGAAATATTTTTTAAGCCTTTGAAAAATCAATTTTGAAAACAGATTTTTAACTTGCTCATTTTCAACAATGGATGCATGACATGTATATATAAACCCTTAAGTCCTCAATTCATTTAGTCCCAAATACAAATTTGTTCAATGTAACGTTGCTGATCAATTTACTATTATTACAAGTTCCGATGATTTTAAGTCTGAAGACATTTGATTAGGAGATACAAATACCGAATGATTGTCAAACGAGGGTGGTCTCTTTTTAATATACTTATTTGAAAAAAGCTTTACAGCAACGAAACGAATTTATTGCGAGATCGACTGGACGACAGAATATTGCTCAGTCAAGCGGAATTTCGAAACCTCAAACACAAACTAGCACGAGGAAAGCACACGGGGAAATCAGTTAGATTAGTTAAATATGAAGGACAGCAAATTCAACATTCCCTCAACTCGGAAAGGCTGGAAAAATTGAGTGAATTGAAGAACTGAATAATGCTGAACGATTTAGAAAAAGCCGTATCAACCATTTATAAATAAATTGTGGAGTTGAGTCAACTTAACAAAATCTGAAAAAAGCAGATATGCTTCGAGTGGTCACTGTCAATGAATATTTAGATGATCAATTAGCTGATAATAATGAAGTTGCCGTGAAGTTTAGAGACACTGTAAATAGCGCTTCTAGCTTTGATATTTTGTCAGCAGGGCACCAAAGTTGTCAGAGTGTTAGTATATATAAAATTAGAAATCATGTGGCATACCGGTTAAAGTGAACTAGCTGGCCATTGGTTTATGCTACTTTTCAAATGTGTACGTCCCTACTCGATACAAAATACATTACAGAGATAAGGTTTTGTATTAAATTATGAAGAGTCGGTTCTTAAGCCTACACACATAGTAGTATGTGGTTTGTATTTCTTTGGAATCTGGAAAGTGAAATATAAAAATTTCCTGTTCCATTGAGCAAAGATGTAAAATCTGTTTTGAAGAACATTTTAGAGTAACAACGTTTCTGCTAGAAAGTTATCTTCTATTGTAGGAAAATTATTGCATTAAAACTATAATTTCAAAATAGCCGCTAACTAATGACCAGACGTCTTAGTATTAGTATTTGTGGCAAGAAAAGTTGGGATGCAATTTTACGCTTAAATAGTGAAAACATTCAAGTAGTAGAATTTTGGTTAATAAACAATCATTCTTTTAATTTTTTCATGTTTTTTAAAAGATGCTGGAAAAACTTATTAATTTTTTTTCAATATTTTTTTCAAACGATCAGCATTTAATATCTGTATTTCTGTTGTTTTTCGACTTATCAAAAAAAAAAAACATATGAAGAGTTTAATTAATGTAAACCAACTATATTCGCGTGAGAAATTTTTTTGTGAAGTTCGGAAGAGCTTCATTGTCGCCATTATTTATCGCCGCGGTCTTGTATTTGCCATATAGTCCATATGGTTGTAATAAAGTTGTAATATAGTTGTGTGGTTAAGGCTTGATCGCGACAATTGGTGTGAAATCATTATAATTTCTAGTGGTCAGTGTTCCTGGGTAACCAAAATTTCTGGTTCATGGGGACGTAATTATTTCGTTGGTTGTGTTATCGCGATAAATTTAATAAATTTTAAACAAATGATTGTGTGTAGGTTCATGGGGATGTAAATTCGTGGGCAAAGGTTACCCACGAAAGCTACGAACATTGGTCCCCCACGAGCAATGATGATTCCACAGAAATCGCCGCAAAGAAGTTTATCTCAGGTACTTGTAATTCGCAAATATTTATCGTCGCAAAAATAGTTAGTTTACAGTATGTTATATTTGGACGAACAGAGTGAGGGAGACTATAATCAATATACTATCGAGAAGTATTTTGATATGTTAAACTGCGTTACTACCTAACGATAATTTTGTTTATGAAGGGATGCATTGAAACAAAATAAAACTATTTTTTTAATTATTTGAACGATGATTAACAAAGTATATTGCAGTCGTCCTTTCTAACATCCAAGGTGAGAACACTTTGCAGCCCTTAAAACACCAAAATAAAATCTTTCTTTTAAGTTTTTCAAATATTGTGTTTATGAGGAAATGCATTAAAATAAAATAAAATTATTTTGAAATTATTTAACACTTTACACCCCTTAAAATACCATAAAGTCATTAACAGTGAGTGGTGTAAAAAGACTTTCGAAATGCAGAACATTTGATAGTTGTAACTATGAACAAAGAGATGAACAGATATAAAGAAATCGAAGAAAATGAAGTACATACAACGTATATTTTAATGTTACCGAAACTAAATTTGTGCATATGGGGTGCCCACAGCATACACATTTAGATTTGCATCCTTTGCTTATTACATGGTCGTTCAACTGATTAATTATTCTTAAAGAATATGTTAGAAAAATGCCTTCTCTAGAACCATCCCCACCCCCACCCCTCCCAAAAAAATATCAAAACAAAACAAAAACAAACAAAAAAACCCGAAACCAATCATTCTGTTTTTTTAAATTTATGCCGAACGTTGACCTTTGTCAATGTTTTTTTTTTGTAATAAAAATGTATTTACATTTCTTTTAATTATGTGATTTAGCATTTGGTTTAAATTTAGGACATTAAAATGAATATTGCCCCAGGAATTGTTGAACTCGAAGCTTAATTAAAAATCTTTTAATGTATTTCCTTCCGTTTGAAGGAATGTTTCCTGGTGCATGCATGTACCAAGCAAGATATCCAACAAACGTAATTCCTTATTCTATTTTGAAATTGTAAAATAAATATTTCCTTTTTTTGGGGGTGGGGGGGGGGGGGTTATAATACATTATCCATTGAATTATGGACTAAGTTAATTTTATAATAAGAATATCTTATATTGTAGTAATTTTCAGTTTTATCTTTCAAAACTGCTTCTCTTTTATGTCATCTGATTTAAAAACTCAACAGAGCATATTTTCTCATTTTGTCTGAGGTGTCTGACAATCTGTCCATCCTAATCGTCTTTTTGTTTTTCATTTTTTAAATTATATATATATATATATATATATATATATATATATATATATATAGATATAGATATAAAAGTACAAAGTAAATAAGCGTACATTAAATTGATATAATGGTAAATCAAATGTTGTATAATTTAGGCATGGAAAGTTAGAGAGACGTTGTTTTGACGCATAATTTTGACAGACGTTGAGATTTTGTTGTGCGACATCGCAAGCAAATTTTGACTAAAATCCGACGTTGTTTTGTAACAAAACTTATCTTGTTCTTTTAAATGTAACGGGTATATAAATAAATGATAGATTTATATAATAGAGTAGGTAATATTTTTGTAGGATTTTTATCAAACGTTTTCTTTTGACAAAATATATTTGATGTTAAAATTAGGGATGGCAACGAGTTTCGAGTACTCGACTATCGTTCGGTCACGACGATGATCGACTGAAATAAAAAAAAATCGAATTGAGACATTCTATTTTTTGTTCTAAACGCATTAGTTTATTAGTTTTTCAGCTACAAATAAAATTAACAGCTTTCTTTTCTCGACATTTATTATCAATAAGTTACAGTCTGTTTAATCGGTGTCCTCGGTGAATTTTTAAGCGGCTAAAATAATTATTGTTCTGATTGTGTACATGAAATTATCATTTTGAATAAAAGTACTTGGGAATACATGTAATTTAAAAGACCAATTTAATGTTTTATTTTAATGTTAAATATCAATTTAATTGAAATGTTTGTATACATGTAATTAATTATGTAATTGAAAATTTAATAATCTCATTTCCTTTGTTTTTTAATCATTAAACTTTAATTTTGGTGATGACTTAACATGGATAAATATATGTTTAATTTCCCTTAGATGATATGTAACTCAATTTTGTGTAGGTGTCACAAGAAAGAAAAGCTTGGACATTTGCTAACGGATATAGATAATATACTTCTAAATATATTTTAAATAAAATACATTAAGTACATATAATTATTATTTAATATATATATTTAATGATAATATTATTATTTAAAAAAAAAATGTTTGAGTTAAAAATACTGTGCATGTGACAGTAGCATTATCCTATTTGAAAAGGACACAAAGTTTCAAAAAATCAACGAGTATTGGACAATTGCTCGACTAAAGCCCCCGATTAATATAATAGTCTTATCGAGTAAAATTGATTTCGCTTGTTAAAATATATAACAAAATAAACAAACCCACTATGACTTTACACATGCAGCAATAGTTTAAAACATCATTTGTTAAACGTAATTCCTTTCAAACTACATTCAGCATTCTTAAGAAATGTATTGAATCTTGGACTTCTTAAAATCATTCTACTTATTCTATTAAAATATAGTTCTTTTTATGAATTGATTGTACTAAATCGCCGTAAAAAACACTGTCAATGAAACTCATATAAACAATTTGACATATACCTTGTGTTTTTTGGTTTGTGATGTTCTTTGCTATACTAGTATGTAATTCAAACGATCTTTTATGTTTTACAGTAGTTGGTCCAATTTCTGAATCAAAATGGAGAGGACAATTCTGAATGATTAGGAATTATATAAAATATAAACTGACGTTTTGCAAAACATTATTACAATTTCAAACAAAAGTGAAAAGTTTAAGATATAATCATTCAAGTTTGTTTTTATATACGTCTTTAATGGCATGAAAGAATAAAGAAAAGTGTAGTACTTGAAAAACGTACCTGGGGATTTGGTGGTTAAATTGCAACCAAATACATGATCACATGCCATACAGGTACATACTTGACTACAGAGAACTCCGTATGTAGGATGGGAACACTTATCAGAGCAGTTTACTCCAAAATATCCTACAGGACAATCTACAATTATCAACAGATATGATGCAGACTTCATAAACAGTATCATCTTAAAGAGTTGAAAAATGTTAGAAATGTTTAGACCTTTTTTTATTTAAAAAAGTATCAAATACCTCTACACACGTTTCCATCTTTAAATGTATTGTATCCACAATATTCAGTATCATTATGAGCAGCTCTATAACAAAAAAAAATTATCAAAATACCAATGAATGAATTAAATACTAAACAGTAGAAAACTTTAATATTTGACAATAATAAGTACGTTTTTTAATACTCTTTAAAATCAATGATTCAGATTATAAAAACAATCGATATTCCATGTACCTGTTAATAAGATTAGCCCATGTAAACATAATGGTAATGACGCATCCACATGAAGAATTATTAAGCATCATTGCATATTCTTTGTTACTTCCAGCAATGATATTACCAGTGTTTTGTGTCAGAATATTATATAGAACATTTATTTATAAACTTTTAGCACAGAGTTTTCCTCATACGAGAATATATTTTGATAATATAGTTGGTAAACTATCCAGTTCATTGTTTAAACTTATCATAAGCCATTATAAATAATTTTGAAAAATACTAAATTGTTTTCTCTCCAAAATTCCAGGTTCTTTATTATTTTCTCACAAAAAATGGTAGGGGTTAGAAGTCAATTTACAAATCACGCCATACAAACAGCTTTCATGAGGTATTTGTCCATCAAACGATAATATCAAATATCAAGAACACAAGGCACATGCCTTTAGCAAAATTATATAGTTATAATAAAGTTATATCGTCTTAACTCCTGTTGTATGAAGTTGATGTAACGCAACCTTATTTATTGATGCACATGGCATAAATACAATGATATTCAAAGTCAATTATTGTAGCAGTATCCAGGGAGGAGATTTCAAACTCAAGAACTTAAAGGGGCATGGTCACGATTTTGGTCAAATTCTATTTTTCCGTTTTTATTATTTACAATGCTTCAGGAATTAATGCATTTCTAATGATCAAATAAAATTTGAGAGTCAGTCGTAGAGTTATTAGCAATGAATATTTTTGTTCAATATACCACTTAAAAACCTTTTTAAAGCTGATTTGTCTATCTTCTTATTCTTTTAAGCAAAAATGTGATATTTTACAAAACTAGATTTTCATGTGACATACATATGTATATGCATATATCCAACAAATGCAATTTCTAATTCTGTATTCATGTAATAAATATGTCCTTGATCATATTGAATTATATTAGTGTTTATTATTATATAGAATATGTTCATTTTATGTTTCCATGAATAGTAGATATCGTAGTAATTATCACTTTTATCAAAATGCATTCCCTTTTTAGCTCATATGATCTGAAACCCGAGGGAGACTTTCTAAACAAGTCCTGTCTAGTCATTGTCCGTCTGTTCAACTGATTGCTGACTCACAACACCTGTGTATATTACACTAATACATTTGTCAATTCATAAACCTAAAGTCCTTTAAAATTAACGACAACATGATTCTGTGATTTTTTGTTTGCAAATACTTTCATTGTAAACATTTTTAATTCAATAGAAATCAAAAGTTGAAATCATTTAGAATAGATATTCCTCTTTCCTGACATGTATTCGAAATTCAAGGGTAAATGCTAAACCATTGTAAGTGCGCATCAAGCACTTTTCAGAACAATTTTTATATACATTTATTTTTTGTTATTTTGCTAGTACTGGAAATTTAAATGCAACGTAGTACACTCTAAAATTATAATTCGAAAATAAATCCAGAAAAGTATGAATTTAGATCGACCAAAAGAAAAAGATACATTTTTCATAGATACAGTACTGATCAGACCCAACCTAAATATGTCATTTTTTTCCCTGAAATCACATCCATAAATTATAAATAACAATTTATAAAATCAAACAAATACAATATTTTTTACCTATATTAAGAGCTTCTTTGCTCTTTAATTTCTGGTTCAAGCAATGGGTTCATCTACTGTACAGATGATGTGACTCATGGCTTATGATTAAACGTATTCAAATAATTATGAAACATTTTCCAATAAATAATTTGGTTACTCTACAAACTATATAAATTTTGTAATTTTCAATAAACGGAAATTTTATGTTCAGATGAATCCTAATATTTGCAACAAAGACCAACATGTTGATAAGGCATAATTTTCTCTTTTAATGATTTGTTTATCTATATTCAAAAATTGTTTTTAACAAAAGTGACATGAAACATAATAAAATAAAAATCCCAACTCACAAGCCTTAAGTCCTTTAAAATCAACGACAACATGATTATGTGGTTTTTTGTTTTCAAAAATATGGATTTGGGGGCTGTTTCGATTAGAAGTTTGAGCTAAAGACGGATCTTATTTATGGTTTGTCTTAAAATATAATCAACGTCATCAAACCACAGGGGTTGGCAATTTTATCAATTTGTTGTAAATAAATGAGAAACATGCAAAATGTAGGTTCCCATGAAAACAATGCTTCTAAATACATTACATCGAATTTTTCGATTTTTTAAACTAATATACTTTGTCTGCGGTTATGGCGTGATTAAGTCCAAACACTGTTTTACTTCCGGTTTGCCAGAGTAACTGCATAAGAGAATTTATGAAAGTAAACTCTCAAAAAACAAAATCAAAGAACTTGCAGGAATTTTGTTTTATCTTTTTTCAAATTGTAACATAGTAAAATTTTCATATGAATCATATTTATATAATTTTGAAACAGACATCCTGTTCGATCGTACATAAGAAAAAGAAATTTACTTTATTATCATAAAAAGGAAGAAAACAATTAAATATAAATTTCATTGTGTTATGCCTTGACAACTGCATAGAAATTACATCTGATAAAATATTACAAGATTATTTATTTGTTAATTTGTTTATAAAATAAATGAAAAAAAACCATATTATTGACATATTTCTGTTGACGGTCCGTCAACAGATTTCTAGTAAACTTTCAGACAGTCTACAGCTCATGCAGAATTCTCTGCTCAATGTATATTGTCATGTCACAATATAAAAAAAACATATGTCGTAAAAATACTCAAAAGTATTAACCTAAATAATACACATGTATTGAGAACACATGAAAAAATCTGATAGTGCGAAAATGGTATTAAAAATGTACAGATAGCAAAAAAATCAATAATATCGGACCAAAAGCTACATACATATAAAATGAAATATGCAACGTAATACACTATCAATTATAATTCGAAAATAAATCCACAAAAGTTTGATTTTAGATTTACCAAAAGGAAAAGATACATTTTTCATAGATACATGTAATTACACTGGCAGAAAATATCAAAAAGATAGTTTTAATAATACAATCATGTACTTATTATTTGGATCAAACTATGGTCTTTTATGTAGTTTTCATGATCAACATTATTTCTGTGATATCATATTATTGTGAATAATTAAGTCATATTAAAAGAAAAGATTCAACTACTTTAAATGTTATTTAAAAAAGGCAAAATTACCATCAAAACAGGAAGTAGGTACCAAGCATTTGATTCAGTAAGTGATTCAAGCAAACCGATATCAATTTTCAACTGAAACTCTATTGTAATGATTCAAGTTTGTTGATTTTCAGATAGCAATTTCTTTACTGCGCCACGATGACCTAAAGGGCCTTTAAATATCGAAACAAATCTGACTTAGTATTAATAAAGCAGAAATTGGCATGGCTGACTTTCGTGCAATGAAGCGATGTTTATAACTTAAGCAATATCGGACATACTGAGATCCTTTCTTAGGGTAAATCATGCATATTTTGACCACTTAATTGTCGTGAATTTAAGATTTTTCAAAGAATTTCGAAGTCTTTGAGAATAAGGACGTAAATATAGAGGAGTTGGATCGATGAAGAAAAACCCAGTTTGACTCCTACAGCATATGATCAGTTAATGCTTGTCATAAATACTAACGATAGCCGTGACTTACCTATCTCTCGTATTCGGAACTGGCAAAATTAACTCTTCCTTATGTTTAAGACGACTTATCCATCTTTTTGCGACTAACTGGCGTGTGAGGTTATATATGGTTAAATAATAGTATACATGGTGATAATGTGTGTTACCTAGAATACTGTTATTGATTAAATAACCACAGTATTTAGTAAAACATATCCCAAAGGTGACACATTGACATTGATACGAAGAAGCAAAACTATAGACATATATTTCCCTCCTTTAAGTTTATTGTTTATTGAAACTCAATTTTAAAACATCAGTCTTATCTAGATAAAAGGAAAGCAAAATTTTCAACGGTACTTTACAAACGAATTTTAAAAAAATGCGTAAATCAAAATCTTAAGTTGAACATATTTAGAAATTTCAGTAAATAAGGAAATATAAAATAGTTCGATCAATTATCTAGGACTTTGTACAACGGAAGTACACAATCAAAACCATGGAAAACAAATGTTGTTTTGTAAGATTTTATAATGATCTTTCAATTTACATTGATTGGGACCAAGAACTTTTGTTTGTCTTTATAAATTACTATACAGTTATTGCATGATGTAATAGAAATAAAGATCAGAAAGAAAGTATTATTTCAGGGGGAGTAAATCTTCTTATGTCCCAAATATTCACGCAATGAATTGTTTATTATACCAAATAACAACATACATGTTCCTTAATGCAATATACGTGGAGTTGCGTCTAAATAAAATGCTAATGAATGTTTTACATTCTACGCTAATTTTCACCTTTTTCAATAAATCCATATCATATATAATTGAAACTTAAAACTTTAAATATTTTTTTTTATTTAATTATGTAAAAATTAATCTGCCATATTGTGCAGGAATGCATGCTAAAGATTAAAGACTACGAGGGCCAATCAAAAAATACGAAGACTTTTGCATAGCTATGTTATTTAACGTCATATTATTACTAAATGTAGCAGACATAATTAAGCAATTGTTTCAAACAATTTAAGATCAAAAACAGTTCATATCTTCCTTTATTTCTAAGAATGATTAAAAATCTAATCCTGCAAAAATGAGGTCACGGCGCACGGTCAAACTTTGTGTTATGTCAACAATAAACCATATTATGTTGAAAGCAATATCTCCATAAATTGAGCTTCAAACCAATTAATATTGAAACCTACAATTAAGAATTGTCATGCTATCCTATGTACCAAATATCGACGGGATATATAGATTCTTTGAACATCTATCAGTTACTAAGGACATATAGTTTTCTTTAAAATTGACTGAAAATATTGACGTCGCCGGACGTCACGGCGCAACGAAAGTATAAACAGTATGGATTTAACTCGGGAAAAAGCCGATACAAACTGTGAAAATGCTCAATGGTTGAAAAAATAAGTTACAAAATTCTTAGCATATTTGTTTTTAACTCTAACACATTTTGGGGGTTGTGGTAAATGTATTTTGAACATCAAGCACTATAATGAAAGAGAGTAGAATATCCGTAAATATTTGACCAAAAGAATAAACAACATCATCTGACATTCAGGGATTTTCTCGACATGCAGTAAAAATATAAAAACTTTGAGGAACTTATCTCGCTTATGACTTTTGAACAAATGTGAACAAAATAGATGTCAAGTGATATGGTTCCGATTTAAATTGGGTGGTGAAAAGAACAAAAAGACTAAGGGAGATATAATGATTGAATATTTCTATTCACTGTTCGTGCGACATGTTGAAGTCATGTTTTAAACGTTACCGTGACAAAACATGTTGATATTAAAATTGGGTAACAAAAATACCTTTTTATCAAATGGAATGAAACTTCGTATATCGATAACATAAATGTTGGCGCATAAATTAATCTGTTAGTTATGACTTTAATGAAATATATGTGATAAACAGGCACATTGTCTTCGTATGTTTTGAATGGCCCTCGTATATTGACTGGCTAATATTGTTAAAACATCGTTGAAAAGGTAAAACAAAATATCGATATACAAGTATGGAATTTGACAGTGACTAAACATACACAACTTCTGTTAATTTTAGATTCCCTGGGGGTGTATAGTTTGTAAGTCCTAGATCTCAAGTATTATTTTATGATTTGTTTATGACAAAACAATATGGCAAATATGTTAAAATGTTTTATAAACCAATATTTCGATATCATCAGTTTTTACAAGGTGGTATATTGGTACATGAAATTTTGTTTATGGAAATGATATCGTCGAAACCAACATGAGGTCAAAAGTGCGCCTTGTTTTTCTTTCATCTTCGACAACCGACATATACGTTCTCGAATTCTAGTGTTTTGCTTATCGTTACACAAACTCGATGTATATAGGAGCGAGCGTCCTTTTCATGCTTCGCTGCGTTAAAGTATTTTACATGAACACATTAAATTAGACACATAAAATTATTCATTACAATCAGCGCGCTGGACACACAACAAAGTTGACTGAAAACTAGGTTCAATGTTGCAAAATTCATCGACACAGAACGTTCAGGTATCTAATAGTGTTATAACGTTACATCATGCGTATGTTGCGTATGTTCGAAACATAAACCGGAGTTGATCGTATGGTGACAGCGCTTATTTGGGTAGATCTTAAAATGATTAAACGTTGTTACCTACTTTGAGTTATCATTGAGTTATCATTCCATGTGTACTATACTAACAATTTGGTAATGGTCTACATTATGTTGAAAGTTTTCAAAACAACTCTGTAAAACCTGAACACATGCCAAGTAAGTAATACAAAGAAACGTTCATTTGCAAGATACATCGCACATTTAAACAATTCTTGCAGAAAAATAAAGCTTGTTACAGTGAGTGTGGTTTTTTATTTCCATTTTTGAATTTATTTCTAACAAAAAATCAATATAATCTGAATACCTAGACAGAAAAGTAATCGTTTGTAACTATCTCTACTGGTATATATACCTGTGTAAGAGTTGAGGAATGATAAATAATATGAAGGCCAAATGCTTCTTTAAAGGTCAACTGAAACGGTTTTTAATTTTTTTTAAGAATGCGTTTTTTGTAAGTTTACTTTAAAGTAAACATTACCACACTTTTTGTCATCTCAAAGATGCACAGGTAGACATTAACAAAAACGCAAAGTGCAGGTAAAAAGTTTGATACGAGTTACCTGCCCTTTAGTGGAACATGGCGTCGCGCATTGATTACGAAACACGATCGAAATCGATGGGGGGGGGGGGGGGTGTGGTTGAGTGGCATGGAAATTAAGAAGGCCTAGTGTGCGTGATTGTTTGTGCCTTGTCAAGCCTATGTAAATGAATTTTTAAGCATTCATTTTTAATGCAGGTGTTCCTGTGAAAATTGTACTATTATGCCTACTGCAAGAGAGTGCAAGTGCTGCCATTTTTATCCTGCTATTGAGCCTAGACTAGAGGAGGCCAGTGTCAAGTGCATCACAGAACATGAGGGGTTTGTTGCCATTTGTCTTAACAGATGTGTCTTGGAAACATCCTTTTATGAATATTTACATGAAAATGATACCTTTGGAAGAAAATGATTTGGTACACAAGTAAATATCCCACTATCACATTCTTGATTTACAATTACAATAGAAACAATATTTATCATACAATATCCCAAATTAAATTAATTAAATTTGTGGTTTTGTTTTCATATTTATGAAGGTATGAAATTTAGATATTAACTGGAGGGGTCATTTAATTGTTAGTACCATAGATAGCCAGTTATATATATTACAAATGAAAACTAATGACGGAACGTTTTGGTATTCTCAGCATATCGACGTTTGTTCGGTGGATTTGACAGCGACTGGGAAAAAACAACAGGAGGATTCTGCCATCTTGTGTTGTTAACAAGATTAGAACAGCTTTTCCTTCCCAACAATACTGTGGTTTTAAGTGCCCATCAGGGAGTTTATAGGTACAATGTGTATATTTGTACATAAATCATAATTACCTGGTTATCATTTTCATTTGCAGTTTAAAACTGGCATTTGAAAATAATTACTATTGTTTGTAAAATCTTTTAAACCAGATGTAAATAAAATATCCAACAATTGATTTAACAAATTTGTTAAAAATGTCATGATTTTTATAAAGTTTAGAATATTGGAATATAATTCATTCATTTCAGTTTATTTATAATCTTCACTTTTTGTCAAAACGACAGACGTGGTGTTCAACAAGTTCAGCCTTTGGGACGTGTGGATAGGAGTCTGCTATTGGAGGTGGGTAATACCTCATGGCAGCCTCTCGATTACTCCTGGAATTTAGGTAGGAACCCAACCCCAGTCTCACTTTGACCACTTCTTCCATCAAGACATGCATACTCTGAAAAAAATCCAATATTTGGGTACATAATTGCTGATCATGATAGAATAATGATTTATTTTGTAACATTTATAGAAACAAATTACAAAACTAAATCTTAGAAAGTTTACTTACTGTAAGTTTGCTGAACTTTCACTTCCTTTGGAATACCAGCACCTTTTCTGCCTTTTGGATATGATATTGAGTATATTGGTTCCCCATTTTTGTTTACAGCTTGATCCCGATAGGAGTTCTCATGAAAGTGTAAGGTAGCTATATACAACCTGAAATAAAGATGAGGTGCCATATATTATCATATTATATTTCAGAAATCACTTTGAATTGTCTTATTAAACAGAATTGAACAAATCAACTTACCTAGCCTTCATTGGAACATAGAAGAAGTGCAATGCTTTTGGGGCAAAGTGACACACAGCATTATAATAGGATTCAAGTGCTGAAGTTTGCTCAGTTGGGGAAAGCTTTTCGATGTCATTCACCAATAGTTTGCCTTTAACAACTTTTTCCATCTCTAGAAAAGCTAAAATTCCTAATAAGTAAAGAGAAAAAAATATTTATATTGATCTATACTATTTCATGCATTGTATTCGTATTTTTCCTAAGTTTTATGTAAAAAAAAAATAAACATCTTGATCCAATCTCTATCCTCTATTTCACCATGTAAACATTTGGGGAATCGCCTTCCATGACCTTCATGAACATTGGTGATATGGTTGAGGACAGACAGCCATTTCTCGGACACACCAATTCCCCATTTCCGTCACTCGATGATGCACACCACGTATAGGTGGTTTGAGACTGACCGCGCCCAATCTTCCACTAGCTCGGACTGACCGGGCCCAATCTTTCACTTGCTCGCACTTCTTCTAACCAACAATCTCCAGCTTTTTGAAGACACCTAGAATACAACATTAATTCTGTAAAATAATTTATGTAAATAACATGTATGATAATATATATGAATACTGTATACTAAAAAACCAGCTTAATGAGCTAAGTTGTTACCTTTAGCCACATGCCACACATCAAACCAATGGTTGATATCCGTTCTCTCTTTCTTCATGTAGGCTTTAATCTGAGGATGTCTGTCAGTAACAAGGTCACATATAACAACACCAGATCCATAAGACTGTAAGACCCATATTTGGCTGTGTGCCCTGGCGAACAACACATAGCATCTTCTCCAACAGCTACAACTTCATTCTGTCGTCTTATCAAATCAAATAAGGCATCTTGGTGAGCTTTCCAAACCCTTTCCACAGCTAGAACAAGGTAATGCTGCTGAATATTGTGGAAAGTTCTCTCAGAGAAACAGGATACATTGGCGTGCCGAAACATGACCAAATTTTGCTTGATACTACAGCCACTAAATAAAATTGCTGCTGACAAGACAATTAATAATTAGTGTTTTATAAAAGTTTAATATAATAAAGAATAGGCCTTGGATGATCGACCCTGCTTTGGTAAACACGGGCTAGCTTCCGATGTTTTCCTTTTCTGCCCTTTTGCATTTTTTGACGTGTAGTCAAATATACTGGGTATTGCATCTTTCTTTAACTGAAGACGAGTATATCCAATAGATCGTGCTTTGCTTGGCTCAATAGTAAAATTATCGGGGGTAAAGTGTCTCTCACACAGCTTTGAATGCTTGGAGGGCCAGTAGTTCACCGTTTTCAGCTTTCTTACCCAAATCTGACATAATTTGGGGTCATCGGGAAAGAAAACATGGGCACTCCCTGTCCGTACCGAATATCGCAGTTCGGCGCCGCACACAGAACCATATTCCTGTTTAGTTCCTCTCTATCGTCTGATGAGTGACGTATCAGCGTCTGTAGTTTCAATATGGCGGGTTCGCGTCAAGAGAGATAACTCGCAATAAATTGTTGACCGGGTTTCTCGGAATACAACTTCTTTTGCCCTTATTTTGCAAATACGTTTTAACCAAATAAATGGTATTTATCGATTTTTGGGCCCAATTTGAAAGTTCTTGTCGGTGAAATAAAGAAAAGTGAAATTTCATTTCAGTTGACCTTTAATAAAGTTAAGTTTTGTTTAACAATTTTAAATCGTTATTTCTATTATCAGATATCGAAAAAATTATATAAAAGATATACAAGTATTTGTATTAACAAAACCACTAGATACTAATAATTTTTCTGACCTATTAAAAATATGTTCAACAGTTATGAGGTCTATATCTCTAGTTACATTTGCTGAGGAGTGACTTTTGCGTATTGTACACAATATCAATATAATTTACACTAGTACAATAAATGACCCAGTAGTTATGATCATTAAATTGATAGAATAAGTTGACATGGTGAGCTTGTTTCGATCCAATAATAATTTTGCTTCCATTTCATGTTCTAAAAAGAAAAGTAAGCAACAAGGATATGTATGTCCATATGCTACTGTTCGGAATATATTCAGTAAAAAGACATATTCAGATTATGTAATCAAAGTATTTTTTAAGATGACATTGATAAAGGGTATACAACAGTATGTTGCTAACGATATCCCCGTCTTTGTCGTCCGCAATTTTTGCACAAACTGTGTGTTGCGTGATGTTCTCATAAAAAAAGACCATCTTTTTGAGCCATCATGCTCTAATTCAATACATTCCATCGATAATAGCGTTAACTTATATGTAGAAACACTTTGTATTACAGTCGCCACTTGTTTTCGGTGCATTTTACACGAACTTTTAATCGAAAAAGTCTAAGGAAAAAAAATCTTCAAAAGGTCGTTTTCAATTTCAAACGGAAAAAATCATTGAAGTACATGTATTATGTATGTTTTGTTTCTTTTTGTATTTAAAATTTTATAGTTTTTTATTAACTGATTATTAGCACTAAGAAAAATTTATTGAAATACTGCATGCTTATTAATGGCACGTACGTTAATATATACAATTAAATGCTTCTCTTTGTGTTTCATTTGCGGGTATGAAGGTACATGTAGCAAGCTTGTAGAAAAATACAATTTTCCATATCTGTGAGGTTTACTAAGGTTACCACGACTCTAAAAGGTCTGGAGTCAGCCGGTGTGGAGTCCGTGCTCCCAATTTAGCTGCAGATTTGATTGATAAAATAACCCAAAAGTCAACAGCAAAAGCTTAAAGAAGACATCAATGAACGATGTAATTTTATAATTAATCTTCTAGAAATAACGTTTTTATTTTTAAAGCTAGTCAATGCATCTAAAAGCAGTTCAGAATGTGTATATTCTTAGGCCACAGTTAGGTCGTTTCAAAGGATTTCGTAGATTTTTGTTATGTCATGAATGTATGAATTACAATCAAATTTCCTTAAGACGTATAGGGAATAATACTTAATGGATGTAAATATACTCTATCACTTAGTGTGCTAAATGTCGATTGATAAACTGCATGAATACTACCTGTAGTTTCTTCAGTTGAATTGCAACCATCTTCATGATGACATGGTTGACACTCACATACTTTACTACATAGAGGCCCGTAATTAGGCCAATAACATTTTCCAGAGCAATTATATCCAAAATACCCAATTGGGCACTCTACAAAAATTATATTATCATATATACATGTATCTGTATAAAGCAAATCGCAATTATTATGAAAATTGACTTTACTAGGATTTTTTGACTAATTAACCATAGCCAATAACCATAGGCAATAATTGCTTTGTTTTTGTCATGTCTTACGATTTTAATTATCAGCCAACGTTTTTGAAAGTATCAAGTCCATAAGTGTCTGTGATGAAATTATACATTGTTATAGTTTCATAAATGACCTATTTTTGCAAACGTATGAAACTTATTCAATGAATAATATGATACAAAACACACACAAAACGCGTGTTTGTTAGCAAGATATACATATAGTTGGCAATTCAGAGAAATTATCCTGTGAAGAAGCACCAGAGTAATTCCGTTCATGCTGCAATACAACGAACACGCTTAAACAAAGTTTTTCTCCCCCTTTCTCTGTCACGATAATTTCACCATGTCTTATAAAGATCAGTCACAAATTGACTGATCCATTAAGGAGTCAGAGTAATTTTCAGTAAATGATAGTAACGATGTAAAGTTAATATTATTTTGCACCACAGAAAAACCAACATCATATTAAAGCTGCAGCAATAAATGAAAAGGTGAACCTAAGCATTGGGGGTAAGATTAACAAACAACTTAATATAGCTTTTTAAGACAGGTCATGATTATCTATTTTATATCAATTTTATTACTTAAACACTACATATATCAAAAAGTTGAAATCATATGTCGGACAATCTAAATTATATGATGGTTATTTATATAATCTACATTATCTTAGCTACATGCATAAATTCTATAAGTTTTTTTTTTATTTAAGACGTTTTGTAAAATAAATGTTTCTTGCCTATTTAGACGTTTTTGGCCTCCTATAAGATTTTTATTAGTCCTTAGTCCGTTCATTTCATATTCACTTGTTTCACTTTTTCTTAATAACACCAATAACCAAATACAATTACATTGGGTTGAAGTAATGAAAGAAGTCAAAAGGACGTTCACTCAAATACAAAGGCCTGTCACTAATGTGTTGAGGTAAAACATGCAGTAAAACAATAATGACTCTATATCTCTAGTAATTTGCTTAACAGGGATATGCCCACACATAATCAATTTTTTTTATTTTGGTCATTATATATCGCATGAGCGTGTTTACTTTAATTACCTAGTCAGTTAACAATTAAAAGATCTTAATTTTCAAAATCAGTACCTGTGCAATTCTCTCCATCTTGATAGTGATTTACAAGACATTCTTCTTTACTATAATGAAATAGACTGTTATCAAAATAGAAAGAAAATTTGATCTAAATCTATTAATATAAGCTGACAGTGGCACATAGTTATCAAATCAATGGATTTCGGAAGGGAACAATAAACTATTGAATAATGAATGAAAGCAAAACGTACCGATTGCTAACGCAGTATATCTGATCATTCCATAAAACAGCAAATGCAAGTATGCTCCCCAATGCGGATCCACGCAACATCGTTACACATTAAGTATTTGCCTTCTTTGTGAAATGAGCGTATGCATTTTCATCAAATACAATAAAAATATTGGTAAACTCTTTTAATTATAGAACATATATTTATTCTTATTGCTTTGTAAATTATGTAAATTATTACCAAGAGGAAGTATAAAAAAAAATCTTATTCCGATTCGAAAGATATCGTAACCAATAAAAACGGTTCTATTATGACCGAAACATTCCTCGTGAGGTTAAAAAAAAATAAGTCTAGGATGAAATATTCAATCGGTACCAGTCTATCATTAAACGAAAATAAACAAAATCTGGATAATAACGTTTGAACCTTAAAACTTTATACAATAATCGATAAATATCAATACGTTTTTTCCAATACCAAATTTCTAATTTTAATGAAAAAACAAGTCATCCGTTTTCTTCATACAACGCTTGAAACATGTGTAGCTATCCACAAATTTTTGTATTCTAAAATGATACATGTGAATTTGTTTAATAAAATTATTCGAATTATTTTAATATATCTATTATTTTGTATTAGGACTACCGTGTCCCAATGTATAATTGTACAATTCATAATTAACATATATATGGACTGTTTTTTTGTTTTTGTTATTTTTTTTTCTCTCAGTTAATTCTATACACGAGGACATGCTCTTTGTATGAACAGTCTCTAAGGCGAGGCAAGTTACTGACAAACAAGTTGAAAAAAGAGGAATATCAACAGTCTCGTTTGAAGTAATCTTTTCGTAAGTTCTTTGGTCAATATAACGACCTTGTCATCAAATACAATCTTCTACTGGGTCGCATGCTGACTGACAATTTTCATACTAATTGTTAGACCATAATTAATCAATAATTGTCTACGGACTTTTCCGTTTTTCCGCTTACGACAACGAGCACACGGCGGGTGTGACCGGTCAGCAGAGGATGCTCACTCCTCCATGACACCTGATCCTGCCTCTGAGGTTTTCCAGAGGTCCGTTATTGTTCTGCTTTGGACTATTGATTGAATACCGAATTGTCCACGGATTTTCTCCGTTTTTCCCGATCATGATATTTTTCTCAAATTACGAAAAATCCCCCGATAATGACATGTTTACATATCTTACATTGGGTGCACGACGGGTGTGACCGGTCGGCAGAGGATGCTTACTCCTCCATGGCACCTGATCCTACATCTATTTTTTTTTTTTTGCTCTGCTCCTGTTTTGTAATTTCCTCTGGACTTTTGAATTTGAACACTGTTCGTAATCACCACATGTCATCAAGAGTTAAATTACCGTAAACTAACTATTATTGGCGTGCGAGAAATTTTCGCGAGATTAGCGAGTGTCTCATGATCGCGAATATTTCTTGCCGCGGACTAGTATTTGCCATATAGTTCATGTAGTCATCTAGCCCCCTCCACCCCCACCTCCCCTAACAAAAAAAAAAATCCGAAACCAATCATTCTTTTTAAATTTATGCAGAACGTTGACCTTTGTTAATTTTTTTTTTACAAGTAATAAAAATGTATTCAAACATTTTTTTTAGTATGTGATTTAGCATTTGGTTTAAATTTAGGACATCAAAATTAATATTGACCCAGGAATTGTTGAACTCGAAGCTTAATTAAAAGTCTTTTAATGTATTTCCTTCCGTTTGAATGAATGTTTCCTGGTGCATGCATGTACCAAGCAAGATATGCAACAAATGTAAATTTTTATTCTATTTTGAAGTAACTGTTGTATAATAAATATTTCCTTTTTTAGGGTTATAATACATTATCCATTAAATTATAGACTAAGTTGATTTTTTAATAAGACTATCTGAAATTGTAGTAATTTTCAGTTTTATCTCTCAAAATTGCTTCTCTTTTATGTCATATGATTTAAAAATTCAACAGGGCTTATTTTCTCATTTTGTCTGGTTTTGTCTGTCAATCTGTCCATTCGTCGTTTTGTTTTTTCGTATATTGGATCTCTATTCCAATTTAAAAACTGTTGCAATTTTATTTTCAAATGAATGGTTATATTCCAGTAAAAACGGCATTAAGGAAGAGTGTTTCAATCAAGCAGTATAACCAGCATATAAAAGATGTGCTTCAAAAATTGTCAGATGTCACTGACAGACTCCTATTTAAGAAAGCTGGATCTATCAGAGAAAAACTGAAACATTTAAATGAAATACCGGTATGTCTCCTGCCTATCCAGCACCTGTTGTTACTGTTACACAAATGGTCATGGTGGAAAAAAAAACCTCAGAATGAGAATTGAAACTTGTACCTTTATTAAACTGATATAATTGAATGAGTAACTTTTTATAACGATTTTTTAAAACCATAACATAACATTTAGGAGTATACAATCTATGAAAATCAACATTTTTGAACCAAACAAACACATAAAATACTAGTCAATTGCAAAACAGGGGATTAAATCAAATATTTGTATAATTAACGCATGGAAAATTAGAGGAACGCTGTTTCGACGCATAATTTAAAGGTTCGATAGACGTTGAGATTTTGTTGTGCGACATCGCAAGCAAATTTCGACTAAAATCCGACGTTGTTTTGTAACATAAATGATCGATTAATATAACAGAATAGGTAATATTTATGTAGAATTTTTATCAAACGTTGTCTTTTGACAAAAAATATATTTTATGTTCAAATCAGGGATGTCAACGGATATTCAAGAACTTGACTATCGCTCAGTCACGACGATGATCGACTGAAATAATAAAATCGAATTGAGACATTTTATTTTTTTCTGAACGCATTTGTTTTTCGGCTTCAAATAAAATTAACAGCTTTCTTTTCTCGATATTTTGTATCCATTAGTTACACTCTGTTTAATCTGTTTAATTTTTAGGGGCTAGAATAATTATTGTAAAAGTACTTGGGCATACATGCAATCGAGAAGAAATTTAGTGTTTCTTTTAATGTTAAATATCAATTTAATTGAAATGTTTGCATAAATGTAATTAAAAATTTAATCACCTCATGACTTTTATTTTTTTTTATCATTAAACTTTAATTTTGTTGATGACTTAACATGGAAAAAGACAAGTTTAATTTTCCTTATATGATATGGAACTCAATTTTGTGTAAGTGTCACATGAAAGAAAAACTGGGACATTTGCTAACGGGGATTTAGATAATTTACTTCTAAAATTATTTTTTAATTTTCAAAAATACATTAAGTACATATAACTATAATTTTAAAAAAATGTTTGAGCTCAAAATACTGTGTATGTGAAAGTAGCATTATTTTATTTGAAAAAGACATACAGTTTCAAAAAAATCAACGAGTACTCGACTCTCGCTCGACTAAAGCCCCTGATTAATCGAATAGTCTTTTCGAGTAAAATTGATATCCCTTGTTATAATATATAACAAAAAAACCCACGTCCACTATGACTTTACACATACAACAATAGTTTAAAACATCATTTCTTAAACGTAATTCATTTAAGAAGTGTATTGAATCTTGGAATTTTTAAAAAATCATTCTATTGTATGAAGATATAGGTTTTTTCTATAAATTGACTGTACTAAATCGATATTTACTCATCTGTAAAAAAAACCCCTATAAATGAAATTCATATAAACAATTTGACATATACCTTCTGTTTTTTGGTTTGTGGTGTGCTTTACAATATGTAACTCAGGCGAGCTTTTATGATTTACAGTAGTTGGTCCAGTTTCTGAATCAATATTGAGAGGACAATTCTGAATGATTAGGAACTATATAAAATGTAAACTGACGTTTTGCAAAACAATTTTACAATTTGAAAAAAAAAAATACTATAAATGAAATTCATATAAACAATTTGACATATACCTTGTCTTTTTTGGTTTGTGGTGTGCTTTACAATATGTAACTCAGGCAAGCTTTTATGTTTTACAGTAGTTGGTCCAGTTTCTGAATCAAAATTGAGAGGACAATTCTGAATGATTAGGAACTATATAAAATGTAAACTGACGTTTTGCAAAACATTTTTACAATTTCAAACAAAAGTGAAAAGTTTAAGATATAATCATTTAAGTTTGTTTTTATATACGTCTTTAATGGCATGAAAGAATAAAGAAAAGTGTAGTACTTGAAAAACGTACCTGGGGATTCGGTGGTTAAATTGCAACCAAATACATGATCACATGCCATACAGGTACATACTTGACTACAGAGAACTCCGTATGTAGGATGGGAACACTTATCAGAGCAGTTTACTCCAAAATATCCTACAGGACAATCTACAATTATCAACAGATATGATGCAGACTTCATAAACAGTATCATCTTAAAGAGTTGAAAAATGTTAGAAATGTTTCGATCTTATTTTATTTAAAAAAAGTATCAAATACCTCTACACACGTTTCCATCTTTAAATGCATTGTATCCACAATATTCAGTATCATTATGAGCAGCTCTATAACAAAAAAAAATTATCAAAATACCAATGAATGAATTAAATACTAAACAGTAGAAAACTTTAATATTTGACAATAATAAGTACGTTTTTTTAATACTGTTTAAAATCAATGATTCATATTATAAAAACAATCGATATTCCATGTACCTGCTAATAAGATTAGCCCATGTAAAGATAATGGTAATGACGCATCCACATGAACAATTATTAAGCATCATTGCATATTCTTTGTTACTTCCAGCAATGATACTACCAGTGTTTTGTGTCAGAATATTATATAGAACATTTATTTATAAACTTTTAGCACAGAGTTTTCCTCATACGAGAATATATTTTGATAATATAGTTGGTAAACTATCCAGTTCATTGTTTAAACTTATCATAAGCCATTATAAATAATTTTGAAAAATACTAAATTGTTTTCTCTCCAAAGTTCTTTGATAATTTTGTCACAAAAAATGGTAGGGGTTAGAAGTCATTTTACACATCACGCCATACAAACAGCTTTCATGAGGTATTTGTCCATCAAACGATAATATCAAGATGACAAGGCACATACCTTTAGCAAAATTATATAGTTATAATAAAGTTATATCGTCTTAACTCCTGTTGTATGAAGTTGATGTAACGCAACCTTATTTATTGATGCACATGGCATAAATACAATGATATTCAAAGTCAATTATTGTAGCAGTATCCAGGGAGGAGATTTCAAACTCAAGAAATTAAAGGAACATGGTCACGATTTTGGTCAAATTCTATTTTTCCGTTTTTATTATTTACAATGCTTCAGGAATTAATGCATTTCTAATGATCAAATGAAATTTGAGAGTCAGTCGTAGAGTTATTAGCAATATTTTTGTTCAATATACCACTAAAAACCTTCTTAAAGCTGATTTGTCTATCTTCTTATTCTTTTAAGCAAAAATGTGATATTTTACAAAACTAGATTTTCATGTGACAGGAGATTGATTTCATGGTTCCAAAAACCAAAGAGTGTTAGTTTATCATTGACGGATAGTAGACTTTGAAGGAACTATATCATGGAGGTTGTACATTTCTATTTTTAGTTTGTTCGAGAGAAAGAAAAGAAAAGCAAGAAAAGATGAATATATTCATGTAATTTATTGTTGTCCTTTGTAAATACTTTAAATAGTTTTCGAGCTTTGATTTAAAGTTCATAATCACTAATCTGGTATCAAGTTAGATATACATGTATAATGTAGATTGCAGTTTTTTTTGTACATATGACATTTTATTTTTGCTGAAACATGTTCTATACAGAAAGGAAATCCACATTAAGTATTGACTGTTCCAGCACATGTAATTACTCAGGTAGTTCAATACGCGGCACTAAATGGGCTCACTACTTGAAAGTTTGGGTATAAATGACAGACGTTCATTTATTACATGTACATTTCTATGCGCTAAGAATGTTCGTAATTTCCTCTCAGTAATGTGTACCCTCTTGTGCAATTCGATGACAATAATACAATTTTCAATACGTCTGTTTTTATCTGAAATAATAACTATAAATTTTGGGAAATTCAAAACTGGATAAAAAAAATACTAGCTTAAATATTTGATATAGTCATATACAAGTAATATTAATATATTTGCTTAAATTATTGAAAATAAGGACACTTTTTGGACCTGATATATCAGAATACAGTTCGGGAAAAGTGTTCTACACAAGTGAATTTGAGTCAAATTTTATTCTATTACAACCGCAAACATATTTCAATGGTATTTATTCTATAAAATGATATCTAAGAAAATGGTTTTTATGAAAATATATATTGATATATTACTTTTCACGCTATAAGCTCTAAACCAAGTAGACTCTCCTGACGAATATTTTTCTGTAAAACTTTTATTTTTCTGCTTAGACCTGTCAACAATGTTATACATGTTTCAAGCAATAGTCATTTAAAACCAAATAGTTTATGACTTTAAAGATTAACAGCTACATGTATTAGCCCCCCCCCCCCCCCCATTTAAAAACTGGGAGGGGTACGGACTTTTTAAAAGTAAAAATAGGACAAAAGCATTTCTGATCATGATTAAGCTTTCTAAACTATGTATGTAGAATAGCATATTTTTAAAATCGCAACTTTTAATGCACTTACAGGAGTGTAATATGAATAGAAAACCCCACAAATCATCATAATTTACCATTTATGCCATTGATGATTTCATTTTATTTACTGTTAATAACACTTTATATATTAATGCTAATTGTAAGTAATGCTGCGTCTTATGTTTAAACATGTTTAATTTAAGACAATACATTTTACATCGATCCGTTTTTTTTAAAACCAAACCCTGAATAAATACCATTCTTGAATGAATTTCCTTCCGTTTTAATGGATCTTTCTTAAAGAATTTAACGAATGCATATATCCAACAAATGCAATTTTAATTCTGTATTCATGTAATAAATATTTCCTCGATCATATTGAATTATATTAGTGTTTATTATTATATAGACTATGTTCATTTTATGTTTCCATGAATAGTAGATATCGTAGTTATTATCACTTTTATCAAAATGCATTCCCTTTTTAGCTCATATGATCTGAAACCCGAGGGAGACTTTCTAAACAATTCCGTCTGTTCAACTGATTGCTGACTCACAACACCTGTGTATATTACACTAATACATTTCCTCAAGTAGTAACAATAGCGTCTATCATCAAACCTACTGTCACGATTTTTGTTAAGCGTTCAATGGCCGCTTAAACTGAATGTTATCAAGATAATATCTCCTGTTAAAATATGAGTGGGTAGATGTTAGACTTCTTTTTAAGGAAACTGCAGCTGCCAGATATATTCTGGAAAAAGAGGCCAACGATTTGTTATTTAATTATTACAATTTAAAACAGTTCATTGTAAACATTATTTTTAATTCATCAGAAATCAAAAGTTGAAATCATTCAGAATAGAAATTCCTCTTTCCTGACATGTATTCGGCATTCAAGGGTAAATGCTAAACCATTGTAAGTGCGCATTAAACACTTTCCAGAACAATTTTGTAATTTTCAGTAAACGGAAATTTTATGTTCAGATGAATCCTGATATTTGCAACAAAGACCAAAATATCGATAAGGCATTATTTTCTCTGTTAATGATTTGTTTATCTGTATTCAGAAATTGTTTTCAACAAATGTAACATGAAACATAATAAATTAGAAATGTCAATTCATAAACCTAAAGTCCTTTAAAATTAACGACAACATGATTGTGTGGTTTTTTGTTTGCAAATAATTTCATTGTAAACATTTTTAATTCAACAGAAATCAAAAGTTGAAATCATTTAGAATAGATATTCCTCTTTCCTGACATGTATTCGAAATTCAAGGGTAAATGCTAAACCATTGTAAGTGCGCATCAAGCACTTTTCAGAACAATTTTTATATACATTTATATTTTGTTATTTTGATAGTACTGGAAATTTAAATGCAACGTAATACACTCTAAAATCATAATTCGAAAATAAATCCAGAAAAGTATGATTTTAGATCGACCGAAAGAAAAAGATACATTTTTCATAGATACAGTACTGATCAGACCCAACCTAAATATGTCATATTTTTTTTTCCCTGAAATCACATCCATAAATTGTAAGTAACAATTTATAAAATCAAACAAATACAATAATTTTTACCTATATTAAGAGCTTCTTTGCTCTTTAATTTCTGGTTCAAGCAATGGGTTCATCTACTGTACAGATGATGTGACTCATGGCTTATGATTAAACGTATCCAAATAATTATGAAACATTTTCCAATAAATAATTTGGTTACTCTACAAACTATATAAATTTTGTAATTTTCAATAAACGGAAATTTTATGTTCAGATGAATCCTAATATTTGCAACAAAGACCAACATGTTGATAAGCTTAATTTTTTCTGTTAATGATTTGTTTATCTATATTAAAAAAATGTTTTCAACAAAAGTAACATGAAACATAATAAAATAAAAATGCCAACTCATAAGCCTTAAGTCCTTTAAAATCAACGACAACATGATTATTTGGTTTTTTGTTTGCAAATAACTTAGTTTTGTTTTTCAAAAATATGGATTTGCGGGCTGTTTCGATTAGAAGTTTGAGCTATAGACGGATCTTATTTATGGTTTGTCTTAAAATATGATCAACGTCATCAAACCACAGGGGTTGGCAATTTTATCAATTTGTTGTAAATAAATGAGAAACATGCAAAATGTAGGTTCCCATGAAAACAATGCTTCTAAATACATTACATCGAATTTATCGATTTTTTAAACTAATATACTTTGTCTGCGGTTATGGCGTGATTAGGTCCAAACACTGTTTTACTTCCGGTTTGCCAGAGTAACTGCATATTAGGAGAATTTATGAAAGTAAACTCTCAAAAAGCAAAATCAAAGAACTTTCAGGATTTTTGTTTTATCTTTTTCCAAATTGTAACATAGTAAAATATTCATATGAATCATATTTATATAATTTTGAAACAGACATCCTGTTCGATCGTACATAAAGAAAAGAAATTTACTTTATTATCATAAAAAGGAAGAAAACAATTAAATATAAATTTCATTGTGTTATGCCTTGACAACTGCATAGAAATTACATCTGATAAAATATTACAAGATTATTTATTTGTTAATTTGTTTATAAAATAAATGAAAAAGACCATATTATTGACATATATCTATTTACGGTCCGTCAACAGATTTCTAGTAAACTTTAAGACAGTCTACAGCTCATGCAGAATTCTCTGCTCAATGTATATTGTCATGTCACAATATAAAAAAAAAACATATGTCGTAAAAGTATTAACCTAAATAATACATATGTATTGAGAGCACGTGAAAAAAAATCTGATAGTGCGAAAATGGTATTAAAAATGTACAGATAGCAAAAAAAAAAAAATCAATAATATCGGACCAAAAGCTACATACATATAAAATGAAATATGCAACGTAATACACTATAAAATTATATTTCGAAAATAAATCCACAAAAGTTTGATTTTAGATTGACCAAAAGGAAAAGATACATTTTTCATAGATACATGTAATTACACTGGCAGAAAATATGAAAAAGATAATTTTAATAATACAAATCATGTACTTATTTGGATCAAACTATGGTCTTTTATGTAGTTTTCATGATCAACATTATATCTGTGATATCATATTATTGTGAAGAATTCAGTCATATTAAAAGAAAAGATTCAACTACTTTAAATGTTATATAAAAAGGCAAAATTACCACCAAAACAGGAAGTAGGTACCAAGCATTTGATTCAGTAAGTGATTCAAGCAAACCGATATCAATTTTAAACTGAAACTCTATTGTAATGATTTAAGTTTGTTGATTTTCAGATAGCAATTTCTTTACTGCGCCACGATGACCTAAAGGGCCTTTAAATATCGAAACAAATCTGACTTAGTATCAATAAATCAGAAATTGGCATGGCTGACTTTCGTGCAATGAAGCGATGTTTATAACTTAAGCAATATCGGACATAATGAGATCCTTTCTTAGGGTAAATCATGCATATTTTGACCACTTAATTGTCGTGAATTTAAGATTTTTCAAAGAATTTCGTAGTCTTTGAGACTAAAGGACGTATATATAGAGGATTTGGATCGATAAAGAAAAACCCAGTTTGACTCCTACAGCATATTATCAGTTAATGCGTGTCATAAATACTAACGATAGCCGTGACTTACCTATCTCTCGTATTCGGAACTGGCAAAATTAACTCTTCCTTACGTTTAAGACGACTCATCCATTTTTTTGCGACTAACTGGCGTGTGAGGTTATATATGGTTAAATAATAGTATACATGGTGATAATATGTGTTACCTAGAATACTGTTATTGATTAGATAACCACAGTATTTAGTAAAACATATCCCAAAGGTGACACATTGACATTAATATGAAGAAGCAAAACTATAGACATATATTTCCCTCCTTTAAGTTTATTGTTTATTGAAACTCAATTTTAAAACATCAGTCTTATCTAGATGAAAGGAAAGCAAAACTTTCAACGGTACATTACAAACGAAATTTAAAAAAATGCGTAAATCAAAATATTAAGCTGAACATATTTAGAAATTTCAATAAATAAGGAAATATAAAATAGTTCGATCAATTATCTAGGACTTTGTACAACGGAAGTACACAATCAAAACCATGGAAAACAAATGTTCTTTTGTAAGATTTTATAATGATCTTTCAATTTATATTGATTGGGACCAAGAACTTTTGTTTGTCTTTATAAATTACTATACAGTTATTGCATGATGTAATAGAAATAAAGATCAGAAAGAAAGTATTATTTCAGGGGGAGTAAATCTTCATATGTCCCAAACATTCATGCATTGAATTGTTTATTATACTTAATAACAACATACATGTTCCTTAATGCAATATATGTGGAGTTGCATCTAAATAAAATGGTAATGAATGTTTTACATTCTACGCTAATTTTCACCTTTTTCAATAAATCCATATCATATATAATTGAAACTTAAAACTTTAAATATTTTTTTTATTTAATTATGTAAAAATTAATCTGCCATATTGTGCGGGAATGCATGCTAAAGATTAAAGACTACGAGGGCCAATCAAAAAATACGAAGACTTTTGCATAGCTATGTTATTTAACGTCATATTATTACTAAATTTAGCAGACATAATTACGCAATTGTTTCAAACAATTTAAAATCAAAAAAAGTTCATATCTTCCTTCATTTCAAAGAATTATTAAAAATCTAATCCTGCAAAAATGAGGTCACGGCGCACGGTCAAACTTTGTGTTATGTCAACAATAAACCATATTATGTTGAAAGCAATATCTCCATAAATTGAGCTTCAAACCAATTAATATTGAAACCTACAATTAAGAATTGTCATGATATCCTATGTACCAAATATTCTTCATATTGACTTCGCCGGACGTCACGGCGCAACGAAAGGATAAACAGTATGGATTTAACTCGGGAAAAAGCCGATACAAACTGTGAAAATGCTCAATGGTGGAAAAAATAAGTTACAAAATTCTTAGCATATTTGTTCTTAACTCTAACACATTTTGGGGGTTGTGGTAGATGTATTTTGAACATCAAGCACTATAATGAAAGAGAGTAGAATATACGTTAATATTTGACCAAAAGAATAAACAACGTCATCTGACATTCAGGGATTTTCTCACTATAAATGAAGAGACATGCAGTAAAAAAATAAAAACTTTGAGGAACTTATCTCGCTTTTGATTTTTGAACAAATGTGAACAAAATAGATGTCGAGTGATATGGTTCCGATTTAAATTGTATGGTGAAAAGAACAAAAAGACTCAGGGAGATATAAAGATTGAATATTTCTATTCACTGTGCGTGCGACATGTTGACGTCATGTTTTAAACGTTACCGTGCGCCGTGTAGACAAAACATGTTGATATTAAAATTGGGTAACAAAAATACCTTTTTATCAAATGGAATGAAACTTCGTATATCGATAACATAAATGTTGGCGCATAAATTAATCTGTTAGTTATGACTTTAATGAAATATATGTGATAAACAGGCACATTGTCTTCGTATTTTTTTTTATTGGTCCTCGTATATTAACTGATTAATATTGTTAAAACATCGTTGAAAAGGTAAAACAAAATATCGATATACAATTATGGAATTTGACAGTGACTAAAAAGACACAACTTCTTGTTAATTTCAGATTCCCTGGGGGTGTATATTTTATAAGTCCTAGATCTCAAGTATTATTTTATGATTTGTTTATGACAAAACAATATGGCAAATATGTTAAAATGTTTTATAAACCAATATTTCAATATCCTCAGTTTTTACAAGGTGGTATATTGGTACATGAAATTTTGTTTATGGAAATGTTATCGTCGAAACCAACATGAGGTCAAAAGTGCGCCTTGTTTTTCTTTCATCTTCGACGACCGACATATACGTTCTCGAATTCTAATGTTTCGCGTATCGTTACACAAACTCGATGTATATAGGAGCGAGCGTACTTTTCATGCTTCGCTGCGTTAAGGTATTTTACATGAACACATTAAATTAGACACAAAATTATTCATTACAATCAGCGCGCTGGACACACAACAAAGTAGACTGATTGCAAAATCCATCGACACAGAACGTTCAGGTATCTAATAGTGTTATAACGTTACATCATGCGTATGTTCGAAACATAAACTGGAGTTGATCGTATGGTGACAGCGCTTATTTGGGTAGATCTTCAAATGATTAAACGTTGTTACCTTCTTTGAGTTATCATTGAGTTATCATTCCATGTGTACTATACTAGCAATTTGGAAATGGTCTACATAATGTTGAAAGTTTTAAAAACAACTCTGTAAAACCTGAACACATGCCAAGTAAGTAATACAAAGAAACGTTCATTTGCAAGATACATCGCACATTTAAACAATTCTTGCAAAAAAATAAAGCTTGTTTCAGTGAGTGTGGTGTTTTATTTCCATTTTTGAATTTATTTCTAAAATCAATAAAGTAAAAATCAATATAATCTGAATACCTAGACAGAAGAGTAATCGTTCGTAACTATCTCTACTGGTATATATACCTGTGTAAGAGTTGAGGGATGATAAATAATATGAAGGCCAAATGCTTCTTTAAAGGTCAACTGAAACGGTTTTTAATTTTTTTTAAGAATGCGTTTTTTGTAAGTTTACTTTAAAGTAGACATTACCACACAGGTAGACATTAACAAAAATGCAAAGTGCAGGTAAAATGTTTGATACGAGTTATCTGCCCTTTAGTGGAACATGGCGTCGCGCATTGATTACGAAATAAGATCGAAATCGATTGGGGGTGGGGGGGGGGTGGTTGAGTGGCATGGAAATTAAGAAGGCCTAGTGTGCGTGATTGTTTGTGCCTTGTCAAGCCTATGTAAATGAATTTTTAAGCATTCATTTTTTAATGCAGGTGTTCCTGTGAAAATTGTACTATTATGTCTACTGCAAGAGAATGCAAGTGCTGCCATATTTATCCTGCTATTGAGCCTAGACTAGAGGAGGCCAGTGTCAAGTGCATCACAGAACATGAGGGGTTTGTTGCAATTTGTCTTAACAGATGTGTCTTGGAAACATCCTTTTATGAATATTTACATGAAAATGGTACCTTTGGAAGAAAATGATTTGGTACACAAGTAAATATCCCACTATCACATTCTTGATTTACAATTACAATAGAAACAATATTTATCATACAATATCCCAAATTAAATTAATTAAATTTGTGTTTTTGTTTTCATATTTATGAAGGTATGAAATTTAGATATTAACTGGAGGGGTCATTTAATTGTTAGTACCATAGATAGCCAGTTATATTTATTACAAATGAAAACTAATGACGGAACATTTTTGTATTCTCAGCATATCGACGTTTTGTTCGGTGAATTTGGCAGCGACTGGGAAAAACAATAGGAGGATTCTGCCATCTTGTGTTGTTGACAAGATTAGAACTGCTTTTCCTTCCCAACAATACTGTGGTTTTAAGTGTCCATCAGGGAGTTTATAGGTACAATGTATATATTTGTACATAAATCATAATTACCTGGTTATCATTTTCATTTGCAGTTTAAAACTGGCATTTGAAAATAATTACTATTGTTTGTAAAATCTTTTAAACCAGATGTAAATAAAATATCCAACAATTGATTTAACAAATTTTGTTAAAAATGTCATGATTTTTATAAAGTTTAGAACATTGGAATATAATTCATTCATTTCAGTTTATTTATAATCTTCACTTTTTGTTAAAACGACAGACGTGGCGTTCAACAAGTTCAGCCTTTGGGACGTGTGGATAGGAGTCTGCTATTGGAGGTGGGTAATACCTCATGGCAGCCTCTCGATTACTCCTGGAATTTCGGTAGGAACCCAACCCCAGTCTCACTTTGACCACTTCTTCCATCAAGACATGCATACTCTGAAAAAAATCCAATATTTGGGTACATAATTGCTGATCATGATAGAATAATGATTTATTTTGTAACATTTATAGAAACAAATTACAAAACTAAATCTTAGAAAGTTTACTTACTGTAAGTCTGCTGAACTTTCACTTCCTTTGGAATACCAGCACCTTTTCTGCCTTTTGGATATGATATTGAGTATATTGGCTCCCCATTTTTGTTTACAGCTTGATCCCGATAGGAGTTCTCATTGAAGTGTAAGGTAGCTATATACAACCTGAAATAAAGATGAGGTGTCATATATTATCATATTTTATTTCAGAAATCACTTTGAATTCTCTTATTAAACAGAATTAAATAAATCAACTTACCTAGCCTTCATTGGAGCATAGAAGAAGTGCAATGCTTTTGGGGCAAAGTGACAGACAGCATTGTAATAGGATTCAAGTGCTGAAGTTTGCTCGGTTGGGGAAAGCTTTTCGATGTCATTCACCAATAGTTAGCTTTTAACAACTTTTTCCATCTCTAGAAAAGCTAAAATTCCTAAAAAATAAAGAGAAAAAAATATTTATTTTGATCTATACTATTTCATGCATTGTATTCCTATTTTTCTTAAGTTTTATGTATAAAAAAATTAAAATTACACTTCTTGTAAACATTTGGGGAATCGCCTTCCATGACCTTTATGAACATTGGTGATATGGTTGAGGACAGACAGCCATTTCTCGGACACACCAATTCCCCATCTCCGTCACTCGATGATGCACACCACGTATAGGTGGTTTGAGACTGACCGGGCCCAATCTTCCACTAGCTCGCACTTCTTCTAACCAACAATCTCCAGCTTTTTGAAGACACCTAGAATACAACATTAATTCTGTAAAATAATTTATGTAAATAACATGTATGAAAATATATATGAATACTGTATACAGAAAACCAGCTTAATGAGCTAAGTTGTTACCTTTAGCCACATGCCACACATTAAACCAATGGTTGATATCCGTTCTCTCTTTCTTCATGTAGGCTTTAATCTGAGGATGTCTGTCAGTAACAAGGTCACATATAACAATACCACACCAACCATAACTACGCCCAATTGTGACAAGGAACACACGGCGGGTGCGACCGGTCAGCAGAGGATACTCACTTCTCCTATGCACCTGATCCTACATCTATCTTTCTGGAGGTCCGTGTTGCGCTGCTTTGAATTTGTGTTTCGTTTTATGGATTTTAAGATGGTTGACGGTTTGTTATTGTCATTGTTTTTCATGACATAAAAGAGAAGCAGTTTTGAAAGATAATTTCTGAAGGCACCGTAATAAACCCTCCATTTCCATCAAATATGAACTTTTGAATTATTACTCTAGATTAACAAATTTAAAGTACACGGTTTATAATAAAGATAAATAAAACATATTTAAATGAGAAAAATAAGTGTTGAAGTCGAACCAATTAATATTTTTTTTTATCTATTGAGCAACTATTAAAGCTTCTCAAGCAACATTTTGTTTTACCTGAATAAGCTGAACATCAAGGATTTGTCTCCGCTCCAGATCCATAAGACTGTAAGACCCATATTTGGCTGTGTGCCTTGGCGAACAACACATAGCATCTTCTCCAACAGTTACAACTTCATTCTGACGTCTTATCAAATCAAATAAGGCATCTTGGTGAGCTTTCCAAACCCTTTCCACAACTGGAACAAGGTAATGCTGCTGAATATTGTGGAAAGTTCTCTCAGAGAAACAGGATACATTGGCGTGCCGAAACATGACCAAATTTTGCTTGATACTACAGCCACTAAATAAAATTGCTGCTGACAAGACAATTAATAGTCAGTGGTTCATAAAAGTTTAATATAATAAAGAATAGGCCTTGGATGATCGACCCTGCTTTGGTAAACACGGGCTAGCTTCCGATGATTTCCTTTTCTGCCCTTTTGCATTTTTTGACGTGTAGTCAAATATACTGGGTATTGCATCTTTCTTTAACCTAAGACGAGTATATCCAATAGGTCGTGCTTTGCTTTGCTCAATAGTAAAACTATCGAGGGTAAAATGTCTCTCATAGGATTTTTGGGCCTAATTTGAAAGTACTTGTCGGTGAAATAAAGAAAAGTGAAATTTCATTTCAGTTGACCTTTAATAAAGTTAAGTTTGGTTTAACAATTTTAAATCGTTATTTCTATTATCAGATATCGAAAAAAATATATAAAAGATATACAAGTATTTGTATGAACAAAACCACTAGATACTAATAATTTTTCTGACCTATTAAAAATAATCAACAGTTATGAGGTCTATATCTCTAGTTACATTTGCTGAGAAGCGACTTTTGCGTATTGTACACAATATCAATATAATTTACACTAGTACAATAAATGATCCAGTAGTTATGATCATTAAATTGATAGAATAAGTTGACATGGTGAGCTTGTTTCGATCCAATTATAATTTTGCTTCCATTTCATGTTCTAAAAAGAAAAGTAAGCAACAAGGATATGTATGTCCATATGCTACTGTTCGGAATATATTCAGTAAAAAGACATATTCAGATGATGTAATCAAAGTATATTTTTAAGATGACATTGATAAAGGTTATACAACACTATTTTGCTAACGATATCCCCGTCTTTGTCGTCCGCAATTTTTGCACAAACTGTGTGTTGCGTGATGTTCTCATAAAAAAAGACCATCTTCTTGAGCCATTATGCTCTAATTCAACACATTCCATCGATAATAGCGTTAACTTATATGTAGAAACACTTTGTATTACAGTCGCCACTTGTTTTCGGTGCATTTTACACGAATTTTTAATCGAAAAAAGTCTAAGGAAAAAAAATCTTCAAAAGGTCGTTGTAAATTTCAAACGGAAAAAAATCATTGAAGTACATGTAATATGTATGTTTTGTTTCTTTTTGTATTTAAAATTTTATAGTTTTTTTATTAACTGATTATTAGCACTAAGAAAAATTTATTGAAATACTGCATGCTTATTAATGGCACGTACGTTAATATATACATAATATGCTTCCCTTTGTGTTTCATTTGCAGGTATGAAGGTACATGTAGCAAGCTTGTAGAAAAATACAATTTTCCATATCTGTGAGGGTTACTAAGGTTACCACGACTCCAAAAGGTCTGGAGTCAGCCGATGGAATTTTGTGGAGTCCGTGCTCCCAATTTATCTGCAGATTTGATTTATAAAAAAAAACAAAAGTCAACAGCGAAAGCTCAAAGAAGACATCAATGAACGATGTAAACAGTATTTTATTATTAATCTTCTAGAAATAACGTTTTTATTTTTAAAGCTAGTCAATGCATCTAAAAGCAGTTCAGAATGTGTATATTCTTAGGCCACAGCTAGGTCGTTTCAAAGGATTTGGTAGATTTTTGTTATGTCATGAATGTATGAATTACAATCAAATTTCCTTAAGACGTATAGGGAATAATACTTAATGGATGTAAATATACTCTATCACTTTGTGTGCTAAATGTCGATTGATAAACTGTTGAATACTACCTGTAGTTTCTTCAGTTGAATTGCAACCATCTTCATGATGACATGGTTGACACTCACATACTTTACTACATAGAGGCCCGTAATTAGGCCAAGAACATTTTCCAGAGCAATTATATCCAAAATACCCAATTGGGCACTCTACAAAAATTATATTATCATATATACATGTATCTGTACAAAGCAAATCGCAATTATTATGAAAATTGACTTTACTAGGATTTTTTGACTAATTAACCATAGCCAATAACCATAGCCAATAATCGCTTTGTTTTTGTTATGTCTTACGTTTTTAATCATCAGCCAACGTTTTTGAAAGTATCAAGTCCATATGTGTCTGTGATGAAATTATACATTGTTATTGTTTAATAAATGACCTATTTTTGCAAACGTTTGAAACTTATTCAATGAATTATATGATACAAAACACACACAAAATGCGTGTTTGTTAGCAAGATATACATATAGTTGGCAATTCAGAGAAATTATCCTGTGAAGAAGCACCAGAGTAATTCTGTTCATGCTGCAATACAACGAACACGCTTAAACAAAGTTTTTCTCCCCCTTTCTCTGTCACTATAATTTCACCATGTCTTATAAACATCAGTCACAAATTGACTGATCCATTATGGAGTCAGAGTAATTTTCAGTAAATGATAGTGACGTTGTAAAGTTAATATTATTTTGCACCACAGAAAAACCAACATCATATTAAAGCCTCCAGCAATAAATGAAAAGGTGAACCTAAGCATTGGGGGTAAGATTAACTAACAACTTAATATAGCTTTTTAAGACAGGTCATGAGTATTTATTTTATATCAATTTTATTACTTAAACACTACATATATCAAAAAACAATTACATTGGGTTGAAGTAATAAAAGAAGTCAAAAGGACGTTCACTCAAATACAAAGGTCGGTCACTAATGTGTTGAGGTAAAACATGCAGTAAAACAATAATGACTCTATATCTCTAGTAATTTGCTTGACAGGGATATGCCCACACATAATCATATTTTTTTTATTTTGGTCATTATATATCATATAATAATTCCTTCCGAAATCTATTGATTTGATAACTATGTGCCACTGTCAGTTTATATTATTAGATTTAGATCAAATTTTCTTTCTCTTTTGATAACAGTCTATTTCATTAAAGTAAAGAAGAATGTCTTGTAAATCACTATCAAGATGGAGAGAATTGCACAGGTACTGATTTTGAAAATTAAGATCTTTTAATTGTTAACTGACTAGGTAATTAAAGTAAACACGATATATAATGATATGATATATGATATATTATTGGGGTGCGAGAAATTTTCGCGAGGTTAACGAGTGTCTCATTATCGCGAATATTTCTTGCCGCGGACTAGTATTTGCCATATAGTTCATGTAGTCATCTAGCCCCCCTCCACCCCCACCTCCCCTAACAAAAAAATAAATCCGAAACCAATCATTCTTTTTAAATTTATGCAGAACGTCGACCTTTGTTAATTTTTTTTACAAGTAATAAAAATGTATTCAAACATTTTTTTAGTATCTGATTTAGCATTTGGTTTAAATTTACGACATCATAATTAATATTGAACCAGGAATTGTTGAACTCGAAGCTTAATTAAAAATCTTTTAATGTATTTCCTTCCGTTTGAATGAATGTTTCCTGGTGCATGCATGTACCAAGCAAGATATGCAACAAATGTAATTTTTTATTCTATTTTGAAGTAACTGTTGTATAATAAATATTTCCTTTTTTAGGGTTATATTACATTATCAATTAAATTATAGACTAAGTTTATTTTATAATAATAATCTTAAAGTGTAGTGATTTTCAGTTTTATCTCTCAAAATTGCTTCTCTTTTATCATATGATTTAAAAATTCAACAGAGCTTATTTTCTCATTTTGTCTGGTTTTGTCTGTCAATCTGTCCATTCGTCGTTTTGTTTTTTCGTATATTGGATCTCTATTCCAATTTAAAAACTGTTGCAATTTTATTTTCAAATGAGTGGTTAGATTCCAGTAAAAACGGCATTAAGGATGAGTGTTTCAATCAAACAGTATAGCCAGTATATGAAAAAATGTGCTTCAAAAATTGTCAGATGTCACTGACAGACTCCTATTTAAGAGAGCTGGATCTATCAGAGAAAAACTGAAAAAGTTGGTATTTTATTAATTTTAGAATATTTCACCAACATGTTTTTTTTATTTCATCCTTAATCTAAATTATTTTGACAACTGCTTTTAGAATACGAATTTCTCTTTCTTAACACAAGTCAAGCATTCAATTCTAATTTCATTCCACTAGAACAATACCTTTTTCCATCGACCAAAATGTGTTATAAAATATTGCTCCGATTGCATTTGTTGTAAATAAATTGGATCTTACACACACACACACACACACACACACACACACACACACACACACACACACACACACACACACATACGTGTAAGCGGTGCCAATCCAACACCTGTATTCCCCACCCCCCAAATGGACACTATCATTAATACTCACTCAAATTAAAAACGAAAAACACCATTGAACTCATTTTTGTCTCATGATTGTTGTTATCGGTTGCAATTTCTTCTATTTTTACTTTTTCTTAACTTGACTTGGCACTTGCTAAATAAACACCAGATTTACACATCCAATTGAACACCTCTTAAACACACGTTCAAGTGAACATCTTATATACACACTTTCAATACAACTCCACAAATCCATATACACCCAATCAACTGGACACCTATTAAAATTCGTCCAAAATCATTTAATCACATGTATTTCAGAATATTGCATTAAAATTAACTTTATTTATTTTACAACAATTGATAAACAAATTCAACAACTTATATTATTATCTTTCGTTGGCACGGATGTTAGCGCGAAGGGGTCATTGATGTGGGAGGAAGCTGGAGTGCTCGGAGAAACCCCACGTGTCCATGCGGGCGACCACCATACCCTTTCACATACAACCACTGTCGATCATTGGGATCGAACTCAGGTCGCAGCGGTGATAAGCGAGTGCATTGTTATTTGCGCTACTTGGACACCCAAGTATTGCATTAACAACATTAAGAGCTGATCACATGTGTGTGTACTCGTTCATGCTCCAAACATTCATGCAGTCTTAGAAAATATATTTGTTTTTCATTAGCAACATCAGTATATAAACATTTGTTTCTTTTCACAAGGAATTCGATCCATGATAGAATTCACTTGCATTTATTATAGTATGTAACTTTTTAAAACCATTTGCATATTAATATCTCACTTAAAATATCAATGATAAACTTAAACAATTGTATCAATCTAATATGGAGAAATAAAGAAGATGAATAGAACATTGATGGCCATTTCGTATACATGTGAAGCCCCTAAAAAATCTACCTTCCAAATAAAGCTGTGAACAATACAATGAATAACTCAAAACTCACGGTGAGCAACAATTAATGTGTGAACGTGGAACGAAGAACCGAACCAAACATCGATGGCCGTTCCGTATACATGTACAATCCCTGAAACGTTCTACTTGCCCAATTGAGCTGTGAGCAGCAGTGAACAAACTTTAAACTTACGGTGAGCACACAATGTCTGAACGCTGAACGGAATTTGATGAGCGATTGGCGAACGGTGAAATAAGGCGGGCCGTGAACTAAGCCCAAACGCGAGCGCAAAGTGAGCCTCTGACGCACAGTGAATGCAGGATGAACGATTTCTGAATAATTCGGGATTTATCCCCAGGTTGCAACTAAACAAGACAATAGATATAATATTGAGTTTTATTTACAGAATTTAAAATGAACATGACATTGTGCTTTGAATTTTCATTAAAACTTAGGGTCCTGTCGAGGTTTATCTATGACTGTGAACCGTTTGCAGATTTTCTTAAGTTAGAAAAAGCATACTCAAGGCATATTGACGTAATGCAAATACAAAATATTCCTATGTTGAATTTATTTGACTTGAGTAAATTGTGAAAAAAGTTACTCTTTCAAATGGGCATCACTTTTACACATGTTTAACTGAACACCATTCATTTGCAGTGTAATTAAAATGCTTCTGACTATAATTATAATCAGAATTATCCATTTAATTGTTCAAATTAGACTGTGAATCGTTTACCGACTTAAGCATACTCATTGCATATGAATATAATGCAAAGTTCCTAATTACCTTTGGGTAAATGGCAAAATAAATTTACACTTCCAAATGAGCACCTCTTTTATACACGTTCAACTGATCACCTTCACACACAGTCCTAATACAACTCCTCAAATACACACTCACAACTGAACACTTCAACATCAAATCTATTCATCGTCAATGAAATCATTGAAATTGCATGACACAAATTATATAGCTCAATAATCCACTACTTTGAGCTCCACACAAACTCATAAAAGGCCCGAAAATATTCGTTTTATATGCAAACATATGTAACCATGTAAACAGATAAAAATATCGCTGTCTCATTATATATAGAAGTGCGTTATCCTCTCCAATAGATCATTGATATATGTTTGCTTTTGTCATGCATGCTCTTTTTCATTTGATAGATGCATCATCCAATATTGAATATCTTTAAAACAGAAAATTTAGAACATTTCGCTTCTTTTATCAAATAATGTTTGTTGCCTAAACAAAGATGAAGCAATTCTTAATTAGATGATTCACATGGAATTTGAAGATAGTGGGGAGAAATACTAAACTTGTTACTTTTATTGAACAAATTAACATACCAAAACATTTTCCTACGATTATAATTTCTCATTTTAAACATCGATGATAACGCTAAACAATTGTATCAATCAAATATGAAACGATAGATGTTCTGTATAGAACCAAACATCGATGGCCGTTCCATATACATGTGCAGTCCCTAAAACGTTCTACTTGCCCAATAGAGCTGTGAGCAGCAGTGAACGAACTCTGAACTTACAGTGAGCACACAATGTTTGAACGCTGAACGGAATTTGATGAGCGGTTGGTAACGGTGAGCGAAGACAGACCGTGAACTAAGCGTAAACGCAGGGCAAAGTAATCCTTTAATGCACAGTGAATGCAAGATGAGCGGTTTGTTCAGAATAATTCGGGAATTATTCCCAGACTGCAATTAAACAAGAAAACAGATAAAACATTGAGTTTTGTTTTGTTTTATTTACGGAATTAAACAAGAATATCGGGTTTGGATTTTAATGAATAAAATTCGGCCATATCCAGGTTTATCCATTCGATTGTTCATATTAGACTGTGAGTCGTTTTCAGATTTTCTTAAGTTATAAAAAGCATACCCTAGGCATATTAATATAATGTTTCTATTTTGACTTTGACTTTGGTAAATTATGAAAAAAACACCACTTTTACACATGTCCAACTGAACATCATTCAAATGCAGTCTAATTAAAAAGCCTTTGATTTAAGTTATAATCTGGATTATCTATTTCATTGTCTATATATCAGACTGTGAATCGTTTACTGGTCTAGGCATACTCAATGCATATGAATATAATGCAAATGCAAAATCTGAATATTCCCAGTTGTTTCTGGGTAAATTACGAAATTATTTTACACTTCCAAATGAGCACCTCTTTTACACACGTTCAACTGAACACCATTCACACACAGTTCCAGTAAAAGTCACATTTTAAAATATTTAACGTTAAATATCGATGATTAAACTAAACAATTGTTTGAATCAAAAATAAAAAAAAACACATGGTGTTAAGAACAAAAGAGCAATGCAACTACCGCAGTAGCGTCGGAAGCAAATTGAAAGTGGGTGAGGGGGCTAGATCTATCAAAAATATCTTGACACGCAAAAAAAAAAGGTCTTCGGTTATGGTTATGTATAACTTTGCAGAAAAAGTGCCCCCTCTCCTCCCTCCCCCCCCCCCCCCCCCCCGGTGTTCCGACGCCTATGTACCGTATACACCCCGTGAAATGTTTGTTCCACTTTCCCATTTGCACTGTGAGCGAACGGTGAGTATCGATGAGCGAACGCTGAGCGAACGGTGACCGATCGCTAAACAGAATATGAAAAGCGGTTAGTGAATGGTGAGTGAATGCAGACTTTGAACTGAGCGCAATCGCAAGTGCAAAGTGAACCGTGAACGCATATTAAATTGAAGATGACAGATTTGTTCTGATTATTTCGGAAGTTATCCCCATCTTGTATTTTAACGATAGTACATGTTAAAACTTTCGGGTTTGTTTTCTTTCATTATATCCATCTGACTGCGCAAATTACGAAAATAAAGTTACACTTTCAAATGAGCTTTCTTTTACACACGTTCAACTAAACACCATTAACACAGTCCTAAGTCAATTCCTCAAACTTACACACAACTTAACACTTCAATAACAAATCTATTTGCGATTTCTAAAATTTATGAACATTATTTGTCCATACCATATACAGACCTCTTGAAACATTGTTGGAATACGGTGAAGAGCGAACTGGGCGCAAACGCAAGCGCAAAGTTAAATGTGAATTTTTGAAAGAATTATCAGTTAGTTGATGTTCTTGTTTTACTGTATCTTATAAACTGTAGGTATTGTGTCCGTCTTATTTACCAACCTTCTTAAGATATCAAACTTTTTTTTAATCTTAAGAAACGCGCTATCATAATTAAAATAAATACCATAGCTTCGGGGAAATTTAAAATGAATATGACATTGTGCTTTGAATTTTCATTAAAACTTAGGGTCCTGTCGAGGTTTAGCTATGACTGTGAACCGTTTGCAGATTTTCTTAAGTTAGAAAAAGCATACTCAAGGCATATTGACATAATGCAAATACAAAATATTCCTATGTTGAATTTGACTTGAGTAAATTGTGAAAAAAGTTACTCTTTCAAATGGGCATCACTTTTACACATGTTTAACTGAACACCATTCATTTGCAGTGTAATTAAAATGCTTCTGACTATAATTATAATCAGAATTATCCATTTAATTGTTCAAATTAGACTGTGAATCGTTTACCGACTTAAGCATACTCATTGCATATGAATATAATGCAAAGTTCCTAATTACCTTTGGGTAAATGGCAAAATAAATTTACACTTCCAAATGAGCACCTCTTTTACACACGTTCAACTGATCACCTTCACACACAGTCCTAATACAACTCCTCAAATACACGCTCACAACTGAACACTTCAACATCAAATCTATTCATCGTCAATGAAATCATTGAATTGCATGACACAAATTATATAGCTCAATTATCCACTACTTTGAGCTCCACACAAACTCATAAAAGGCCCGAAAATATTCGTTTTATATGCAAACATATGTAACCATGTAAACAGATAAAAATATCGCTGTTTCATTATATATAGGAGTGCGTTATCCTCTCCAATAGATCATTGATATATGTTTGCTTTTGTCATGCATGCTCTTTTTCATTTGATAGATGCATCATCCAATATTGAATATCTTTAAAACAGCAAATTTAGAACATTTCGCTTCTTTTATCAAATAATGTTTGTTGCCTAAAAAAAGATGAAGCAATTCTTAATTAGACGATTCACATGGAATTTGAAGATAGTGGGGAGAAATACTAAACTTGTTACTTTCATTGAACAAATTAACATTCCAAAACATTTCCCTACGATTATAATTTCTCATTTTAAACATCGATGATAACGCTTAACAATTGTATCAATCAAATATGAAACGATAGATGTTCTGTTTAGAACCAAACATCGATGGCCGTTCCGTATACATGTACAGTCCCTAAAACGTTCTACTTGCCCAATAGAGCTGTGAGCAGTAGTGAACAAACTCTAAACTTACAGTGAGCACACAATGTTTGAACGCTGAACGGAATTTGATGAGCGGTTGGTAACGGTGAGCGAAGACAGACCGTGAACTAAGCGTAAACGCAGGGCAAAGTAATCCTTTAATGCACAGTGAATGCAAGATGAGCGGTTTGTTCAGAATAATTCGGGAATTATTCCCAGACTGCAATTAAACAAGAAAACAGATAAAACATTGAGTTTTGTTTTGTTTTATTTACGGAATTAAACAAGAATATCGGGTTTGGATTTTAATGAATAAAATTCGGCCATATCCAGGTTTATCCATTCGATTGTTCATATTAGACTGTGAGTCGTTTTCAGATTTTCTTAAGTTATAAAAAGCATACCCTAGGCATATTAATATAATGTTTCTATTTTGACTTTGACTTTGGTAAATTATGAAAAAAACACCACTTTTACACATGTCCAACTGAACATCATTCAAATGCAGTCTAATTAAACAGCCTTTGATTTAAGTTATAATCTGGATTATCTATTTCATTGTCTATATATCAGACTGTGAATCGTTTACTGGTCTAGGCATACTCAATGCATATGAATATAATGCAAATGCAAAATCTGAATATTCCCAGTTGTTTCTGGGTAAATTACGAAATTATTTTACACTTCCAAATGAGCACCTCTTTTACACACGTTCAACTGAACACCATTCACACACAGTTCCAGTAAAAGTCACATTTTAAAATATTTAACGTTAAATATCGATGATTAAACTAAACAATTGTTTGAATCAAAAATTAAAAAAAAAACACATGGTGTTAAGAACAAAAGAGCAATGCAACTACCGCAGTAGCGTCGGAAGCAAATTGAAAGTTGGTGTTCCGACGCCTATGTTCCGTATACACCCCGTGAAATGTTTGTTCCACTTACCCACTTGCACTGTGAGCGAACGGTGAGTATCGATGAGCGAACGCTGAGCGAACGGTGACCGATCGCTAAACAGAATATGAAAAGCGGTTAGTGAATGGTGAGTGAATGCAGACTTTGAACTGAGCGCAATCGCAAGTGCAAAGTGAACCGTGAACGCATATTAAATTGAAGATGACAGATTTGTTCTGATTATTTCGGAAGCTATCCCCATCTTGTATTTTAACGATAGTACATGTTAAAACTTTCGGGTTTGTTTTCTTTCATTATATCCATCTGACTGCGCAAATTACGAAAATAAAGTTACACTTTCAAATGAGCTTTCTTTTACACACGTTCAACTAAACACCATTAACACAGTCCTAAGTCAATTCCTCAAACTTACACACAACTTAACACTTCAATAACAAATCTATTTGCGATTTCTAAAATTTATGAACATTATTTGTCCATACCATATACAGACCTCTTGAAACATTGTTGGAATACGGTGAAGAGCGAACTGGGCGCAAACGCAAGCGCAAAGTTAAATGCGAATTTTTGAAAGAATTATCAGTTAGTTGATGTTCTTGTTTAACTGTATCTTATAAACTGTAGGTATTGTGTCCGTCTTATTTACCTACCTTCTTAAGATATCAAACTTTTTTTTTATCTTAAGAAACGCGCTATCATAATTAAAATAAATACCATAGCTTCGGGGAAATTAGCCACAAGCGTAGGCATAAAAATTAAAACGGAGTTTATAAAATTGCACGCTTTCCTGGTCTTAATAATTTTCCTTATTGTAATTCTTAATTATGCAAAATATATGTACATGTATTGGTCAGGGTCAATTTCCGCCAGTGCAATCGCTTTTTATGTCCAAGGTAAGTTTCATATGGTTTGAAAAAACAATGAAGTATATGTAAATATATTAGAAACAATTTCATGAAACAACGCAAAAAATTCCCAATTTTTTTAAATGTAAAAATATAATAGTCCATGTTTTGTGAGTTCAGTGTACCTGTGTTCACACGCGTGGGTGATAGTCGGGTACCTTTACAAAAGCATGCGGGAATGCTTTTTACGGGTGGCAGCTTGTGTATTAAATCCATGACGATGTTATTTTAGTAGTACATTGACAATTTTCTACTGGGTTACAGATTTAGTGTTTGGTGAGGAGACGAGACCTAATGACAGTAATAAGACTCGGCTTATACAGTTACATGTATACAGGGTCCTTCTTAATTGTAAGGTGCTCGTTTCCGGTCGCGACAACCCGTATATATGATTTGATACTTATTAAGATATATTTGAACACCAGAGGCGTGTTCAACAGAGCGAGCGCTCGCCAAAATACCCAATACCAGCAACACAAAATTTGGCGAGCGCTCGCAAGCGTTCTCTCTGCTGAACACGAATCAGGTGCATGTGAGCGCGATTAAAGCAAAGAACGCAAAAAGTGGAAGTTGAACGCACGTGAGCGCACAGTCAGCGCACGCCAAATAATACGAACGGTGAGCGAATTGTGAGCAAACGCAAACATAGGAGAGTAATTGTGTTTTTTAAGGATTGTTATTCAAACGGGGTTGATTAATTACATTGATACATTTATTAATTGATTTCTTTGATATTTTCTGTATGCATTAAGTGCGAGTGCTATATGGATTAAGCAGATTTTTTTAAGTATTGAACAACAATGTGTATAAGAAATAAAAGAAAATAAATTAGATTTGCTTCAACCTTCCTATCAGATAGACAGTTAGACATGTTACAAAGGAAATGTTATTGCTAAAGTAAACATTTTCTCCTTTTAAATCAAAAGAAAGTTATGGAAAACTTAACACTCAGTGTAATAAGAACTTGATACATGTATATCGTGATTATTGATATCTTGTTAAATATCATGAAGCATCGTGATTTTTTTTCTAATGTGATACTCAGCCTTTAAAAACATCGTAAGAGTTTTTATTATAAAAAAAAAAACCCGTTAAATCGTTAATTTTTTTTTCAATTTGACTTCAACGGCTAAATAAACACTCCAAATAATTAACCTCGTCTTTTACACACGTTCAACTGAACACCTATACACTCTCTCAACCACACACTTTAATTTGCATAAGCAAAATAAAAAGCTGATGCGATCCCCACTCGTAAAATATAAAATAACTTTTGCTGGCTAGATTTACACGTCGAAAGAAAATTACAAAGATGCATATATGCATTCCAAATTCGCTCAGATGAGTTCATAGAGGAATTAAATCCGTCTTTACATGTAATCATAACAGTGTTAATGCGACTGTGTTTGATGTCCTGTCTGGTCATTTGACAGAATACACACCAGGTATATATATGTATGATATACCTAGAAAACTAAAACTTTCATGCATTTAATCTTAACTTTGATAAAAAGATCATGTGGAAGATACCTCTTGGAACCGATAAACATGTAAGGGTCCATTGCTTATATAAATTCCAAGTTCAATTTAATTTTAAAAAATATTAAAAATAGTCCCTCCTCATTATGAAATTCCATCAAAATATAAGAGGTTATTTATGTAAGAGGGTACATGTACCTCCTGTACATTTGAGACCTACGGAGGTACGGAACCCAAGGCTAGTGGCGTATACGTGTATCAATTTGAATCCAACAAAAATATCGCGCGAAATATTGAAGCATCAAATCAAATATTTAATTCAGAGATTAGAACATTATTCCCTTTAGTATTCAATTCCTACTGAAGAATGTCTTTAAAAAATAATTATATAAGTTTGCGATATATCGAGAACCTTCTGATTTTTGTATCCTATAAGAGAGGAGATACAAACTATTTTCGGCGCGAAATGTTGAATCCCCTTCGATTTTTAATTCCTAATGAAGAGAGGCTACGATATTTAGTATTTTCACCCCTTCTATCCCGCTCTGATTTTCAAATCTTATTGGAGAAGGGTTTCAAAATATTTTAGCTGCGAGAAAAGGAAGCCTGAATTTTATATAAATTTGCTCCGTGTCATCTCTCAGTGGCTCACACCATCAAATCTGCTCTATACTACATTCCATGTTAACTCAGCGAGTTTATCACAAATCTATTAGTATCTTTTTGCAAGTAAACTATTTGATTAGTACATCCTATTAAAATCTTTTTCTCAAAAATGCTTGCATGTACACCTCTCGACCTTTGCTCTTTACTCAGGACCCAGAACAAACTACCTCCTATCTACACATGTATAGCAATGACAAAGATAGCAAGTATCATTTACATTTATTGAATCAACTGGTATATGAATAAATATTCAAACATGAACAAAAAATATTGTAAAAATACAGTTGGATCATACTATTAACTTAAATCTACATCATTGATTTATTTTTCTCATATCATGCAATCATGAGCAGATCTACAGAGGGATGGTAGTCTGTAGGGTCCACTCCCTATGAAAAATGCAAACTTATTAAATTGATGTAGAATAGTTATGGACATAGGCACTGCCCACCCCCCCCCCCCCTCCCCTTTTCCGCTTAAGAAAATGAAATGTGATATATAAATTTTTCTATTACATAATTATGTAACAATACCCCACCTGTCAAAATGTTTCTGCAGTTTACAAAATGAATTAATTAACAGATTCTATGGTGCTTGAAATTATCAGCAAACGCACAAACATGAACAAAATGCAATTGTATTTGTACATGGAAGAGTACATGTAAATCAGTACACATGGAAACCCATCTATGATATATAATTCAAACAATATTGTTACTAAGTGTTTGTATTTTGGCCTCAGGAGACTACTATATATAGTAAAAGGGGTCAAATAGATAAAAAAAAAACAACTCTTCATATGTCCTTTATGACAATAACTGTAAACAAAGAGTGAAAAAATCATCTTAATGATACAGTGTATCATACACCTGCTTTCAAGATCTAACCTACATAAGGCAATACAAAATACCTATCCACATATTATCAATTCTGATTATATACATGTCACTACATTAGCTATACATGTGTATCTGATAAAAAAAATGTATATACATGCATATGCATGTACATTAAAAACAATTAACTGAGATGAATTGAATATACCTAAAGACTGTTATTTTTCCTTTACTATAGGATCATAATACATGTATTTTAAAATGTCTGATTTATATTTGTTAAATAATGCTAAGACAGTATATGTTCTTTGGCTCTTGTGTTGACAAAGCTAATCAACCAAGCGTGTAAATTCAATCAGATTTAATGTCATCCCAGTCATCACCAGGTCTTGTGAATATTCCTCATAACGATACTTTTAGTAATTAGGTAGGAGTCCTACAGCTTGGTGCCGACACTGGACTGTGGCAAAACTGAGACTATGGACCACTGCTGCCTTCCAACATAATGTTGCTTAGAAAACCGGTACCTAGAATATAAAAAAAAATACAAAAAATCAATATAATAATTATAAATACTGACAATCAGTATTTCACAAACATACCATTAATTTACATGCATATAATAGTTTTCTTAAAATGTCATTTTTATGTACTTAGTGGTACATGTACATAAGACACACTTAAATTAGCCTGTTTTGTAAATTAATTTGAGACCTACATTAAAAATACCTAATACTTATAAATCTTTAATTTGCGTTATTACATGTAATACATGTACAAGTAAATATAAGACGTTTATGTATATCAAGCTGCATAACAAATCAGTTCAGAAGTGCCAACTTTTATAAAAGCTAGAGGCATAGCAGCCTCTTTCATCAAAAAGCTGTACACTTGTACATGTAGTTACACCCGGTGTAAATCCAGACTTAAGGTGGTATGGGACACTTTCATGTTGTGATGTACTATTTATTGAAATAAACAAAAATTCAAGTGTAATTTTATAAATAGTTAAATAGGGTTAGAGGGTTCACTACGAATCTATAAGTCATGAGTTCGAATCCCGCTGGGGATTTTAAAATTGTTATCTTTCAAAAATATTTTCAAACATATTTTTTGGTTAAATATTGTAAAGTTGAAAATTCTAAACAGGTGAAAGTATTTTAATTATACTAGTACTGTACTTTTAATATCGACAGATGTCCAATAACACCTTAAAGTGGTATGGGACGCCTCCATATTGTGGCGTATTTCTGATCGAATTAAACAATAAATCAAGTATAATTTTATAATTTTTTTCTTTCCCAAAATTGTTATCTAACAGCGTAGCGCAATTGGTTAGAGCGTTAACTACAAATCTGTAAGTCATGAGTTCGAATCCCGCTGGGGCTTTGATACTTTTTACCTTTCCAAAATGTTTTAAAATTATTTTTTGGTTAAATATTGTGAAATATTATTTTTCAAAAGGTTGTAATAACTCCTGTTGTAAATAAATAGGAATGCATAGGCTATAATTGACCACTGTGGATTGTATGATACACTTTTTGTGCATTTCTACATGTGAAATCAATGAAAAATCATCCATAGTAATAAATGAGATAATAAGAGCATAAGAGTTGTAAAGGGTGTCAGAGAGAGGTATATATATTTCCTAGCTGCACATTGGATTTTTTATATCAATATATTATTATCAATAAATATTATTTTTCACCAACCTTATACCCTAAATAATCATTGTCTTATGTAGACATATACATCAATTATTTTTTTATATTATTTCATTCAATAAGATTAATAAAAATTAATAAAATTAATATTTAGTATTTTGGAGACAGAGAGAATAAATAATAAAGCACACAATATAACAAACAAAATTGTTTTTTATATTGTGGATTAAATTATTAAAAATTAACATGTATCTAACCTAATATTCCAAAACATGTCAAGATACATAAAATAACAAAACCCACATAATCACAAAATCAAAGTATGTAACTTATGCATAAAGAAAGATCTACATTAGTGCTAGAACTCGCAAAAATCCCCCCCCCCCCCCCACTCTGACACCTATGTTTTGTTACTCTCACACTCTCCTATGTACAAATTGTTGTTCAAATTTTTGGCGCTCTTTCTCTCTCTCTCTCTCTCTCTCTCTCTCTCTTTCACCAGTTTCATCATATGTATCATACGTATCATATGTATGCACATGTGCATTTGATCGTTGTAAATTAGAAAGCTATACGCTGTCCCAAGATATCCTGGATTCACATTTTGCTTAATTACTCGATATTTATAAACACCTCAGGGTTCAAACGATGTTCATTCAAAAGTATGAAAAATTTCCAAGATATTTCCGTTGAAATGCCCCCTCTAGCTGATCATGTTTCAATACACGGCTAAAAAATGTAATGTCTACGGGGATTTTGTATTGAAGCAGACCCGGATGATAACATTGAAAAATTGTGCGAGGTATTCCGAATGACTTCCGAATGGAGAAAAGATGTAAACATTCCCCATTATAAATCTCCATAAGAAATCTGTTTTCATTCCTTTGAACTTTTATGAGTAAAAAATGATAATGTGTCAATGAAGATATCTTGGAAAATTTCCCTTTCATCGATTTCAATTGCACTTCTTTCACAGGTATGTGTATTTTTATTCAAAATCGGCCATTAAATGTGCTGCATAAATATCTTGGGACAGACTATAAGAAAGCCCATTCAAGATTTTAAATCGAAATACAGGATTCAAAATATGAGATTTCAAGATTCAATAACTAAATTAATCAATCTAGTCATGGATCTAAAAACCTGTATCCTAGCAACATTAAATATTCTTTAAAAAGATCTTCTGTGCATGCTAGCTCTTATATATAAATAAATGTTATTTCATCCCTATCTAAATGGTTATTTGTATAACTTATTTAAAAGATTATATGATTTGTAGCTTTTAGAACTCTGAATGCAGGGTGTTTCGCAAATCTATCCCTGTGGATATTCCCGCCTGGTGCATTTTAACCTGGGGTATATTTCACCCATACAGTAATTTGTTTAAGATGGTACATAACATATAGTGTAAAATTTTCCCATGATTCAATTTTTTTTGAAAATTGCATCAAATGTAATCATATTGAACTGTATACATATACAAAGTTTTAAAATAAATTCCACCATTTGTTTTCTCGTAATCTAGGCCACAACTATGCCTTCCAACACCCTGTTAGAAAAGGGCTAGGCTCATCAGAATACATGATTTTAAAAAAAAAAATGAATAAGTCAAAATAATTTTTTTGGCAAATATATATCAACAAAGAGACTAAGACACGTCAAATGCTAAAAAAAAATAATAATCATTGACTTGGATAAATTCTTGTACCAATAAAATCAGTCCAAATTATATGCAAGAAGGCCCGATTATGAAGCTAATCACCCTACTAAATATCGTTTTTATTTAAATTCCTATAATTCAAATTAACACCCCCCCCCCCTCCAGCCCTGTGACAAAGAATTTTTTGAACAGTTCTTGCATGGCGTGACGTCATAATAAGACATGTAGTACATGACGTACGTCATTAGTTTGTCTATCACTGCCCAGTAAATTCCTAATTCAAAACCCTTCATTTAAGCGCTTGAAAATTTGGATCTCATAAACGTTTGACTTACGCGAGAATTTCCGAAGTGAATGTTTTTGTACTACCTTAAACATGGGTACTTATTCACTGTTCTTGTGTAAATATGCAGTTATTGTTAAGAGATTTATGTGCGAATCCAGAAAATTTTTCCAAAAAAGGGGGATCCAAAAGATAGTTTATTACAATGTACCCCCTCCCGTCTAGAGCCACACAAGAAGATAATTATTTAAAATATTTAACTTTTAATCTAATTTAAAATAAATATTTTTAGTCCAATTTTAGCAATAAACATAAGAATACAAATAGTACTTATCGTTTGTTTTAGATAAATAAATATGATTATTATCATGATAATCAATTTATACGTGAAATTTTAAAACATGAAGACTCTTCTGTGGTGCCGGAAACAAATTGAAAGGGGGGGGGGGGGGGGGGGGGGGTAGACTTCTCAAAAAATCTTGACAAAAGGGGGGAGGGGGATTGATTATGGTTATGTCTATGGTTATGATTCAAACTTTTGACATTGAATTTACAATGTAACATCAGAAGAATATGTTACATATTCAATACAATTAATGGTAAGGGTGATTGGGTGCCTTTTTGTTCCCAGTGCTGGTGCTGACTATGTGGTATTAAATAAATTCATGTGTAAAACACAATAAAGCTTTCAAATTCGGTTGCATGTATTTTTTTTTTTTTAATTTATTGTTTAAGTATGTAAAATTTATTCTACCAATAAAAAAATAGAATGTATTGACATCTATATGTATCAACCCTTATTTAAATATTTCTGTAGTTTCTCAATCCCCAAAACACAGCCAAAATTGACAATTACATTTAAATCATACATGCACATGTAAATAACTGTCCAAAGAATTGTAAACATACACTACAAAGATCTGTGTACTTATACTACTAGATAACACATAACCGGACAAAATCCAATCATAGTGAACTATAAAGCTACACAGGGAAGAGTGGTTCAAATTGCTTCTAATACACATGTATATACATGCACATATACACTTATAACACCTCGAAGGAAAAAAAACTGTATGTACCAGTAATGTGGGGAATGCATAGGTGCAAAGGTAGCCTCACATTTTCAATGTGAATTTTATCACATTTCAAAATATTAAGTTCTCAAAATTGTTGCATTTTCATTTTATCTTTTGTTTATGATTAATATCGTGAATATATGTGTCCCATTGCTTATTGTTACTGAAATTGACCCCTGGCACCCCCTCTATAAAATCTCATTAAACATATTACCATTTCTAAAGTAACAATGATAGACCGCATGCACATTTGTTCAAGAAGAGCACAGTTAGCTTTATTTGCAGCTATGTTAAGGCTGTCCGTATAGCTAATATAATATCGGAAAATGGTATATTGTTTTAATTTTTGAAAAAAATACTTTAATTAGGCAAATTTCTTTAAATCTTTATTACATAGATTAACAGTGATATCCAACACTATATTTGATGCATTTTTGTGACTTTATATATACCTCTTAATCAGTGCATATCCTTACACAGCAAATGATCATTATAAGTCACATTGATGCAAGTGAATAATGACAATAAATCAGAAATATTTTTATGAAAAATCCTTTGATTGATCATGTTTTGCAGTTTTTGCTTGGAGTTCATATAAATGGTTTGTTTATTGAAAATATATTGTCAAAACATTTTGCTACATACTCAGAATTAGGCACAATTTTAAGCTCGATTTACACAAAATAGGTTTAATTGGTAGGTTCTCCCAGCATGAGTCACATTGATACTTATATTTTATTTCCCATTTTCACGCAAAATCTACTTAAATGGTATTGATCTTTTACTTGCGTCAAGGGTTTTTTTTTTTAAATGTATTAAAATATATCCATTCATTAGTTTACACGTAGCAGGTAGAGTCTCGAAACCATTAGTTTACGTCTTTATGAATTGTCAATTACCTAATACAAAGCTTTAAAGCTGCTGACTATTTGACACTCAATATTGATAATATTGAATTTAGTATCACTAAGTATTAACAACAGCGTCTGTGTAAAGGAAATAAGCAATTTTATTATTGTCTCAATATATTTCACTTAATAACGCTATGATTCTATTATAAGTTTGTTACTATACATTCCCTGAGAACTATCGAAAGGAATGCAGATCGTGACGTTAAAGTTATAACTAAGACATCATTTCGTATGAAGTACAGACAAGTGACTTATACACAATGCCGTGAAATCAATTGGGAAGCCTTAACATACCCGCATTTATAGCCCCCTATCTATTTGTGTACATGTCAGTCATTGTCCATCTCTCTCTCTCTCTCTCTCTCTCTCTCTCTCTCTCTCTTGAGAACCGGTCAGAATATGGTGAATTCATTAAATATGAGTTTAGATATTATTACATGCAGTCCCTCATAATTCTTTATAAAGCTAATCACCTACTCAATACATTATGCAGAAACAGTATTTCAAATTTTGGACAATATGTGGATTTCATAGCATTGATAATTAAACATACATGTACATACAGCTGATGTTAAGCCGACCTGTTCTGTGATTGGTTGAGCAATTAGATTGTGAATACAAATGTAGATAAATACAGTTACTTCATGAATTATTTAAGCTCATATCAAATGTATTTTTTTTTATTTCAACGGGTTGTTTTCTTCTGTCAAATAATTAATTATACAATGTTTAGTTTGATTGCTCAAAATCATTCAATAAATTAATCACGTTATAAAAAAAGATGCAGTGTTTATTAAAATCCAACTTTGTACATTTTGCTAATAACGAAATTAAATGCATTAATGTGATTCAATTTTAAGAATAATTTAACAAAATGTCATGTTTATCATTTTACTCTGAAAAGCCCTTTTTTCCATTTATGCATTTTCCCTATCCACACTATTATCAATCTATTTTTTCCTATCACATGCAATTCAAATTGTTTTAATATTTTGAAAAAAATCAATGTTGGGGCCAGGTAGTGTACAAAAGATAACCACATTTTTAAATGAATTTAAAAAAAAAAAAAAATTACAGTTAAGATTGACAATTTAAGTTTTGATTTTTGATAATTTTAATTACCAAATCTTAGAGTTCTTTTAAAATTTACAAAAGTAGACGTCATAGCAAACAAAACTTGCAATTATGGGGTTATAATTAACATGCACTCAAATAAGGCTGATGTGATAAAAATTAACTAGTACTTTAAGTATGATTTTTTAGCGCTTGAAAGTTAGGGGAAAAAACAACATGAAAAATATGAAAACTTATAAAAGGTTGCATGCTGAGTAATTTAAAATTCCCTATTCAGTTTGTTTGTAATTGAAATGCTATATAGGTAACTGGTTGATGAATGCTTTCAAAGTGTTTACATAAACCTGTTATACAAATTGAAATACTTTGAACCTCTCTGCCTCGAAGCTAGCAAGAGAGGAGAGAGAGAGAGAGAGAGAGAGAGAGAGAGAGAGAGAGAGAGAGAGAGAGAGAGAGAGAGAGAGAGAGAGAGAGAGAGAGAAATTGAGAGAGTAAGACTACATATTGCTTTACATATGTATAATATTCTAATTAAAACTTTGTTTTAATCTATTTCTGGAAAATGACTTACCAGCTCAAGATAGGTTTAGTCCATTGATACACAAAGTGACATATTCGCTCCTGTCCAGACTCCTAATTTTTATTCTGCATTGAAGGCAGACCTCTTGAGTAAAATCTCATTAAAATCTCTATTCTTTGTCCAAATATGTGAGTAAGATCCATCTTTGGGCAAATATCACATACTAATCTGTTCAAGTAAATAAATGGATGAATGTCAACATTGAAAATTCTTCTCTTAATTAATCAAATACTAAAAAAATTAACTGATTAAACATGTTAAAACAGATTTTTTTTGTTCCTATATTTCAAACATATTTGAAGTACTCATATTGAAGTATGGTTCAAAATGCCTTATTTTGTAGAATATGTGACACAGATTTTGAGGGTAGAATTCTAAAAATGTAAAATGGAGGTAAAGGTAATAAATAATTTAATTATATTAGGGATGTCAATTTTACTCGGTTGGCCCTGTCGATTAATCGGAGCCATGGTCAAGTACTCATCGATTTATTTGAAACTGTGTGTCCTTTTCAAATCAAATAATGCTACTGTCATATACACCGTGTCATAAACTCAAAAACATTAAAAAACTTATGATAATACGCACCGGATGTATTTGATTTCAAATAAATTGAAAAGTTATTGTTATTTAAATATTTGTTAGCTAATGTCTTAGCTTTTAATTCCTTTTTCTAAATATGTCACTTACACATGTTGCTCTGTCCATATCATCTTAGGCAAATCAAATGTGACCTGTTTCATGTTATGTCATTGTCCAGTGCCAATTAAAGATTAATTATTACAAAAACAAATGCCTTGAGATGACATATTTGCAAGCCAAGGATCTACGATCCACTCTGCTCCTCTTCACAAGCCAAGGGTTTACGATCCACTCTGCTAGGAGCAGAGTGGATCGTAAACATTTGGCTTGCGAAGATGTGAGATGATTAATTATACTGATATGATTAAATGTTTGATTATACAAATATCTAATCCAATAAATAACTGATTTGGAGTGCTATTCTACTAGTACTGACTGATTTTATATAACTGGAAGAGGGCAGAGATTTGTTATAAATATTTCACAAGTTATTTCTGTAAATATATATTGTGAAAAGTATGATTTATTTATCAATTGTATGTAAAGATACATGAAATTATTTTAAAATGTTCTAAAAGGTAGAATATATCATAACTTATAGGATCAGGATGAAAAATACTCAGCAGTTATCTGCGACAGCTAGTGCTTGTTTTAATAATTAAAAAAAGATGCATCTTTCCACAGATAGGATTTAAACATCTGCATGTTTATACATCTGCATGTATAAACAAACTATCAAATTAAAGACTTTACATAGAATAATAGGGCCTAGCACAATTTCCATGTATAGTATAACGTTAATGAACATTCAAAAGTAGCATCTTGTCAACATGGTCAAGATTACATAAGAAATCCTTTTCACAACAAAGTGACAGCTTGTAGAGAAAATTCGAACAATTAACATAAAAATAACAGCCGTAAGCAATTTGTCAACTTGTTGCACATTTATACACGCTAACGATCATCTTATATAGGAATCATGTACTCACCACTACAAAACAACTGTCTCAGACTCTTATTTGATATATAATCTCCTAACACATGACTACCTGCGAAAATATATAGGTTTTACGGTGTTTTGACCAGTGGCTGATTCGCCCTGGGTCATTTTGTCCTAACTATTTTGATGTACTTGTACATTCGCGCGGTGGTATCAATATTGTGATATGATTATTCATATACGCTCAGAATTTTGTTTTACATTTTAACTTGAACAGTTCAGTAGATAGATTCATAATTTGTACGGCTTTCTAAGTGCATGGTAGAATTGTACATGTACACAGAGACATAAAATTAATATGTTATTTATGTCTCTGTTCAAAGCGATTATGATTACTATTCCATAAAATCAAACACTAAATGAGGAAAAATAGCTTCTGTTCTCATACCGGCATTTTAATTTGCAATTTTAGTGCTCTTTAGTTGTAAAGTTGAGATAAAACTTGGTATATTGTTACACGACATTGCATTTTAAAATGTTTATACGTATACAGTGTGTATATCTATTTGAATTTTTTGTTCGTTTTTGTTTATATAAAAAAGGAAAGTTGTAGTCAAACAAGAAGAAAGTAAAACTTGTATGACATGTTCAGATGTAGTTAATTATATGTAAATCGGGCATGTATGTACATGTGTTAGTATATATCTCTATGAATAAACCTACACCATCCAAAAGAGGTTACATATCAATTTGATCATGTTTACTTATAACTTTGTTCTAAAGCTTCTTTAAATTTATTTTGTACATTTTTTTTCAAATATTTAATTAATACATCGTCTGCCTTCTCCGAAAATATAATTGATGAAATGCTAAAATTTCTATTCTATCTTAATATTTGTTTTAACCCCCCCCCCCCCCCCCTCCATTTACTATTTACTACAGTATATGTACTACAATTATTCAAAGATAAAGCTGATTAATTGTTTGAATTACGTGGTATTACATGTACAAATTTGGTGTTACTTGTATCCACAGCATGTATATGATTTATAATCAGAGAGACTTAGAGTCAGAGTGAGTGGATCTACTCTTTCATAATGATTATATTAAAAAACAACCCTGTCCTGTTTGTATCTGTCTCATTTTTATATCATTGTTTATTTTTCATTTTCAATAAATGTCTGATCTTTTAACACGTTTACCAAAACTTCTTTTGACCAATAAACAAGCATATTGCATTGTAAAACAGTTAGAAGCAAATTCACGAGGGACGAAAGCACCCGTTACCTATTTTGAAAGTACTCTATCGATATCAGTCCATTGTTTCGAAAAAAATAGCTATATTGCTCATTTTCTTCAAGAACTAGAAAATTTAATATCTTCCTAATTTACTTTTTTCTCCTTACTTTCAGACAGTAGAAAGTTTCCATTGGAAACGGAAGAAGTTATCATATAAATATAAAGAAATGAGTCTAGATCTAGACAAGTGTTATTAACAAAAAGTTATATCTTTGTATTTTTTTTATCTTTCGCCTTGGGCTTAAATTATCCACATATTTGTAATGCTCATATATATCTAATTGTAGATTTTAATTTTAAACATCGTCTAAATAAACAAACACAATATAATGAAAACACATTATCAATATTAGAATCTAAGTGAAGTCGTTGTTTTAACCAAGTGGGAATAAATGATGAAGATTTGAGTACAAAAATTATCTATTATAAATGTTTTACAATGTAAATATTTTGTTAATACATGGAATCCAACCAGCTCGTAGTTGAGAAAAGGAAACACATTCGTGATTTGTTGTAAAAAAAAAAAAAAAAAAAAAAAAACGGCATTAGAAGCGATACACATGTATCATTAATTAATTTCTTAAAACCATCATTCAAAACTATATCATAATTTAAGAAAAACTTACCTTTAAACATCACCGTGACATCAATTATTCAAGGAACAGGTCACTTGTAAGTCACAACATTTTTCACTTCCGCCATTATAAACAACATCCGATATGACATTTGCGCATGCGCAGATTTTTCTGTGTAAAGGGGGAAAATGGAGCATAAAATTTTACACATACTGTGTGAAAAAAATTAGGAAATTTGTGTCAAAGAAACACCCATATTTTTTTTAATTTTTCTGATGAAATTTGATGAGAGGAATCAGAAATTGAGGTTATTTCAACTGAACACCTGGGTCGGGGTGTTCATTTGATTTCTAGGTGTTTAGTTGGTTGGTGTGTAAACTTGGTATTTGGTTGCATTGGCAGGGTTTACAAACACACACACACACACACACACACACACACACACACACACACACACACACACACATATATATATATATATATATATATATATATATATATATATATATATATATATATAAGTACAGAGTAAATAAGCTTACATTTAAATGAAATACCGGTAAGTCTCCTGCCTATTCAACACTTGTTTTTACTGTTACACAAATGGTCGTGATGGAAAAAAAACCCTCAAAATGAGAATTGAAACTTGTACCTTTATTAAATTGATATAATTGAATGAGCAACTCTTTATAACAATTTTTTAAAACCATAACATAACATTTAGGAGTATACAATCTATAAAAATCAAAATTTTTGAACCAAACAAACACATAAAATTCTAGTCAATTGCAAAACAGGGGATTAAATCAAATATTTGTATAATTAACGCATAGAAAGTTAGAGGAACGTTGTTTCGACGCATAATTTAAAGGTTCGATAGACGTTGAGATTTTGTTGTGCGACATCGCAAGCAAATTTCGACTAAAATCCGACGTTGTTTTGTAACATAAACGATCGATTAATATAACAGAATAGGTAATATTTATGTAGAATTTTTATCAAACTTTGTCTTTTGACAAAAAATATATTTTATGTTCAAATCAGGGATGTCAACGGATATTCAAGTACTCGACTATCGCTCGGTCACGAGGATGAGCGACTGAAATAATAAAATCGAATTGAGACATTTTATTTTTTTCTGAACGCATTAGTTTTTCGGCTTCAAAAAAAGTTAACAGCTTTCTTTTCTCGATATTTTGTATCCATTAGTTACACTCTGTTTAATCTGTTTAATTTTTAAGCGGCTAAAATAATTATTGTAAAAGTACTTGGGCATACATGCAATTGAGAAGACCAATTTCATGTTTCTTTTAATGTTAAATATCAATTTAATTAAAATGTTTGCATACATGTAATTAAAAATTTAATCATCTCATGACTTTTATCTTTTAATCATTAAACTTTAATTTTGTTGATGACTTGACATGGAAAAAGACAAGTTTAATTTCCCTTATATGATATGGAACTCAATTTTGTGTAAGTGTCACAAGAAAGAAAAACTGGGACATTTGCTAACGGTGATTTAGATAATTTACTTGTAAAATTATTGTTTAAAAATACATTTAGTACATATAATTATAATTTTAAAAAAAATGTTTGAGCTCAAAATACTGTGTATGTGAAAGTAGCATTATTTTATTTGAAAAAGACATACAGTTTCAAATAAAAATCAACGAGTACTCGACTCTCGCTCAACTAAAGCACCTGATTAATCGAATAGTCTTTTCGAGTAAAATTGATATCCCTTGTTATAATATATAACAAAAAAACCCACGTCCACTATGACTTTACACGTACAACAATAGTTTAAAACACCATTTGTTAAACGTAATTCATTTAAGAGGTGTATTGAATCTTGGACTTTTTTAAAAATCATTCTATTGTATTAAGATATAGGTTTTTTTCTATAAATTGACTGTACTAAATCGGTATTTACTCATCCGTATAAAAAACTATAAATAAAATTCATATAAACAATTTGACATATACCTTGTGTTTTTTTGGTTTGTGGTGTTCTTTACAATATGTAACTCAGGCGAGCTTTTATGTTTTACAGTAGTTGGTCCAGTTTCTGAATCAATATTGAGAGGACAATTCTGAATGATTAGGAACTATATCAAATGTAAACTGACGTTTTGGAAAACAGTTTTACAATTTGAAAAAAAAATACTATAAATGAAATTTATATAAACAATTTGACATATACCTTGTGTTTTTTGGTTTGTGGTGTTCTTTACAAGATGTAACTCAGGCGAGCTTTTATGTTTTACAGTAGTTGGTCCAGTTTCTGAATCAAAATTGTGAGGACAATTCTGAACTATATAAAATGTAAACTGACGTTTTGCAAAACATTTTTACAATTTGAAACACAAATGAAAAGTTTAAGATATAATCGTTCAAGTGTTTGTTTTATATACGTCTTTAATGACATGAGAGAATAAAGAAAAGTGAGTGTAGTAATTGAAAAGCGTACCTGGGGATTCGGTGGTTAAATTGCAACCAAATACATTATCACATACCATACAGGTACATACTTGACTACAGAGAACTCCGTATGTAGGATGGGAACACTTATCAGTGCAGTTTACTCCAAAATATCCTACAGGACAATCTACAAGTATCAACAGATATGATAGAGACTTCATAAAAAGTTTCATCTTAAAAAAGTTGAAAAATGTTATAAATATTTAGACCTTATTTTATTTTAAAAAGTATCAAATACCTCTACACACGTTTCCATCTTTAAATGTATTGTATCCACAATATTCAGTATCATTAGGAGCAGCTCTATAACAAAAAAAATTATCAAAATATCAATGAATAAATTAAATACTAAACTGTAGAAAATTTTAATATTTGACAATAATAACTACGTTTTTTAATAATGTTTAAAATCAATGGTTCAGATTATAAAAATAATCGATATTCCATGTACCTGTTAATAAGATTAGCCCATGTAAAGATAATGGTAATGACGCATCCACATGAACAAGTATTAAACATCATTGCATATTCTTTGTTACTTCCAGCAATGATATTACAAGTTTTTTGTGTCAGAATATTATATAGAACATTTATTTATAAACTTTTAGCACAGAATTTTCCTCATAGGATAATATATTTTGATAATATAGTTGGTAAACTATCCAGTTCATTGTTTAAACTAATCGTAAGCCATTATAAATAATTTAGGAAAAATACTAAATTGTTTTCTCTCCAAAATTCCAGGTTCTTTGAAAATTTTGTCACAAAAAAGGGTAGGGGTTAGAAGTCATTTTACAAATCACGCCATTCAAACAGCTTTCATGAGGTATTTGTCCATCAAACGATAATATCAAATATCAAGAACACAAGGCACATACCGTTAGCAAAATTATATACTTATAATAAAATTATATCGTCTTAACTCCTGTTGTATGAAGTTGATGTAACGCAACCTTATTTATTGATGCACATGGCATAAATACAATGATATTCAAAGTCAATTATTGTAGCAGTATCCAGGGAGGAGATTTCAAACTCAGGAACTTAAAGGTACATGGTCACGATTTAGCACAGGATGAAACTGTGCCATTCAGTCAACTAAATGTTAACTGAAAGGTCTGGAAAGGTGACTGAATGGCATAGCTATGCTATTCAGTCACTTTTCAGCTACCTTTCAGTCATATTTCAGTTGACTTAATGGCACAGTTTCATCCTGTGTTGGTCAAATTCTATTCTTCTGTTTTTATAATTTACAATGCTTTAGGAATTAATGCATTTCTAATGATCAAATGAAATTTGAGAGTCAGTCGTAGAGTTATTAGCAACATTTTTGTTCAATATACCACTAAAAACCTTTTTAAAGCTGATTTGTCTTTCTTCTTATTCTTTTAAGCAAAAATGTGATATTTTACAAAACTAGATTTTCATGTGACAGGAGATTGATTTCATGGATCCAAAAACCAAAGAGTGTTAGTTTATCATTGTCGGCTAGTAGACTTTGAAGGAACTATATCATGGAGGTTTTACATTTCGATATTTAATTTGTTCAAGAGAAATACAAGAAAAGATGAACATATTCATGTAATTTATTGTTGTCCTTTGTTGCATTTCTATGGAAATGTATTGATAAATACTTTAAATACTTTTCGAGCTCTAATTTAATGTTCATAATCACTAATCTGATATCAAGTTAGATATACATGTATCATGTAGATTGCAGCTTTTCTTATGTACATATGACATTTTATTTTTGCTGAAACATGTTGTATACTGAAAGGAAATCCACATTAAGTATTGACTGTTCCAGCACATGTAATCAGGTAGTTCAATACGCGGCACTAAATGGGCTCACTCTTGGAAAGTTTGGGTGTAAATTCCATGTACATTTCTATGCGCTGAAAATGTTTGTAATTTCCTCTCAGTAATGTGTACCCTCTTGTGCAAATCGATGACAATAATACAATTTTCAATACGTCCGTTTTTTTTCTAAAATAATAACTATAAATTTTGGATAATTTAAAACTGGATAAAAAAAATACTAGCTTAAATATTTGATATAGTCATATACAAGAAATATTGATATATTTGCTTAAATTATTGAAAATAAGGACATTTTGTTGACCTGATATATCAGAATACAGCTCGGGAGAAGTGTTCTGCACAAGTCAATTTGAGTCAAAGTTTATTCTATTACAACCTCAACCATATCTCAATGGTCTTTATTCTATAGAATTATATCTAAGAAAATGGTTTTGATAAAATATATATTGATATATTACTTTTCACGCTATAAGCTCTAAACCAAGTAGACTCTCCTGACAAAATTTTTTCTGTAAAACTTTTATTTTTCTGCTTAGACCTGTCAACAATGTTATACATGTTTCAAGCAATAGTCATATAAAACCAAATAGTTTATGGCTTTAAAGTTTAACAGCTTTTAGCTCTCCCCCATTTGAAAAAATTGGGAGGGGGCACGAACTTTTTAAAAGTAAAAAGATGACAAAAGCATTTCTGATCATGATTAAGCTTTCTAAACTATGTATGTAGAAAAGCATATTTTAAAAATCGCCACTTTTAATGCACTTGATATGAATAGAAAACCCCACAAATCATAATTTACCATTTATGCCATTGTTAATTTCCATTTATTTACTGTTAATAACAATTGACATATTAATGATAGTTGTAAGTAATGCTGCGTCTTATGTTTAAACTTGTTTGATTTAAGACAATACATTTTACATTGATCGTTTTTTTTTTAAACCAAACCCCGAGTAAATACCTTTCCTAAATGAATTTCCTTCCGTTTTAATGGAACTGTCTTAAAGAATTTAACGAATTCATATATCCAACAAATACAATTAATTTCTAATTCTGTATTCATATAATAAATATTTCCTCGATCATATTGAATTATATTAGTGTTTATTATTATATAGACTATGTTCATTTTATGTTTCCATGAATAGTAGATATCGTACTAATAATCAGTTTTATTAAAATGCATTCCCTTTTTAGCTCATCTGATCTGAAACTCGAGTGAGTCTTTCTAAACACGTTCTGTCTATTCATGGTCCGTCTGTTCAACTAATTGCCGACTCACAACACCTGTGTATATTGCACTAATACATTTCCTGAAGTAGTAATAATAGCGTCTATCATCAAACCTACTGTCACGATTTTTGTTAAGCGATCAATGACCGCTTAAACTGAATGTTATCAAGATAATATCTGCTGTTAAAATCTTAGTGGGTAGATGTTAGACATCTATTTAGGGAAACTGCAGTTGCCAGATACCTTCTGGAAAAAGAAGCCAACAATTTGTTATTTAATTATTACAATTTAAAACATTTCATTGTAAACAATATTTTTAATTCATCAGAAATCAAAAGTGGAAATCATTTAGAATAGAAATTCCTCTTTCCTGACATGTATTCGGCATTCAAGGGTAAATGCTAAATGTGAGTGCGCACCAATCACTTTCAAGAACAATTTTTATATAGAATTATATTTTGTTATTTTGCTAGTACTGGAAAATTAAATGCAACGTAATACACTTTAAAATTATATTTCGAAAATAAATCCAGAAAAGTATGATTTTATATCGACCAAAAGAAAAAGATACATTTTTCATAGATACAGTACCGATCAGACCCAACCTAAACCTGTCATAATTTTTTTTCTTTGAATTCAAATCCATAAATTGTAAATAACAATTTATAAAATCAAACAAACGCAATAATTTTTACCTATATTAATAGCTTCTTTGCTCTTTCATTTCTGGTTCAAGCAATGCGTATTCATTTTTGTCTTAAAATATAATTAACGTCATCAAACCACAGGAGTTGGCAATTTTATCAATTTGTTGTAAATAAACGAGATTCATTCAAAATGTAGGTTTCCATGAAAAGAATGCTTCTAAATACATTACATCGAATTTATCGATTTTTTAATCTACTATACTTTGTCTGCGGTTATGGCGTGATTAAGTCCAAACACTGTTTTACTTCCGGTTTGCCAGAGTAACTGCATAGAAGAATTTATGAAAGTCAACTCTCAAAAAGCAAAATCAAAGAACTTTCAGGATTTTTGTTTTTATTTTTTCAAATTGTAACATAGTAAAATTTTCATATGAATCATATTTATATAATTTTGAAACAAACATCCTGTTTGATCGTACATAAAGAAAACAAATTTCCTTTATTATCATAAAAAGGAAGAAAACAATTAAATATAAATTTCATTGTGTTATGCCTTGACAACTGCATAGCAATTAGATCTGATAAAATATTACAAGATTATTTATTTGTTAATTTGTTTATAAAATAAATGAAAAAGACTATATTGTTGACATATATCTATTTACGGTCCGTCAACAGATTTCTAGTAAAATTTCAGACCGTCTACAGCTCATGCAGAATTCTCTGCTCAATATATATTGTCATATAAAAATATATGTCGTAAAAGTACTTATATTAAATCATTATACTTTTCACCTAAATAATATACATGTATTGAGAACACATGAAAAAAATCTGATAGTGCGAAAATGGTATTAAAATTGTACAGATAGAAAAAAATGATAATATCGGACCAAAAGCTACATACAAATAAAATGAAATATGTAACGTAAAACAATCTAAAATTATAATTCGAAAATAAATCCACAAAAGTTTGATTTTAGATTTACCAAAAGGAAAAGATACATTTTTCATAAATACATGTAATTACAATGTCAGAAAATATGAAGAAGATACTTTTAATAATACAAATCATGTACTTATTTGGATCAAACTATGGTCTTTTATGTAGTATTCATGATCAACATTATTTATGTGATATCATATTATTGTGAAGAATTAAGTCATATTAAAAGAAAAGATTCAACTACTTTAAATGTTATTTAAAAAAGGCAAAATTACCTACAAAACAGTAAGTAAGTACCAAGCATTTGATACAGTAAGTGATTCAACAAATCGATATCAATTTTCAACTGAAACTAATAGTAATGATTCAAGTTTTTTTTTCAGATAGCAATTTCTTTACTGCGCCACGATGACCTAAAGGGCCTTTAAATATCGAATCTGACTTAGTATTAATAAATCAAACATTGGCATAGCTGATTTCCTTGTAATGAAGTAATGTTTATAACTTAGCAAGGTCCTTTCTTAGGGTAAATCATGCATATTTTGACCACTAAATTTTCGTGAATTTAAGATTTTTCAAAGATATATCAATAAATAAATAAATAAATAAATAAATATATATATATATATATATATATATATATATAGAGGATTTGGTACGATAAACAAAACACAGTTTGACTCCTACATCATATTATCAGTTAATGTTTGTCATAAATACTAACGATAGCCGTGACTTACCTATCTCTCGTCTTCGGAAGGGGGAAAATTTACCCTTCCTTACGTTTAAGATGACTCGTCCATTTTTTGCGAATAACTGGCCTGAGGTTGTATATGGTTAACAAATATTACACATGGTAAAAATATGTGTTACCTAGAATACTGTTATTGATTAGATAATCACAGTATTTAGTAAAACATATCCCAAAGGTGACACATTGTCATTAATATGAAGAAGCAAAACTATAGACATATATTTCCACTGTTTAAGTTTATTGTTTATTGACACTCAATTTTAAAACGTCAGTTTTATCTAGATAAAAGAAAAGTACAACTTTAATGGTACATTACAAAAGAATTTTAAAAAAAAAATGCGTAAACCTAAATATTAAGTTGATCATATTAAAAAAAATAAGTAAATAAGGAAGAACAAAAATATTTCAATCAATAATCTAGGACATTGCAAAAAGCAAGTATAAAATAAAAACCATGGAAAGAAATTGTTCTTTTATTAGATCTTATATTGATCTTTCAATTTGTATTGATTGGGGCCAATATTTTTTGCCTGTCTTTATAAATTACTGTACTTTTATTGCATGATGTAATAAAAGTAAAGATCAGAAAGAAAGTATTATTTCAGGGGGAATAAATCTTCACGTCCCAAATATTCATGCAATGAATTGTTTATCATACCGAATAACAACATACATGTACCTTAATGCAATATACGTGCATTTCTGATATTGATGCATCTCAAAAAATAAAATAAATAAATAAATAAATTTTTAAAAAAATGGTAATGAATGTTTTGATTTTTATGTTAATTTTCCCCTTTTTTCATAAATCCATATCATATATAATTGAAACTTAATACTTTAACTTTTTTATTTTATCATGTAAAAATTAATTTTCCATTTTCTGCAGGAAGGCATGCTCAAGATTAAAGACTATATGAACTGATTGATATTGTTAAAGCATCGTTGAAAAGGTTAAAAAAAAAATATTGATATAAAATTATAGAATTCGACAGTAACTAAAATACACACAATTTCTTGTTATAACTGCACTTCGGAAGAAAGTTCGGGTATATTGTAGTTACCCTGTTCCGTCTGCTGTCCATCAGTCCGTCCGTCCGCCTGACACGTTTTACTTTCTCAAACTGCTCTTACATCTTATAAACCAGTAAACTGAACTCTTGGAGTATGATTTGGGGTGTCATGTTGTTTTGTAAAAAGGTTTCAAAAATTCTCTGGTAGTCCTGGGGGTCAAATAATTGGTAAAAAAATGACATTTTATGACAAAAAACCTTTTTCCTCGAACTCCTTTTACATTTTCAACAGTAGACAAATCATCTCTAGGAATATGTTTTGGGGTGTCTTATAGATGCGCAATAAGGTTTCGGAAATTTCAATTTTGTCCTGGGGGTCATTAAATGAGGTTTTTTTTTTTTTTTTTTTACAAAAAGTCTAGTTTCAAAAAACGTCAATTTCTTTTTGCAGTAGCCAAATGATCTTCTAGAATATGATTCGGGGTGTCATGTTAATGTGAAATCATGTTTCTGAATTTTTGTTTTTATCACGTGGGTCTGTGGTCATAAAAAAATGACGTTTTTTTTTTGCAATAAAAATATGGTTTTCAGAACTCTTCTTACAATTTATGCAGTAGCTATGTCATCTCTTGAGATATGATAGGGGCAGTCCTATAGGTGTGCAATAAGGTTTTAAAAATTTAAATTTTATCCAGGGAGTCAAATAGTAGTAGAAAATTGACGTTTATCACTCCTAAAAAACCTACTTCCCAGAACTCCTCTCATGATTTAATGAATAGCCATATCATATCTTGGGGTATGATAGGGGCTGTCCTTTAGTTGTGCAATAAGGTTTTAAAAAATTAAATTTCATCCAGGGAGTCAAATAGTAGCTGAAAATTGACGTTTATTACTCCTAAAAAAACCTACTTCCCAGAACTCCTCTCATGATTTAATGAATAGCCACATCATCTATAGCAGGGGCTGAGCCATAGATATGCAATAAGGTTTTAGAAATATCAATTTGATTCTGAGGATCAAAACTATCTGCAAAATGATGTTCCGTCCCATAAAAACCCTTATTCCTTGACCTCCTCATATCTTGTGATTGAAATAACGTACCATAAGATGCATAAGAAGGAAGAATATATGAAATTATGCCCTAGGGGTGGGGATCACAAGCATTTTTTTCAAGTCATTTGATCATTTCTGATATTGGGAAGGTGGGGTGGGGTTAAGGTGACCCCCAGAGGCCATGACCTACTATTACCACAAAAAGATTTGCCTTGACATGATTATGGTTCAAGAAAGAAAAATATATATGGTTAAAGAGTGGAGATTTCGATGATTTTGAGGATATCTTAAAAATATTCAACTATTCGTGTTTTCAGGGGGAGGGGGGTGGGTAGATTCAGAGTCTCTTCTCACATTTTTACAGTAGCAAAATCATTTCTTAATTGGTACTTTCTGTATGATGTCAGATGTACATACAGAGATTTTGGAAATTGCTTTTTAATCTTAAAGATTAACAAAATGTTATATGTAATTGTAGGAATTGTAAAGTCGGTCAACAAAAACCTAGAGCTTGCTGTAAAAAACAGTGCAGGGTCAACTTTGGGCTAGGGCTAGGAATTACTCTACATATGAATAAGATAGATTACTTGATTACTTCCAAATCTGGAAAGTCGCTGGGCATCTTAAAGGGGGCATAACCTTTATGCATGTACCAATTGATGTGCAATGACACAAGGAGGAAGAATAAATATGGTCTAGGGGTGGGGATATCTCAACAGTTATTGAAATGTATTATCATTTCCTTTTTCAGAGGGGGTGGTTGTTTAAAAACAACTCCGGGGGTTTGGGGAATAACCCAAGGGGCAGGGGCCAATTTGTCTTAAATGTATCTTGACATGATCAGCAGAATTGGACAAAATGATCACTATATGGCATCTGCAGAGTGGGGCCCTAAATAGTTACAAATTCAATCTATTGATAATATGTTATACATGTATTTAGAAATGTCTTTATTTTCAAAATGGTTAACAAATTAATCAGTCAAAATGAGTTATAAATAACCGATTGGCAATTCTGCAATTGATTGCATGATCCCTAGTATAATATCACGTGTATTTTTTTTTATATGTAATTATACATGTACGTTAACAAACAGGATTAAAATGCACAAATTTTCATGAGTCATAAATCTTGACATACCACATATCTCTTGACAAAAAAGAATAAGCAATTTAGAATAAAAGAAAATAAGTCATTAACTCTTTTTCTATTACTGGTGTATGATGATGGGGTAGGGGGTATAATGGAAAAAAAAAGCTGCAGCATGCCTTCATTCTCACTAAAAATGTATATCTAATCCACACATTCTGGGGATGGGGAACGGTTAAGGCCCCTTCCCCTTCCTCCCTATTATAACTCATGTAAACATGATATTTAATACCCATATTTAATACAAAATAGGGTCAATATGGAGTCAACTCAATAGTGTAAGTCTGACAAATGAAAAAATAAAAACATTCTGCAATTAAAAGTACAGAAACTGTAGATAAGCTTATTTAAATAAAGATGATGATATAGTATGCTGGCAAAGGGAGATCACATTTTAGAAAGTGAAAGTAAAACTTAACTGTTTTGTATAGCGGTGTCTCATAATATTGCGCTTCTACATGTATTATACTTATCTATATTGATCAACATCATAATGATAACCCAATTAGCACAATATGAATTCCTTTAGCTGATCGATATCACCACAAAAGAAATGTTTATTCATGTTAATTAATCTTATTCTGCATTTCAAAAAAACATATGCATGCACACCACGTGAAACCCATCCAACCAAAGAGCTGGGTAAAACTAGTACCCGCTAATGCAATATGTACACGTGTGTTGTGTACGTAACTTCAGACAAAAATCATTTAATTGTAACATATTGCATGTATTTTTATAACTTTTTTCTTTAAAACCCCTTGCACAATTTTATTAGGTAATTAACCATATAAAGCACAACTCTCAGCTTAAAGGTGGTATGGGACACCCACATATTGTGATGCACTCCTTATTGAACAAAACAATGTATAAAATATATTCCCCCCCCCCCAAAAAAAAAATAATGTTACCTACAGCATAGTGCAATGGGTTAGAGCGTTAACGATATGTCTGTAAGTAGAGAGTTTGAATCCTTCTTCGGCTTATCTTATTTTTACCTTAAGTTTCCAAAAATTTTAAAAACTTATTTTTTTGGCCAAAAACTTTTTTGTAAAATATTTTAAATATAAAAATGGTGAAAGTAATTTAATTAGAATATAACTACATATAATATAAATAACGCACTTTTATCCACATAAATATCGACATGTGTTTGATACCACCTTTTAAAATCGTTAAAGCAGTCCTGCAGTGAAAATCATTGCGCAATATGACATTTATTTTGCACTGTTTACAATATTCTTCATTGCAATTACATGTACAATTCTGATTTTTAAAAAAAATTATCCATGGGTAGTGGGGGGGGGGGGGAGGGGGTCCAGAGTAATAATTGTGTTTGCAGGGGGGGATTGTAGTCTGAGGTTTTCTTTGGGTAATTTTACTACATAAATGATTTTTTTTTTTTGGGGGGGGGGTCTGAATTTCTCACCCCCACCCTTTCTCTAAATCCACACACACAATGATGTTGGCACACAAAAGCATATATAGAGCAGGCAACCGCCAGGGGGGGGGGGGGGTATTTTAATTTTGTTTGTAATAATTATATTGACCATACTTTCTATGACATGAAACGTTTAGATTATTAATTAATTTAAAATTCACACGCAAACAGTTCAACCCCAAATTGTACATAAAGGCAATAAGTGTATTATGGGATGTGAACTCAGCATTTATGAAAATTATAATTTTTAAAAAGTACCGGAAATTGCATGTGGCCTTCTTTTTGACTAAAACTGGTACAAGAGAGTGTTATTACACTTGGTGCGGGTATTACGGTGTCTAATGACAGCATCTAGTTAATTTTAGATATAAAAATGATATTGGCGAAACCGACTTGAGGTCATAAGTGCGCCTTATTTTTCTTTCATCTTCGACGACCGACATATTCGTTCTCGAATTCTAGTGTTTCGCTTATCGTTACACAATATAGGAGCGAGCTAATTTTTCATGCTTCGCTGCATTAAAGTATTTCACATGAACACATTGAATTAGACACAAAATTATTCATTACAATCAGTGCTCTGGACACCCAACAAAATAGACTGAAATCTAGGTTCATTGTTGCAAACTTCATCGACCAGAACGTTAATGTACCTAATAGTGTTACAACGTTGCATCATGTATATGTTCAAAACATAAACTGGATTTGATCGTATGGTGACGGCGCTTATTTGGATAGTCCTTAAAATGATTATACGTTGTTACCTACTTTGAGTTAGCATCCCATGTGTTCTATAATAGCAATTTGGAAATGGTCTACATTATGATGAAAGTTTTAAAAACAATTCTGTAAGACCTGAACAAATGCCAAGTAAGTAATACAAAGAAACGTTCATTTGCAAGATAAATCGCACATTTAAATAATTCTTGCACAAAAAATAAAACTTGTTTCAGTGAGTGTGGTTTTGATGTCCATTTTTGAATTTTTGTCTAACAAAATTTATAATATCTGAATACCTAGTTAGAAAGGTAATAATTCGTAACTATCTCTACTGGTATATATACCTGTATAAGAATCGAGGAATTATAAATAACATGAACACCAAATGCTTCTTTAATAAAGTTTAGTTTTGTTAAACAATTTTAAATCGTTATTTCTATTATCAGACATCGAAAAAATTATGTGAAAGATATACAAGTATTTGTATTAACAAAACCACTATAATACACTATTAATTTTCCTGACCTATTAAAAATATGTTCAACAGTTCTGAGTTCTATTTCTCTGGCTATATTTGTTGAGGAGCGACTTTTGCGAATTGTACACACTATCAATATGGTTAACACTAGTACAATGAATGATCCAGTGGTAATTATAATTAAATTGATAGAATAAGTTGACATGGTGAGCTTGTTTCCATCCGATTCTAATTTTTCTTCCACTTCATGTTCTAAAACGAAAAGTAAGCAACGAGGATATGAATGTACATAAGCTACTGTTCGGAATATACACAGTAAAAAAGACATATTCAGATTATGTTATCAAAATATCTTTAAGATGGCATTGATAAGGGTTATACAACACTATTTTGCTCACGATATCCCCGTTTTTGTCGCCTGCAATCTTTGCACAAGCTGTGTGTTGCGTGATGTTCTTATAAAAAGATAATCTTTTTGATACATCTTGCTCTAGTTTAACAGATTCCATTGATAATAGCGTTAGGTAATATATAGAAACACTTTGTATTACAGTCGCTACTTGTTTTCGGTGCATTTAACACGTATTTTAATCGGAAAAAATCTTCAAAGGTCGTTGTAAATTTCAAACCGGAAAAGTATTTGAAGTACAATGTATTTAGTATGTTTTGTTTCGTTTTGTATTTAAACTTTTGACATTTTTTTAATTAACTGATTATTAGCACTAAGTACTTATGAATTAATTAAAAAATTGCTTGATTATTAATTATTAGTCTATGTTCGTGTTTACTTTAATTACCTAGTTAGTTAATAATTAAGGTGGCTCGACACACCAATGCATTATTTGATGGATCGATAAAGAATCATTTTTGAAAAATGACTATACAAAAATGACACCGATATCGTCTTCTAATTATTGTATATGATTTTTTTTGATTTTTTCAAATTTCAAACCGAAAAAGTATTTGAAGTACAATGTATTTAGTATGTTTTGTTTCGTTTTGTATTTAAACTTTTGACAGTTTTTTAATTAACGGATTATTAGCACTAAGTACTTATGAATTAATTAAAATATTGCTTGATTATTAATTATTAGTCTATGTTCGTGTTTACTTTAATTACCTAGTTAGTTAATAATTAAGGTGGCTCGACACACCAATGCATTATTTGATGGATCGATAAAGAATCATTTTTAAAAAATGACTTTACAAAAATGACACCGATATCGTCTTCTAATTATTGTATATGATTTTTTTTTATTTTTTTTTATCGAAACTGGTAACATCGTTTTAGCTGCAAACAGGGTATTTTAGAGGTAAAAATTTGAAATCAATTAATGTACAATACAATTATCTATTAATACATGTCAACAACGGCCAAATAAACTTCATAATATTTTTTAAAAAAAAATTTTGAAAATAGAAATCAATTGTAAATATCTTTTAAAACCAACTACCAAACCTGGATAAAAACTACATATAAACTGTCACATGCATTAAACAATTGCAATACAATCATATTTTAACAGGAAATTGAAACAAAATTTAAGAAAAATAGGAAAATCTTAAGTTCGAACCGATCCCGATTGTAATGGAACTAATCCATAACAAAATCATATAAAGTTTTGAGTGTAACACAATTTTGCAAAAATTCCAAGTTGTTTAGCCTTAAAATGGTTTGTTCATTTACTGATTTTATAATGCATATCAATTTTTCATAATAAAGAGCAGTATGTTTGTAAAACTTCAATTTTGAAATAATTCTGATCGGGATCAGTTTTTTTTCAATCGGGGTCGGTTCAAATTTGATAAATTGCAATTTCTCTAAAATTATGCATGTTAGTTTCAATTTCTTTGTAATATATCCTTGTTTGATAAGTACTTGGTGTGACTATTTGTTATTCTTTAGATTTTATCCGTATATTTAAAAGATAGCGTATAGCTGGGTTTTTTGGCGGGGATATAATATTGGCCTATTTTGGCGATTTTTGAAAATTCACCAAAATTACAATCACCAAATTTAAGTGCTTTTTTCTTTATAGATTTAATGACAAATCTGAAGTTTTGGAGATTATTATTTTATATATATTTTAAGTCCGTGAGCATGATAAAAAGGGACACTTGTTACATGCATACAGTGTTACCATACAAATGTACATTTACTCAAAATCAATAAAAAACTAATGTAAATAAATAAAAGCTAAACATTACTATAAATTAGAAGTTAATTCTTTAAACACCATATCCATTTTCCCTGTTCAGGTGTGTAATTAGCCCCAGTGACAGGGGTGCTAGCTTGTATTGTTTTAGGAGACGTGTGATCCATTATCGACTCAGGTGCAGATAATTATATGATTAACGGTTTCTTTAAGGAATTTTGCTCAAGTACATTAATTTCTCAGTTATAAAAAATAAACTGACAGTAGATTTTCAATAAAAAGTAAAGAATATCCGCCAAAATTAATGATATTCTTTGTAGACCCAAATCCGCCAAATTTGTGTCCCGCCATAAAAACCGGCTATACGGTATAAAAGAATAACAATTTTGACTTTCAAAAATATTTTTTTAATCAAAAAATTGAAAACTTGATCAGACAATCTTTGGCATGTATTTATTCATAATTATATTATACACCAATTAAGACCACGTTTTAACTCTAAAATATCCTGTTTGCCGTCATAACAATTTTTCCCATTTCAATGAAAAATACCAAAAAATCATATAAAATAACTGAAAGCCGATATTGGTCTCTGTTTTGTGAAATCTTATTTCAAAAGAGATTCTTTATCGATCTATCAAATAAAAGTTTGGTGTGTCGAGGAACCTTAAAAGATCTTAATTTTCAAAATGAGTACCTGTGCAATTTTCTCCATCTTGATAGTGATTTACAAGACATTCTTTTTTACTATAATGAAATAGACTCTCATTAAAATAAAAAAAAAAAATGATTGAAATCTAATAATATACATGTAAGCCAACAGTGACGCAAAGTAATCAATTCAATGGATTTTGGAAGGGAACAATAAACTATTGAATATTGAATGAAAGCAAAACGTACCGATTGCTAACGCAGTATATCTGATTATTCCAGAAAACAGCAAATGCAAGTATGCACCCAATGCAAATCCACGCAACATCGTTACACATTAAGTATTTGCCTTCTTTGTAAAATGAGCGTATGCATTTTCATCATATACAATACAAATATTGGTAAACTCTTTTAATTATAGAACATATATTTATTTTTATTGCTTTTTAAAATATGTAAATTATTACCAAGAGGAAATATAAAAAAATCTCATTCCGATTCGAAAAATATCGTAACCAATCAAAACGTTTCTAATATGTCAGAAACATTCCTCGTGAGATTAAAAGATACAGCATATGATAAAATATTCAATCAGTACCAGTCTATCATTATAAGAAAAGTAACAGCATCTGGATAATAACTTGTGAACCTTACAACTTTATATAGTAATTGATAAATATCCATATGTCTTTTCAATACCAAATCCCAAATTCCTAACTCTGATGAAAAAACAAGTGATCAGTTTTCTTCATTCAACGCTTGAAACATATGTACAGTCAGTTCAAGCATATCTTTTACAACATACACCATAGCATAGCATAGCATTGAAATCTCATATCATAGCATTGGAATCTCATACCATAGCATTGGAATCTCATACCATAGCATACAATCTCATAGAATCTCATTCGTCATAGCATACCATAGCATAGCATACAACATGATTTTAACTCGGTTTTAAATGTTTTTATTTGAAAGAATAAATGTTCACATTGCAGATTAGTATTAAACTTTGGCTTCTTATCATTTTACTTCAAAATGTGTGGAACTCTTCTGTGTATGGAGGCGTTTATGTTCAAATCTCATAGCATAGCATAGCATAGCATAGCATAGCATACCATATCATTAGGCCCTTCATTTCAATTTCTCATAGCATAGCATACAAATCTCATAGCATTGCGATGAAATCTCATAGCATATCATTAAAATCGCATACCATAGCATAGCATGAAATTGTAAAAGATATGCATGAAATGACTGTAGCTATCCACAAGTTTACGTCATATATCTTAAAACATATCGTCTTTAGAACGAATTTATGATGATCAAAACTTTTTTCAAGCATTATGCATTAAAAACATCGACTGAAAAGAAATAAAAGTTGTTGTAAAAAGTTGTCTTTTATATATTAAGTAGGTCGAAACTTAGAATTAAATTTTATATCAGTGTTGAATTCATTTTATTCCCTATAACACTTACGTGATAGCGAGCGCAGCGAGCTTTAAGAACCAGTGTGCGCGGGAAATAGAATGAGCTAAACCTACAGATTCATCAAGAATTTTTTTTGTCTACGTCCCTTAATGCTCTTTAATGTCTTCTCCCGTGGTGCTATGCCAAAAATGGCTTACATTTAACTCGTAATATAGGGCGTCTTGAGGTTTGAATACACGTATTGAGTATCGCAAGAGCTTCGGTGAGACCCAAGAGATTTTTTACATGCTTCCATTCCTTCGTATTGAGTCAAGATGCGTAAACAAATAAATATAGATTTGAACATGTGACGTCACAGTGATCTCGCGCTAGATTTCCCGCGATAAATTTAGAGGTGGATCAAACATCTGTAATGCGTGTACTATAGCTATTTCAGTATAAACTTCGATACCTGCCTTAGATGATTTGTGTTTTTTAGCATTTTTTTTTCATGATTTTAATTAATATAATTATATATACAATATACAAGCAAGAGTTAGTAAGCTAATTTTGCGTGCATGAACAGTAAGTATAAGTAGAGAGGAATTTTTTTTAAAAAGTCATTTTTGAACTAAATAATAAAAGAAAAAATAAACAGTTAAACAATCTATGCAGATATTGCATATTGTCAAACCATTAAATTGGGAAATGGGAAATTACACGCCTACAATTAGGGACTGGGTCACGTATGCCAAAATAAATGAATTTCAGTAAAAAAAAATAGTTCAAAGTTCAAAACTTGCAACTTGTCGGTGAAAATTGACCCAATTTACCCAATAAATGTATTTACATGGGCATGACATGCAGTTGTTGTTGTATTATATATACAGGGGGTATGATTTTTTTCAAATGTTTGCTTTTATTAATTTTGTGCAATGAATGTATACATTAGATTATAAATATGTCATAAAAGGATAATTTAAAGAAAAAAAAATGAGTAAAGTCCCGGGGGTCTATAAACTTGGGAGGAGGGGGGGGGGGGGGGGGTCGGTCCTGTCCTCAACCACCTGTGGGTTTTAGGGGAAGCAAGTCTATGTATTTTGTAAGAATTTTTTTAAACTTAGAAATACATAATTCTCTCTCTCTCTCTCTCTCTCTCTCTCTCTCTCTCTCTCTCTCTCTCTCAAAAATTCTTTGATGTTAGTTGATAACTGTCAAAATATCACTAAGTTGACAATGATGCAAGGTATGAGTAATTCTTGCTGCGCTCGCCGCAACGGTAGCACCTTAAAACATATTAGTATACATTACAGACATATTATTCGATTTTTTTTCTAAAGACTATGCTTTTTATTTTATACTTTTTAAAAAATATACATGTGTATATATTTCTAGAGTTATTTTTTTTAAACTATTGTTTTCATATATTTTCAAATCTTGGAATATATGAGAATTTTTGTAAATTTGACAATTTTTCAGAAGAGTTTCATATTTTAAACCTTGAAATACAAGAAACGTTGTTTAGTTGCCGATGTGGCCCATGGATATCTTGTTCGCAGTTCGAAGGTGATCGTAAAAAGCTAGATTTAGATCGTCATCACACTAACTGGTTTTACGGTTTTACGGTTATTCAAGGCATAAGGTGAATTTGGCAAATTAAAAGAGAAAACAAATTTAAATTTCTTTCATTATAATGAATATATCAATTATTGTTGTTGTTGAAATCCTAGTATATCCTAAAACTGCAACTTCAGTTACTGGTAAACCTTAACTCTTTAATTCAAATCAGCTACATGTACATGAAGGACTACATACTACGAGTTGCATTTCATGGTAAAAACTGCAATTTTCTTTAACGCAGTTGACTGAATGGTAGATCTTCATTCGAAGAAATTACTCCTTTTTTTCTTTCTATGATGCTGCATACCATACTGCTTAATAGTTGTTCTATCTCTCCCCTGGAATAGCTGGCATTTGGCAGAGCTCATAAAAACACAACTATATCGTGGTTTAATTTATTTTAATTAAACATCAATATATGTGCATTTTTTTCTGTTGTTGACAAATTAGTTTTAAATTCTATAACTCTATTTCACGAATAAAAGCCACTCTGGCCTCACCGCTAATCTGCACAACAATGTCCAATTTCAACCACGCATGTATGTTAAGGCTTCCCACAGCGATGTGTAAAGAGTCACTTGTCTGTACCTCATACAATATGACGTCATGATCATCTTTGACGTCACGATCTGCATTCCATACGATGGTTCTCGGGAAATGCATCGTAACGTTAAAAGTGAATTATATTGAAACAGTGATAAGATAAAACTGCTTGTTTCCTTTACATAGATGCTGTCGTTAATGCTAGACTATAGAAGTCATTCATATTAATAATCAATATCTAATAATTGACAGATATAAAACTTTGCTTAAAGTAAAAGACTATTTATTATTTAGTGGTTTGGAGACTCTCCCTATTTTACGTAAAATTGGTAGAGAATATAAGTACCAATGTGAATCCTTCTTGGGAAACCAATTGATTTACCTCAATTTTATGTAAATCGCTTCAATTAGTAAACATGTGCTTTATTTTGATGATTTGGCAAAATGTTTTAACAATATTTTTTATAAACGAAATATCTATTTCAAGCCCAGGCAAGAACTTCAAAGTATATGACATAACAAAGGATTTTTCTTTAACATATTTATGATTTAATGTCATTAATCACCTGTACCGATGCGATTTAATTAGTTAATTTGCAATGTTAGGATACACACGTCACGTGACAACGAAGAACATATGACGTCACAAAAATGCATAAAATATAATGTTTAACATTGTTTTCTATATATGTTATTTAGATTTTAAGAAATATTCCTGGTCGAAGTATTTTTTCGTTGATTAAAAAAATATTGCTTTTCAGCCGTATTTAAGATCCGCGACACCTTAACATTGCTGCGCAAAGTAAATAATTTTCTAATCAAACAAAACAAGAATAATTAATAATGCACTCCAGGTGTTTATCTGCCATAAAATTTGCAATCGAGTATATAATTAATTTGCGACGAATGAACATAAAGGAAAAAGAATTGAATGCAACTTACATGCACTTTGTAACGTTGTCTCGAGTGCCAGTTGGTTTGCATTTGCTTTGGCACCTGAATGTTGGACTACAGATTAATATACAAAAGGCTTGACCTTCAAACATTTGCTTTTACATGTAATATCTATCTCGGCGTACTTTTAACTATAATATTGGTTTTGGCATGATGAACCTCTCGTCTAATTATAAATATTATAAGAATTCACCCAATGCAGTTGTCGACATCATCAATATCTCTATAAACCGATTCAAGCACAGCTGGTTTCCGAAATAGACTATATATATATATATATATATATATATATATATATATATATATATATATATATAGTTCTCGACGTATTTCAAACATAAGTAAAAAACATATAAAAGATCAAATGAAAATAATAACAATCATTCCATGAGTTATCGCCCTTTTAGGAATTTGCATCGTAACTTTCATTCTTTCTTTGGGTTTATAAGTCGTTGTTTCAGCTATGAATAAAAAATGTAATGTCCTAATCATCTAATAAACAAATTAGACAATCGTCAACTCTTTTTCTTCAGAAATATTAAAAGACCTGTAAGAAATCTCGATGTATCCTGTGAAAAAAAATGTGCATGGGTTTACCCTCACCAGTCGTGTCTTGTGGGTGCAATGCAATATAAAAAATCAGCTTTAAAAAGTCACATCTTCATAAATACACAAAGTACTTTACTATTTTATCAAATTCCAATATAAATATAGTGTATGAGGAACAGACAGGATTTTTATAGCATTGAATAATTTATTTTTGACTCGTCGTGTCAATAACTGCCGTCAGATGAGCAGACAAATTGAATAACGCGCGTTAGTTGTTGCATTTAGAGGCATTTAAAGATCACATAATTTAATGAAAAAAACACACTAGAATGTAAATATAGGGAATATCACACTCTTTTGATTTTAACGGACTGACAATCTTAGGAACATTGTTAAGAAAATTAGCTTTTTTGTGCTACATTGATTTATTCATATTAAAGGTATAAAAGGTTGATCGATGTCGTTGTAAATAAGGAATAAATTTTATATACAGGAGTACAAAATTCAAAATAAATATTTAAGATATTTATATTGAAAAAGAGAGGCATATCTTTGTTTGATTTGACTAAATGTCTAAGAATAATAATTTGAAATCAACAACTAGTCCTTAAGCACCCTTTTAAGGTAATGAAAACACTTTTTTAAGACTTCGAAAAAAATATTTAAAAAAAATCTTTTGAACTGATTTTAACTTGCTCATTTTCAACACTGGATGCATGACATGTACATGTATTTATACTCTTAGGTACTCTATTCATTAAGTAAAACATATAGATAAAATAAAAATATAAAAATGGGATCTCAAATTCTCTATCACGAACGATGATGAAGAAAACGCATGGGGAAATCAGATTGAGTTTAAATATGAAGGACAGGAAATTCAACATTCCTTCAACACAGAAATGCTAGAAAATTTGATAGAATGGACAAACTGAATAAGGCGGAAAAAGCCGTATCAAACGGTTGAACACTTAAGTTGGGATGCATGTTTAGGCTTAAACAGTGAAAACATTATAGAGGTAGTTATTGTGTTATAAAATATAAAAAAATCTTTCTTTTAAGTAGCTCATCTGTTTGAAAAGATGCAGGGAAAGCTTATTGGATTTTATTATTTTTTTTTTCAAACGAGCAGCATTCAATATCTGTGTGTTTCTGTTGGTGAGGGAGAATATAATCCATTTGTTATCGAAAAGTCTTTAAGTATGTTAAAATGTGACTCTACCTCACAATTACTCCGTTCACGACGAAATGCATTGAAATAAAATAAAATATTTTTTTTTATCTAAATGATGATTTAACGTAGATGGCAGTTTTTTCTATCTTATATCCAAGGTGAAATCACTCTACACCCCTTAAAATACAACGCAATCAATTATATTGTGAGTGGTATAAAGAGATTATCGAAATGCAAAACATTTGATTGTTGTATCTTGTTATTAACAAAAAGATGAAGAAAGATAAACTGATGTAAGGAAATGATGCACATAAAACATAAATATAAAATGTAACTGAAACTAAATATGTCCATAAAGGGTGTCCTCAGCATAAATATATAGGTGTGCATCTCATAATTATTACATGCGTCGTTCAACTGGATAATTATTCCTAAAGAATATGTTAGAAAAATGCACTCTAAAAAAACCAACAACAACAAAAAAACAAAAAAAAACAAACAAACTCCATTTTAAATCCCCGAAAATAATCATTCATTTTCAACTGATGCAAATACGTTGAACTTTGTCAATGTTTTTTTTAACAAGTATTTACATTTCTTTTAATCAATATTTAAATGTGTTTTAGCATCTTATTTAAATTAAGGACATAAAAATTAACATTGATTCAGGAATTGTTGAATTCGAAGCTTTTTAAAAAATCTTTTCATGTATTTCCTTCCCTTCCATTTTAATAAAGGTTTCCTGATGTATGAATGTACCAAGCACGCTATCTAACAAATCTAACAAATATATCATTTTATTCTATTTTGAAATTTTATTATAAATATTACCTTTACAATGGGTTATTATACATGTCCATTAAATTATGGACTAAGTTCATTTTATAATAAAAATATCTTGTATCGTAGTAACTTTAGGTGTAATCTCACAAGATTGTTCCCCTTTTTATGTCATCTGATCTGCAATCTCAACAGAATTTATTTTCTCATTTTGTCAGGGTTTTGTCTATCAATCTGTCCATTCGTCGTTTTGTCTTTTTGCTTTTTTTGTCATTTTCCTCCGGATATCTATGCCAATTTAAATACTTTTTCACATATTTTTTAATGAATGTTTAAACCCCAATAAAAACAACATCAAGGAACAGTATTTTAATTAAACATTAAAATGCTATACAAGTCGTACCCTAGAGAACCCGTACCTTTGAGAGCTAGAGAACCCGTACCCGGGAAAAATGTAGTAATATTTTGTTGTTTTCTTGCAGGTGTATGTAGATATATCATCTTGCAGTTATAAATTTTATTGATCGATATCGATATGTTGGGAACGGGTGTTCAAGAAGTTTAGGTAATAAAATAGATGTGTGTGTACTGCGCATTCTTGTCATACTGTGACCCTTGGTGAAGGTATACAAATATATGTCTGTACTGTGCAATCATTAAAATTCCTGGGGGCCAATTTTCGTGGTTTGCTTAAATTTTAAAGGTTCGTGGGGACCTAATTTCGTGTTTTATCTTATACCTAAAGAGGAAATATTACTTTATTATCCTAATTTGTTTACTCGTGGAGGATGTTAATTCGCGGGTGAGAGGTACCCACAAATTCCATGAAAATTGAGCCACCACGAAATCTAATGATTCCACAGAATACAAATGTATACAATGTTGGGTGTTTATAACCGGGATACTCTTGACTTTCCTGATATAGAGATTCCATTTTTAGTACTTTGGACAGAGTTTCTTTATAGGCCTATCGATATTTCTTTAATGTTGAATCTATCAGATCGATGCCCTGCAATCTTCCGGGGGGGGGGGGGGGGGTGTTGAGGGATATTTACATGTGTGATCGCCAGTGGGGTCTGAGGCCTATTCTTTGGTAATTTTAGTATATAAATTGAAGAAAAGTTGATTTTAAAGAAGAGCACAGTCCTACTCACCCCGCCCTATCGAGATTTTTATGACACATTCAAGGGCCGATTAAACAAAATGCTATCAAAATAAAATATGTATCTCCTGTTAAAATCAGTTAGGTTAGATGTCATTCTTCCATAGAAGCAAACCAAAACATAGAAAGTCTGAAAAACAAAATTTAAATTTGTATTCTGTTATACATTTTATTAACGGTGTTTCTTTTTTATTTAACTCTAATCCAAATTTGAAACTGCTTTTAGGATAGAATTTTCTCTTTCCTGGCATGTTCAGCTTTCAAGGCTAAATGTTAAAATGGAGTACGTATCATGTAAAATCAGAAATAACTTAACTCTTCACCCGCTTCTTTGCCACACATTCTTATGAAATTAGGAAACTCTGAACCGGACGTAAACAAGCGTATTTTGAAATGATCTACGCCTTTTGCGTTTCTAGCAGCTGTTTGAACAGTTACCATTATGACTAAAATAAATAAAATATATAAACGATGTTATCGCTTGACCGAACGCAGGTTTTTTTTCAATAGAGACAGCATAGCTTGATTTTTGTTAATGAGAGAACAATTCATTTAAAACCTACACATTAAGATTATTCTACCTACTTAGATCACAAGCCAACATTAGCCAGCGTACTCACTCTACAATTTTTACCTAAAACACGTTTTTTTTTGGGAATATCCGAGCCAAAGAAAGGTGATCTAGAGAATATTTTCTTTCTTCTTTCAATATTTTTAAATGTTGTATGTTAATGATTGGAAATTCAAATGAGTATCTAAAAATCGGTTCATTGATGTTATTTTATTTTCATTTAATGAAATTATAAGACATACGTGACTAAATTAAAGCACTCTTGAAACAATTCTAATTTGTATAGTCATTTCAATTTCATTTAAAGTGCATTAGATAAAAGCTAAGAAAAAATTTACTTGAGTTATGAGGCAATATGATCGAGAAAAAAAAAACGCCAGTAATTTAATGTTCGAGTTAATTTTGTCGACAAAATGGCTGCCAATATGGCGGCGCCCAGGTGCTGGAAGAATATTTTCACCGTAAGTACCCCTGATTTAACTTTAATTTCTTACTGATTTTCTTATATATGGGCGTGTTACCATTAAGCCTCCATATAAAGTGATTCCATATATTGGGACCATATAAACATCATACAAATCATATGCAAAACCAGTGATTGCATTAAACATGTTTGCAATTTACATAGTTTTGATTGCTAAAAAAGAGGTCACATATCAATCTAATAGCAATGTCAATATTGTATGCTGTTTATTTAAAACATTTTTAAACCGTTGTTGAAAACTGAATTTGTTGTTCAACGTCGTAAAAAAATGTCGACTTTGTTTTGTAACAGAACTTATTATTGGAATTAAAGCAAACTGGTTTTACTAATCCGTACAAAAGTATATAAACAGCTTGACGTAAACCTTGGTTTGTGGTATTCTTTACGATATGTAATTCAGGCGACCTCTCGAGCTTGTGCTTTACAGTATCGGGTCCAGTCTCTGAATCAAAATGGAGAAGAACATTTTGAATGGCTAGGAATAATATAACACATCAAATTGTATTCATCTGCTAATTATGGCTACATTGAAAAAAAAAGATGAAAAAACTGAAAGGGGTTCTTTAATGTTGCTGTGTTGAAATTGTGCAGTTAATATATTAAGTATTATCTTAATTAATTTTTTTTTTATTTTGATTAGATTAGCATTGCTTTTAATGTTTTGTTTTAAATTCATGAATGTTTAATACAGATCTTATAATATTATTAGGACAGAACAAGAACCACTATATGTTGGCCTATCTAGCACGAAGAGTACTCATTGTATATCATAGAGGAATAACTCTATCAATACAAATTCCTTGACACACAAAGTGCCATGTAGATGCAGGATTTTCCTACATTGAAAAAATGTATCGCTGGTTAGAAAGTTTTTTTTTTTTTTTTTTATACATTTATAACTTGTATTATTTACATTTTTAATTTTATATGCAACAAAATATCGCATCCTAATGAGTTTTTAGAATATTAGTTTTTAAAGCATGCTTTTCTTACAATGCGTTTTGTATTACAGTGTATTTAAAATTATGTTCGTTTTGGGTAGATATCTGTGTGCTGTGTGGTATAAGGGGTGGATCTGTGTGTTTTGAGGTCATGTGACATGGTCATATAATTAGTAATTGTGCGGGCTTTGTGGTCATTCTACCGCTCGTTAGGACATAGAGAAGGTGTGATGGCTACCAGTAATGCAAGTTCGGATCCGGACATACATATGTCCGAGGATGTTTTATTAGTCGAGAATAACGGTGAGCAATTTTTGAATGACGATGCTGTGTCTTTGTTTAACAGTTCTTTGCGAAAAGCTTTACAGCAGCAAAACGAAGTTATAGTGAGTTCTATTGTTAGACAGTTAAAGTCTCAGCCAAGTGAAAATCGCGCGAACACGAGTGAAGATCACGAGGAACCGGCAAAAGGCGGTCAGTTCGAGTTCAAGCATGAAGGACATAGAATACAACACTCTTATAATGCCAAGAGATTGGAGAAGTTGAGCGAATTAAAGATTTTGATAGCGCAGAACGACATGGGAAAAGCAGAAAAGACCTTTGATAAAGAAATTGCCGAATTACGTCAACGCAACAAAATTCTTAGAATAGCGGACAGACACGGGTGGGACACTGTGAACGAGTATTTAGATGATCCATTGGCCGACAACAACGACGATGCGACAATGTTACGGGATGCTGTGATTCGCGGTGTTCGCAAACGAAATTATCGTGGAAAACCATATTCTTACACTGGTCAGGCTCGTAGACAAAACGCATTTTCCGCCAATGAATTTTTTCGTGGCTTCAGCCAAACGTTTACTCCAGGAGTGTTCATGCAAACCACAAAACCAAGCGATTATGCATCAGGACAGCAAGCTTTCTACGACCGAAAGTGCTTCTTTTGTCGACAGAGCGGACACTACGTCAGGGACTGCCCCTTCGCCAGAGGACAACAAGTGCCAGTGCCTACCCCGGCTGTCGGATCGACCTCAAGTAGCAAGCAGTAGCCGAAATCAAGTTGAGTATAGTGATAATGATGTTTGTGTAAGCAGCTCTTATGAATATGAGCTTAATGCAGATTCAATTATTTCTGTAAAATCTCGATTAAAAAACTGTGTACAATTTTGGAAAGATACGTTGTCTGCTAATGTGTTTGTGAAAAATACAATAGAGTTCGGTTATGTAATACCATTCATTCAATCTCCTCCAAAAGTGGTTTTAAAGAATAACAGGTCAGTTCTTATTCATAGTGATTTTGTTTATACAGCTATCGATGATCTTTTGTCTTCTGTTTGCATCCATGAAGTATTTTAAGATAGTACATACATTGTTAATCCACTTACTGTTTCAGTTAATGCCACAGGTAAGTCTCAAAGATTTGTATATGAACATTTGTGTCGAAACAAGTAAAACCGACATATACAGACGTGGAAATGAAATAACAATAGCAAAGACTGGAGGGAAAATGTGTCCTGTGTCGTGGATCAAGCATTATTTGTCACTAGCCGAAATCGAAAACAATTCAAAGGATTATATATTTAGAGCAGGGCGTTTTTACAAATCTTCTGAAAAATATATGCTCTGCAAGATTAACAAACCTATATCGTATACGAGAGCTAGAGAATTACTGATGGAAACATTAGAAAAAGTCGGAATAGATTCAAAAGGGTACATAGTCAAAGAAACGGAGATGCTACAGCTGCAGCTGAGAAAAACGTGTTGGAACGTCTTATTAAAATACACGGTCGGTGGAAACCTGATTATTCCAGGGACAATTATATTAAAGATTCTGTTGATCATAAATTAAAAGTGTCTCGTAGTATTTTGATTGAATAAATTTAATAAATATATGTTTGTTTTTACAGTTTACAGCCGCGATCTCTTTGTAAGTTCTACTTTCTAACAATTAGCAATCCATATTCATGAGCTTATTTTTCATTTGGTTCAGCATATTCATACAATAATAGAGTATAATTTTTTTTATATTCGGACGAACGAAGTGAGGGAGAATATAATTAAAATTATGTTCGTTTTGGGTAGATTTCTGTGTGCTGTGTGGTATAAGGGGTGGATCTGTGTGTTTTGAGGTCATGTGACATGGTCATATAAATAGTAATTGCGCGGGCTCGGTAGTCATTCTACCGCTCGTTAGGACGTAGAGAAGGTGTGATGGCTACCAGTAAATTGTTATTATAATTATATATACATGTATGACGTGTGTTCAATACTTTGGTGTTGGTGTGTGTTTTTTTGTAATGAAATATAAACGTTCTAACGAGCAGCAATCCATATTTATGAGTTTATTTTTCAGCATTTCAGCATTTTTCATTTTGGTTCAGCATATTCATACTATAATAGAGTATAATTATTTTATATTCGGACAAACGAAGTGAGGGAGAATATAATGTTATTAATAACCCACTCGGATTTTCTTTTACGTGGACATTCATTCTTTCAAAATGTATAAAATCGTGCAGATAAGAATATGTTTACAATTCGTATATAAACAGTTGATATATATGTAGCAGGCCTGAAAATGACTCGCTTCAGGACCTAGCTAACATTGTTCAAAAGTCGGCTAGAGGAAACAATTCCATAGTGGTAGGCGATGCATTTTGTTGGTATGACTGGAAGACATTTCTATCGACAGATTTTTCATTACTCTCAGGAATTCGAAAATAGCATCATTTCAGGTTACCTGCAATGCAGATTTTATACTAGTATACTAATACTTGGAAACGAATTTTATATTTTATTTTCAACGTAAGAAAAATGGAATTTCTTTATCTTTCTTTTGCAAGATGTTGTTCTGCTGAAAGGAAGTGGTATTTGTTTAATCAGATAAGGCAATGCGTTCAAGATCAAGCGAAAGACATAACATGCCCCTCCTGATCAGAAATGACAATTATCGCAAGGAATCACTTGTGTATTGTGTATTTGTTGCAGTGTATATGCACCTGAGAAAATAACTCGTAAAATGAAATGAATTTATCTAATTTTATTTAACTTATAGTTTGCAATGCGCATTGAATAATTTTAACGTACATATCATATACATGTTCTTATAAAGTTCTCGGTATCATTTTGAAGAAATATGTCTATACTTTTTTCCGAAATGCATCCATACTTTCAGACTATTTAATGAATGTTTTTACAACAATCAAGTCCAATCTTTATTGAATAAACAAGAACGAATAATAGATTCCTTTTATCAACTCATCATCCGTTTTAGGGGGTGATTTTATAAGAATTAGAGTGGTTTAACATTCATTATGATATCGTTTGATGGTAAAGTAATTGCTTCAATCCATGCTTTAATGCATTGAAGCATTATGTCACCGCGATAGATTTCAAATTACGATTATGATAGCTCTATTGATGGTGTTTAAAATATTCATCAACTATTACATTTTTTTGTGAAAGAATATTACATGAATTTTAATGATAATGTAAAAGTAACGACGTCAAAAGCTTTTAGAAACAAAATTTTTGTGACGTTATAACGCTTCCTAATACATGTATCTATGACGGAGCTGTATTATGCATCTCTTTATAATGGTCATAAAATGATAATACATCAAAATATTTGAATTTTTCTAGCATATTTGTACTCATACATGTATGTCAGGTTTCTCGAAAATACAAAAAAAAGTATGTAGTAGTGAAGTGAAAATTTGACCTTAAGGGTCTTTTTCTTGTGAGGGCAGTCATAAATGTATATGAAAATTGTTTTGGAGCAACGTTGCGCTGTATACTTTCTATTGTTGCAAATGAAGAAAACCTAATGATTTTTTTTATGTTTTTGAGAAATGGTGGTAAATAGCCAATTTAAGGGAAATCATAGAGGCACGAGGAATCAACCATGCCGTAAAACTTTTAAATTTCTGTAACTTACCTATATACAGATGTATATACTATTAAAATATCAGTAAGATATGATGTGTTTTAAAATTTGGATTCATTCTAAAACAAATTACATATTAAAAGCTAAAAAAAGGAAAATAAATGCTTTTTGTTTCCTTCCACTGACGAACGGAAGTTACTGCAGACGTTTATATATGCAAAGGGCACTGCGGCTGAAGACTATCTACCATCACTGAATATTTCAAAGTTTTATCTTTGATATTAATTGAGAAAAATTGTTAACAATCAAATACATTAAAGCATGTTGATTTCTAACTTGCATAAACTGTAAACTGTAGTTGAGAACAATCTCCTGAAGCAACAAATTATTTAAATGAAAAAAATCGGCATTCCAAATTTTGTCTTTGTAAGCTTGGTAAGCTTGGGACACATGGGACCCCAGCAGAAAATTAACACTGTTAAATGGATTTGGCGTGCCAATATTATTTTCCAAACAAATTTCTGTACCTTGATTCATATTGGCTGGGGGCATGTTATGACAGCGCATATGGCGCGCCCTGGATGTGATTAACTATGGGCGGCATGTTTAGAGAAATCATCCCGGGGTCGATGATCCCGCTCTGTGACGTTCGCTAGTATGCTTCAGTTGATAAAGTTGACACTGGTGTTGCTGATGTCGGAGGGGAAGCATTCCTATCTGAGCTGGCTGCAGCAGGCAGTCTCACTAGATTTCCTCGACGACCTCAATCCAGAACATTGTTAGAAGCAACTGATTTTGTTGAATTTTTAATTCGTCGACACGCCTGCATATGGGCTTCTTGACTTATTTGCCCTTTGATTTCTTACTCTCAGCATGTTTACTGATGGTCTAGAACAATAAAACGCGTCGATTATCAAGACGCGATTTGATTTTTCTCGTCGTTTATTTTTTGCGACCGATTCAGGGAACAGTTAAATTTAAGAGGAAGAGCTTAGTACACATTCTCCGAGTCCAGGAAATGTAGAGTTAACAATACAAGAGTTATCGTTCTTCCCCTGAGCCATGAAACTGCATGATTTAACATGGTTTATCAATATTTGATAAACTATATTAAATCTGCATTGTGAAATATTGCTTTGAATGCATCTTAGTCGATAGTTTAAAAACATATTTCTAAAATCGCCACTTTCAATGAATTAATTATGAATAGAAAAACCAACATACCATTATTTCCCATTTTCGCCTTTGTTGTATTTCATTTTTACAGCTAATAACAATTAAAATGTTACTGTTAATTGTAAGTAATGATACCTCTTGTTTGTGTATTCAAACGTGTTTGATTCAAGACAATATATTTTACATCGATCATATTTTTATTGAAACCTTCAATAAAAACCATCCTTTAATGAATTTCTTCCGTTTTATTGAATCTTTCCTGATGCATGGAGCAATATATTCAACAAAAACAATTTCTGATAATATATTCGTATAATTAATATTTCCTCGATCATATTGAATTATATTACATTGTTTATTATTATAGATACTAAGTCATTTTGAGTTTCCAAGAATGGTATATAACGATATCGTAGTAATAATCAATTTTATCAAACTGCATTTGGTTTTAAGCTCATCTGATCTGCAATCTCAAGTGGCTTTTGGATCCCAATTTGTCCATTCATGGTCCGCCTGTTTAACTGATTGTCCATCTGCAACCTGTATTTGCATTCTTTACTTCAAAACAAAGCTATTGGAAAGTTTCAAGCAAAGATTTAAGAGTGTTCAAAGATTCACATTTTTTAAAAAAGATTTATCTTTTATCATTTTTTATTCCTCGTACAAATTATCCCCTCCCGAAGTTTAAGTAAATATCAACTAAGTTTAGAGGTAACGAAGTAAACAATGCTCTGAGTTAATTGAGTTATATTAGGTATCAGTCTATCAGCGGCGCTATTGTAATAATGATGACATTTATTTTAATATAGGATAGCGGCAGCATGATTGATAAAATCACTCAATCTCAAAAACACTTTGATAATCGCAGTTGATCTCTCTTTGCTGATTACATCAAAGCTGAGTAACTCCTTAACACATTTCAATTTGTATTATAAAGAAAAAAAATACAATAAAGATATTTGATATTTGATAAATTGTTGTGGGAATTTTTAAGTAAAACAAACCACTCACAAGGGAAATTGATTAGATTGATGTATACTGTTCTGAGGTCAGTTTCTTTCCTTGGATTACCGTTTTATTCAGTTTTCTTTAATATCTTCGTCGGATTTCGGTATCACATAAACGAGTAATTTCAGGTGTCTTTTTAAGGTGATGTTTGTCTGGACTATTATGAATTGATTTCAGGAAGTTTTAGTTCTTATTTGAAATCATTTTTTTGGCATATCAATAAAAACATTTTCTTTTCAGAAGGAAAACTTTATATTGAACAACAAAATTTGCAACATTTAAAACGAGGAATTGACAAATATTTGAAGGATTTATTATTTATTAATTTAGATAAATATTTTTTGACAACATATGTTTTATTGCACAAATACATTCCCTAAAGCTGTAATGATTGCGTCTATCAAAGCTCCTGTTGTGAGTTTTGTTAAAAGATCAATTAATGACTGCTTAAACTAAATGATATAAAAATATTTACCCCCTTTTAAAATCCAATAATGCAGATGTCCGACTTCTTTCTAAAAAAAACTGCATTTGTCAGAGAAGTTCTGAAAAATAAAGTGAAATTAAAAAATTGTATTTTGTTTTGACATCTTAAAATACTTCTTCGTTAACAAGTTTTTTTTTTATTGAATCGTAACCTAAATTTGGAAACTGTTTTTAAAAAAGAAATTCCTCATTCCTTAAAATATTCTGCATTCCAGGCTAGATGTTATACAAAATCAGTACGAACTAAATACATTCAAAAACAGAATGATTTAGATACATTTATTTCTTTACCTTTGTTAGTACTGAAAAATTTAGATCCGAATTTTCAGATAAAACTACCCTATTCTCTTAGCAATTAAAATTGGTTGCAAAATATATCCGATTTAAGTTGTTCATAAATTGGTTCTTAGTTATCTAAGATATACAATGAACATGCCTTGTTCACAATCCCATTTCAGAGGAGCATTAACTTAAATTTTCACCTGCTCCTTTTCCACAGATTGTTATATGTACCATTATAGGATATTCTCAACCGAAAGTAAATCAACGTACTTTAAATTTGATACCGGTATGTCTAATGCTTTTCCAGCAGCTGTTTTAACGGTTACAAACATGTTCAGAAGAAAATAAGAAACTTGATCATAATCAAAATTAAATATTAAATGTATTTTCATGAAATTGGTTGAATTGATTCATCGGACTAACATAATCTATATTTTAAAGACAACACCACATTTAATAAACGTCTGTACCAAAGTCGAAAGTTTCAAACGAAATATCTAACTGATTATTAATTTAGCAAAACAGGTGATAAAATTTGATATATGTACAATTCACATATGGAAACTTAAAATGACTTAATATCAACATCAGAGCAACATGATTAACTAATTTCGTTTCGATGCTTAATTTGACGTACAACCGACTTTGGGACTTTCATGTATGACGTTGCAAAAAAAAAGAAGCTTCGACTAAAGATTGATATTGTTTTGTTTATAGCATAACATTTTTTTCCCATAAATCAAACGGATATATGCGAATCAATAATCGATTTGTTTATCGAATAGAAAATATGTTATGTGAATATTTTTTTACCTTTATGTTGTTGACTTTGAATTAAATATAGTTAAGTTAAACCATATAACAGAGTAAAGGAAATCATTGTGAATCAACACATACAATAACATGTTAAAACATAATTTAATATTTACATTCAGTGTATATTTCCCCTTATGTTTGCATTGGAAACCTGCGACGTTCAATTTTCTATGAATACACTTTTATAATTCATGCGCCATGTGCACAAATATAAACGTCTTCACGTGATCTGAGTATATTTATTTTTGTAAGATTAAATGACACATTCAATCTTACATAACCAATTTGATATGTTCTTTTCAAAAATAATCATTAGAGTATATCTACTTCTTCATAAGAAATATTTTTCTCTACAAAGTTTCTGGCACTATATTCCTAGTTGCGGAAGCGAACTAATAACATGTTAATATGGCTGTTCCATGTATGTTTCATTTCCCTAACTGAGAGCGAATATAATGGCGTTACAGCGGCAATACACATATATTTCATAAAAATAGACATCAGGATGAATATAAATATAAGCATTGAATGCTTATTTTTGGATGTCGTCGGTCCTGTAACACACCAAGCGGTGCAGACAAATTATCATTCAATAATAAAAATAAGCATTCAATACTTAATTAAATGCCGTCATTTTTAATAAACTACATTTAGCTTTTTCTTTACAACAAATTCACTTTCGATTTGTTTTCATCTGTTCATTGTATCAAATTATGTTATGTATTGTTTAACAGTATTGAACTGGTTTTCTCAATTCCTTAAAAAATTCTTTATATATTTTATCCATGTAAACAACTTGACGTATACCTTGCATATTTAGCTTTGTGGTGCTCTTTACATTATGTAATTCAGGCGATCCTTTGTGCTTTACAGTAGTTGGTCCAGTCTCTGAATCAAAATGTAGAGGACAAATTTGAATGAAAACAACAGGCTTATATTCATCTGCTGATAATAAGTATTATTTAAAAAAAAGAGTTAATTTTATTGAAGAGTTAATTAATTTTGCTTTTTTATAAACATGTCTTTTATGCCATGATACAAGATAAAGGTGATAAAATCGAAAAGTTTAACTTAAAAATTCGTACCTGAGGATTCGGTGGTTAAAGTGCAACCAAATATATGATTACATGCTGAACACATACATACTTGACCACAGTAAACTCCGTATGTAGGTGGGGAACACATATCAGAGCAGTTGTGTCCAATGTATCCAGCAGGGCAATCTCCAAATTTTAACAAGTCCGGTACAACTCTTATTGACGATATTCATTTTTGGTAGTATGAATTGAAAATAACAAATAAATGCAGCAACTATCTTATAAGGTAAGTTCAAGAATCAATTTAAACACTGTACCTTTGCAAACATCTCCGTCTTTAAATGAATTGTAAATACAACCACCAGAATCAGTGTTAATAACACTAGAAAATAAATATCACAAAAACGTAATTATATAGAAATCGAGCACTACACAAAAGGCAATTTAACCTTACAAATGTCTACGCTATTCAACCAAGCTTAAAATCAATGGCTAAGATAATGAAAAACCCAATTATATTTCTTGTACCTGAATATACGAGTAGCCAATTTGAAGATGATAGTAATGACGCATCAGAAAACAATATCAAACATCATTGAATATTCATTAGTAATATACTTCGATAAGATAATTAGTAAACTATCCAGTTCAATGCCTAAACTAATTATAAACGATTAGTAATTATTCTGAAAAATATTAAACTGTTTTCTCTCCCAAACTTCAGGTTCTTTGAAAGTTTCTAACGAGAAGGGTAGGGGTAAGGAATCATATTGCAAATTACGCCATGAATCATGCAGATTTCATAAGGTATTTGTCCATCAAACGCTAAGAGCATGTGTAAAGAACACAAGGAACCTGAAGACACATATCAATGACAAAATTGGGTATCTCGTGCAACCTAAAATAATAAATGTTAACATGTTATATGAATTCTTTTGTGTGAAAACGGTTAACGCAACTTATTTTTGATGAACATGGCACAAATACGCTATTTAAAGTCAACCAATGGAGTAAATTTCAATGACAGGAAATTCAATTCAAAGATATTTATTAAAATTAACTTTTTCCATGTAACATGAGATTAATTCAATGCTTCCAAAAACTAAACAGTGTTGTTTTTTTTCATTGGTGGCTAGTAGATTTTAAGGAAACCATATATTATGAAAGTTGTACATTTTGATTTTTATCTTGTTAAAGACAAAGACAATACAAGATGTACATATTTGTGTTAATTATAATTGTTCTTTGTTATATTTCTATGGAAAACTATTTAAAGAAATTTTTTTCATGCTCCAATGCAAAGTTCAAAATATCTATTTTGATATCAAATCAAAATATACATATATAATGTTGATTGCAGTTTTTTCTAATGTATATATGACAATATTTTCCTGAAACATGTTGTATACCCAAAGGAAATCCACAGTAATAAATATTTTTTCAATGATCATTTACAGGCACTTTTAAAATTGTTGAAATTTCAATTTTAGAATGAATTGTTTATTTTGGGATGTTTTGCCATCAACACTTAATTAAATGTTTTACTTCTCTCCTTTCTTCTGAATGAAATCCATTGAAAAAAGATTGAGTGAATATTCAAATAAAAACTTGCAAAAAAATACTTTAAAATTGAGTAGTTGATTTTTTTTCTTATTTTTCACAATTTTTAAGAATATCCTAATGCAGCTGGTTGACTTTGAAAGAAAGGATATAAATTATTGATTTAGTTTTATTCCGATGCATACTAGTATTTGACAAATCAAGGACACGTACAATGTTTTCATTAATAGATCAACAGTATAAAGATTTATTCTGCATTATAAAACATGTACAGGTGAATCTCGATAACTCGAACTTCAGGGGACCATGATTAAACTTCGAGAGATCGAAAGTTTAAAAAAATCCGGAAATTTTTGTTCCGGTCATTTTGGTTCTAAATTTATAGTAGCCGGAAGTTTATATTCATAACATTGAAGGATAGTCTAACATGGTTTCATTAGTATTTTATGCTATTCTACTTCAATTTCAACAATGAAGAACTTAGTCGTGTGTTTATTAAGTGTTATTTTTTTTAACTTTAACATTTTTAAGTATTTTATGTTTTCTTAATCACAGAATATTTTAAATAAAGAGAGGTTAAATGTACCGTTAATTTCACATATGTTGAAATTAATAGATCATTACAAATTAACTATCTACCCTTGGAAGGAAGCAATGGGTAGTGTCACCTACGTCATCAACCAATTAACACTACCATGCTAGCTACAGGTGTTCAATCATTCATCCAGGTAAGGTCCACGCGGAGCTAATTATACACTTGATCGGTTGCAGGTATACACAGCCACCACTTCGAGTTGTCAAGAGTGAAAATGTTTTAAATAATATGGAGCACTTGACTAAACATTTGATATCCGCTGTCAGCGATAATCGTAGTGCCGAATTTGGAATGTGTTCATTTAACTCAACGACACAAATGTCACTTCAACAAAATTGAGGGTCAATTTTATGAATACATTCGTATAAATATGCCAAATATGATTTGATCCCTCAACAATTTATATGCGTCTTTTCAGACAACCTCTTTTTCGCTCCCTCACACCCATACTATCAACACGATGCAAATTCGATCTTTCTGAATCTGCACTTTGTAGGTGTTCATAATCGGTGAATTCTGAGAGTTTTAACATGTTGCATTCTGCGATATAGAGTTCTTAATCTTTCTGACACAGAACAAAAGCTTTTCTTTATTATATATATCATAAACAAAAGCTTTCGTCGAAGAGCTTTTGTCAAAAGGTATTTCAAAATTTTAAATGCAGGCGGTCCACTAAATTTGCTTACTTTATGTCAAAGCGAACACATTCATGATTGGACAAAAAAAACGATATTACGCGAGGTATTCTGCGATGTAAAATTGTCTGAGACACGGTTTAAAATTTACAAGTATTCTCTCCATTTCAGATTTCGCAGACTTCTTTGAAACAAAGTGAAATTAGCTGGAGCATTTTTATATTTCGTTTGTACAAAGTGCTTTTCATATACAATATTTACATTTACAGACTAAAATTCCTTCCATTTCTTATCATAATTCATAGTTGTGTAGAGAGTGACAGGTCTGAATCTATACGCCCGTTTATTAATTGATCGAAACTTACAGCGACCTAATTAGATTAAGAATGTACTGCACGAAATAATCATGATGATGTCACACTCCAATTTCTTTAGGAGACAATGATGTACAATAAAAGTAATTTAGTTAATTTTACTTACTTTTTACAATCAATTATTTTGTGAAAAAAAAAGATGTAAATATAGAAAACAAGGGGTATGTATTTTTTCTACAGTGTCGCCACCTCCATATTCCGCATTAATTACCAAAGAAAACTATTGTTTAGATAACAGCACTTGAAAAGTGATTAATATATTTGTCACATTCTAATTGTAAAATTTACCATTAATCGTTTTATCGGCATCATACAATACAAAATATGCGCGAAGTAAAGTTCTTGTTGCACGATGAATAATAGAGTAACAACTAATTAGCTACTATTGGACACTGATTGTTATGAATTGTGTAGTCAGTATATGGATAGTTCAACATTTTAATTTAAGTGTTGAATTGTATGAACTAACAAAAACACAATTTAATTCAGTACAAAGACTTCATAAAATAACATTTATACCAAATGATACACCAAATACACTATTTGCAATGGGACAGTAATAAATGGTTTCATGTATTGCCCCATTACTGTTCTCTTTTTCACCGTGTAATAAAAAATACTTTACCATTTAATTTTCCATCGTCACCATTTAATGTTTTTTCCTTACAAGATGAAATTTTCTGCACACCAACCAATGTATTGGACGCAATATTTAGAGCGTGTTACCAACCATTTATTATAAAATTTTCACTCAATAACAAGGAGTGGCAACCATTTAACATACTATACTGACCAACTGATATATGAGAACACCATATGAATGTAATGGTGACCAAATGGTTTTACGCGCTGATTCATTGCTTCATTTTTCCAACCGTTTGATTTAAATACAGCACTAGTTATGTCATTATTACCACCATTTACCGTGCTTTTGCAACCATGTAAAAATAGCTGTAAACAGTTTAATGTATTTAAGGCACGTTTAAATATGTGTTACCCACCATACGTTATATATTTTTCACCACATAACAAGGGCTGGTGACCATTTAACATACAGAAAAGACCCTTTATTTTATGAATCTCACCATGTATTATGACGTATCATACCTTAAGGCAGCTATGGCGTTCCATATGTATCCTAGCGACATCAAACTGTTCTAAATAAAAATCATTTGTACATGTTCTGACCTACAAATAAATGTCTAAATATTAACTCTTATATAATAATTAATTTAAAATTAATCAGATAACCTATAGACCGGGAATAGGTGTGATGATAGCAATGTATATCAAGTTCACTATTCGCTTACATCTTATTTTTTACTTCTCCTTTTGCGAGCTTTAGCTTGCCTGATAACAGCTTCATGTAGGTCGATTTGTCCAGTCTCAAAATTGAGGTGATAGCATACCTAAGATCATGGTAAATCGGTACATTTTCATTCGAAGAAATGTATATTTGTTAAGAACACAATTTCGAAACATCAATTATTACTATCTTTTATCATATAGATAGCCATATATACTCTTTCTTATTGTTTATTCTTGACATTTTTAAAGAGCAACGTTAAGCAAAATACATAACGCATGCAAAACGTAGCGATATTGTTAAATCTGCATTTCGAAATACTTTAATGCATCTTAGTCAATAGTTAAAAAAATATTTTAAAAATCTCCACTTTTAATGCGCTAACTGTGAATAAAAAAACCCACAAATCATAACATCCCATTTATGCCATTATTGATTTCTATTCATTTACAGCTAAAAACAACTGAAATGTTAATGCTAATTGTAAGTTTTGATGCATCCTTTGTTTAAACTTGTTTTTAATTTAAAGCAATAGATTTTACATCGATCCGTTGTTTTTCAAAAATTCTAACCCTGAATAAACATTATTCTTGAATAATTTCCTTCCGTTTTATTGAATCTTCCCTGATGCCTTTACCAATATATCCAATAAATACACTAATGATGTATCTATAAAATAAATATTTCCTTCTAAAATTGTATAACTAGTATATAGCTTTGTTTATTATTATATGGAATTTGTTCATTTTATGTTTCCAAGAATAGTAGATATCGTAGTGATTTTCAGTTTTATCAAAATGCATTCACCTTTAAGCTCATAGTTGGCATAAAATATATCTTAATTAAAATATATACCAAAATAAACGAAACCACTATGACATCACATACAATACTAGTTTTATAATCATTTATTATATATCGTACTTCCTATTAAACTATACACAGTTTCTAAAACGTTTGTATTATTCTGATCTTTGTGTAAACTAATTGTGTTAAAGCTAACTGGTGTATACCTACATGTAGCAATCTATGGTTTGTGGTGTTCTTCACAATATGTAATTCAGGGGTGCGTTTGTGTTTTACAGAAGTGTGTCCAGTCTCTAAAGACAATCTTAAATGTACTGTCTTAATGAAATATATATAACATCAACAAATGTGCTTCAGCACATAATAGTTACTATTTGAAAAAGATAAAACAGAAACCCAGAAAGTTCTTTAAATTTGCTCTTTGAGAGTTGATTTTCATCAACTTTCCTATGCAGTTACTCTGGCAAACCGGAAGTAAAACAGTCTTTGGACTTAATCACATCATAACTGCAGGCAAAGTATCGTACTTAAAAAATTAATAAATTCGAATAATGTATTTACAATAATTAATCACCTAATTGTATACGATCTTTTCCGTTTTTACCGATTACGACAAAGAGCACACTGTGGGTGTGACCAGTCAGCAGAGGATGCTTACTCCTCCATGACACCTGATCCTACTTTTATTTTTTAGAGGTCCGTGTTTGCTCTGCTCCTGTTTTGTACTTTTCCTTTGGACTTTTAAATTTGAACACTGATCTTATCTCCGCATGTCATTTAGAAACATTGTTTTCATGGAATCCTACATTTTACAAGTTTCTCAAATATTTACAACAAATTGATAAAATTGCCAACATCCTGTGGTTTGATGACGTCAATTACATGTATATTTTAAGACATACAATCAATAAGATCCGTCTATAGCTCAAACTTCTTGTCGAAAAAGCCCACAAATTCATATTAGAAAAAAAAGTGCGAAAGAATTAAAACAAAACTAAGTTATTTGCAAACAAAAAACACATAATTATGTTGTCGTTGTATTTAAAGAACTTTTGTTTTTGGAATTGACATTTTTATTTTATTATGTTTCATGTTACATTTGTTGAAAACAATTTCTGAATAGAGATAAACAAATCAATCTAGAGATTTATATTTCAAAATTTCGAAATAAAATGATACAATGGACTCGTTTATGTGAGCGTTGGGCCTAATGAGCCTTTTGTTTAAACTTGGTCATGTATAATTACGTTTATATCCAGAATTTATTTCTCATAAGGAAGTCCAGAAACCATTTTCTAACACAAAAGGAAAGGAAAGGGTAAAAATAAATTGAGATTTCCCATAAACAATAGAATACAACATAAGGAAATTTACATGTAGGCGCCTCTTAAAAAAATTCTCATGAATCATATTTATATAATTTTGAAACAGACATCCTGCTCGTTCGTACATTAGGAAAACAAATTTACTTTATTGTCATAAAAAAGAGGAAAACAAACAGAGTGTTATAAACATACATTTTATTGTGTTATGCCTTGACAACTGCATAGCAATTACATCTGATAAACTTTATGCTCAAAATATTATGTTTATTTATTTGTTAAAAAGGCAACCTCGTGTCATCTCTAACTTACTTGAATAAGAAACACCTCGTTACATTGTGCTTCATCGAATTTCAAAGGACCTAAAATCTAACCATTTAGATTTAGATTAGAAAAAAAGAAATGCACCAGTTTGATATTAGATCGTTTTATTGAAAAAAACATTGAACAACGTGATAGTATTTTTATGACAAACACTGGAAAATATCAATTACAGTTGGACAATATTGTCTTATTATTCTAAAAATACCCATTTTATATCGTAATATAATACTGATGGGTAGCAGTTTGGACTTTGAATCACCGGTACACTTCTTTTGTTGTTTTAATCATTTGTAACAATCAGGAAAGCAATTAAGCAGGAAAATCCAATCTGGTTTTATTTATATCATAGATTTAATACATTTTTGCATAATCAGAAACAAAGACACAGAGATTCAGGTTATACCTGTTTCAACGTCACCAATTCCTGCATAAACATCTTCAGTCACTTGTACATGTATCTGGTCACTAGAAAATCGACAACTTCGGTACATTTCTCGAATAATTGCCAACATTGTTACAAAACATATCACTGATCCCAAAGAAATAACGATTACATGTATCCTTTCAGAACTAAAGCTGTTTCCATGTTCTGGCATCCTGTCTACTCCTCGTTTTTTTCTATAATTCGTTGTTTCTAATTTAAAAGAGGAACGTCATAAGGGCTATCAAATTGAAAAAAACGACTATGTTTTACTTACCTAAAATAAAAAATTATATATATCATCCGTTACTACGCCGAATCTAATTATATAAAATCTAGAAATTTTCATTAAATGGTTTGCGTTGATTTTCACTTTCACATGTTTTTTAGTCACTTGATTTCATAAGTGGTAATGACAAAAATATTTTTTTTCAATTAGTAATATTGTATAAACATTTGTTGTCATTGTTTCAAGTGGTTTATAATTAGTCCCCAGGTTTTATGCAAGTTATGATGAACAACTCAATTAAGACAATTATGAAATAGTTATAATTCGGTAAATATGTTGATTTATTATTGATAAAAAATTTATAGTATAATGAAGTAGATTGCTGGTATCTTTATGTTGACGTTCCGTCAACAGATTTCTACTAATTTCTCATGCTCACATAGCAAACAAATCCAAAACCATGAAATACATACATGTCAAATGCAATGAATTGTGCAACGTAATGCACTTTAAAAGTATAGTTAAAAAAAATCCCAAAAATATTTTTTTAGATCGACCGAAAGAAAAAGGCACATTTTTCATAGATAATTACAATGGCAAAATATCAAAAAAAGATACTTATACTGATACTTATGTCGATCGAACTGTGGTCTTTAATTTTAATATTCATGATCAACATTATTTTCATGTTATTATTGTGAAGAAATAAGTCTTATAAAAAGAAAAAATTCAACTAAATAATTTAAATATCATTTATTGACAAAAGGCAATATTACCAATATGACAGAAAGCAACATTGCTCGAACATCACGCCATAGAGTTAAAAATTTAAACACTTAGTGAGTAAACTTTTCGATGTATACGGTTATTAAATGTATATATTTTTGAAATATTTTCTCGAGAATTTACAAATCTAATGATACGATTTTTAAGTTCTATTAACTACAGTGTGACACCAAGAAATATGTATTGCTTCGCAGTCATCACCATTGGGTGCGTTTATGTTGCCTATAAATTAAATCAAAATCGGATAAGCCAAGTTTCTTAAGCAAACATGAAAAATATTCAAAATTTGACAGATAAAAAAATATAATATAAACTAAATGACTTTTCTCTTACCAAAGATAAATAATCTAGTATGTCCTTACCTTTTTAAGCTATGAAATGTTTTATTTTTATTATCTTAATCTACTGCATAAAACCATTAATGCAAATAAACTTACCATTTTTCCAGATCTCGCTCAAATGAGCCATATGTCTCTTAAGAAGATCGAAGCTCATATGTCCGTTACAATCTAAAACACAAAATAATATATAATAATCTAAACAAATAAAAATGCTTTGACGATCTCAGTATGTTAACCTTTTCTCAAAAAATGAAATCTCACAGTTTCACGATGGTAATAATAAATTCTAATAGTGCAATTCATTTGAGAAAAATTAAATCAGATATATTTAAACAATGATAACATTTTTACTGGAAATGGTTCATGCAAACGTTAGATAAAAAATAATACCTATTGTAGCAACTAATGTAGGCATGTAAGGTCCCCATGACATTAAAATTGCAACTGTAAATCCGCAAATAATTCTTAAATGCATCTGGGACATCGGTTTGACAAACTTCATGTTTCCTGCAATATGCCTGGATAATGTATTGTCATGACTTAAGTTCATCACATGACAGTTAATGTAACATGTATATAACAGCTGTAATAGTGACATTGTGCAAGTCACGTGGTTTGAATCGTTTTTATAATCTATTAATATGTAAAGAAGACATCTATATTTTCATTTTTTGCTCCCCCCTAAACAAACCCAATTATTCAGTTTTCTTTTAGTACGCTGACATATTCCGATCAGTTGTATGATGTAAAATGACCAATCGTTTATATAATCTATAAACATTTGTAAAGAAAACATCCAGCTTTTGATTTTTGCCCCCCCCCCCCAAAAAAAAAACCAAACAAACAAAAAACCAAAAAAACGTCATAAGGGGTATTTAAACAAGATATTGCATAATTGTTTAGCATTACCGAGCATTCAAACCTCAGGAAGTGTGGGTATATACAAGTACACGTGTGTCTGTCATCTCATTGTTCCCAACCTCGCTACCGTGCACTGCAAATTGTCAAGAAGGGCTGTATACAGTAGCTATTATATAATCCCTGACCGACCATTCAGATCTTAGGAAGTGTGTGTATAATTATACATGTACACGTGTGTCTGTCATCTCATTTTCCCAACCTCGCTACCGTGCACTGCAAATTGTCAAGAAGGGCTGTATACAGTAGCTATTATATAATCCCTGACCGACCATTCAGATCTTAGGAAGTATGTGTATAATTATACATGTACACGTGTGTCTGTCATCTCATTTTCCCTACCTCGATACCGGGCACTGCAAATTGCCAAGAAGGGCTGTGTACAGTAGATATTATATAACCATTGACAGAGTGAAAAAAAATGTCAACATCCTCTCCTTTGAAAACTGTATCTTCAATCAACCAGTTGTGTTTTCATGTGTTTTCAAGTTCTTTGATCAATTGATTGGTGTAAAATAAAACATTGATCGTAAAAAGCTAGAGTTAGATCGTCATCACGCTAACTGGTTTTACGGTTATTCAAGGCATAATGTGATTTTGGCAAATTAAAAGAGAAAACAAATTTAATTTTTTTTCATTATAATGAATATATCAATTATTTTTGTTGAAATCCTAGTATATCCTAAAACTGCAGCTTCAGTTACTGGTAGACCTTAACTCTTTACTTCAAATCAGCTACATGTACATGAAGGTCTACATACGACGAGTTGCATTTCATGGTAAAAACTGCAATTTTCTTTAACGCAGTTGACTGAATGGTAGATCTTCATTCGATAAAATTACCCCCTTTTTTTCTTTCTATGATGATGCATACCATACTGCTTAATAGTTGTTCTATCTCTCCCCTGGAAGAGATGGCATTTGGCGGAGCTCATAAAAACACAACTGTCACAATCAATATTGAATTTGTTAGTTTTATCCCGTTTTGAGCCTCGATGTTGTACAGGTAGAATTGTATATATTACCCTGCAAGGAACCTCATTGTTCCGGGCATTTAAACCAGCGTTGCTATATAAGGGGTGTAGAGTTTGTCTCGGGTAGCGCACGTTTTCCAGGTACCAGGTACCAGGTGTGGCTCAATCTGACAGGCCCATGGAGGAGTAGGTTTTAAGTTCGTGGTAACTGAATCTCCAGTCAGGTTAAGTTTATCTTATTCAATTTTATCATACTGGAAATAATATTCAGTTAAAACGTTTACTTTAAACTACTGTAGTATTGTTATTTGTCAGCGTGTTCGAATTGTATACTTAAAATTTTGCCATGTGTACTTGTCTTCAGTTTAAGTATAAGTAATAATGTTTACTTGTTACATGGTTGTAATTTGCTTAAGCGTTTTGTACTTTGTACGACAACCTTTTGTTGGCACTTTTTATTATATTTTGTCTACAAATTTGTTGAAGGGTTTTACCCGGGGTTTCCCAGTGTAGCTCTAAGTGGGGATAGAGTTTTGTCGACGGTCGTGGAAATCTTTCCGAGGCCAAGCGTGTGGGCAAGTCGACGTTACGTCTGAAGCATGGTGCTTTAAAGACCGGATGTCCATAGACGTTGTGACATTGGGGGCAGTACAATGGTCAGGGCAACAGTGTACATTACGTATGCGGACGCACGTAGTGGGCATTGATATTTAAGTCCAAGTGATAAATACATTGTTTATATATGTCAAATGTTACTACATGTACTTGCTTATTGTAGCCTGAATATATAAAATACAAACTGTCACACGGATCATTCACTATACACTTCTCATTAATACCAGTATTTCACTTATGATATGAGAGCTAATTCCAATATTAGTTACATAACAGAGATAAAAAAACCACATGAAAATGCTATTGTAAGCAACTTTCAGTGCAAGTAATTTTGTTTTATAAAAATTGTAATAAATGGGGTACATGTTATTTTTATATATTTTCATATTCGACATAATTGAATATTGTTTGGTGTATTTTTGATATATACATTTATCTCCTAATGCAGTGTTTTTACATGCGTTAAGATTGGTTTCTGAATTGTTCATATATTGCTGCAAATAAGAACTAAATTATCAATAAATGTAAACACAGAAAATAAGGAAAAAAAAACCAATGTACTAAATATCTAGATATATATATCTGATTGAGGATTTATATTATTATTTTTCAGACAACGGTTGGTTAGTATAAGTAAATATGCCTTTTCAGTTCTCTATCTAAAATGTACACATCATACCGGTAAAATAAAAATTAACATTCGGGGTTGTGTTTGGATCGTGAACATGTATATGAATCAACTACTAGGTATCAACAACATCGATCATTATAACACTGCATGTATATTATCAACTGGGATATGCGTGGATACATGTTACAGTGGTACCAACGTCATTGTTGGCAAACGACACTCACGATTCTGATACACGAACGATTACGAACGATACACGAACGATTACGCAGGATACACGAACGGTCACTAACTTACTGAATTTTCACGATACACGAACAATAACGATAAAAAACGCAAACGAACGATTCTACACTTTTTTACACGCAAATTCAAAATTAAGATTTAAGATTTGAATTTCGAAAACGTATTGCTTTAATTTGTATTACAATATGCCTGTGTTTTAAATTTATTGAAATGTGGCATGTACAGTAGCCATTCACTGTTTTATTTTTACGAGTAAACGATATGATAGGATTCATACACCAATTAAATTGTTTTGTCTCCCCAACAAACATTAACTTCTATCATAAGTTTAAGAATATTAAGTGAAAAAGAAATGAAGATAATGCATAAACTACACGAAATTATTGACATACGAGTTGATGTTTATGTAATCCAATTCTCTTACGTACGATTTGATTGTGCGAGATACAGGTTAAATTTGTTACCTTGTTCCAAAGAATTTCGATTTTACACATCCCATATTTCCATAATATAAGGTACATAATTGATTAACTTTTATTTCTAAATTTCAAAGCGTCTAAATAAATTTTATTTCTAATGAATGTTTATACAATGTAACAGAGAGGAACGCCTATCGTATTTTTATTTGAAAGAAAACTTAATAATGATACATGTAACGGGGACTGGTTAAGCTTTGACCGCTTTCATTCAACGTGTCTCTCTTGCTTAACGCTAATATGATTAAAATTATGTTTCAAGATACGATGGATGCTTGATATAGACTGATTACAAAATCATGCAAAACTAAATCTACCGATCAAAGGATTAAATGACTTGTTGAATTACTAGTTAACGACGAAAGAGAGAATATTTTAAAAAGATAAGCGCTGACATGATAAATGTATGTAAACAATTGTTCATATTTTTCTATAAAAAAGTTTAAATTCACATATTGTTGCATTGTTTTAAAAACTACTCGTCGTTGTTTTAGAATAAATCCTGGCAATCCGTAAAAAAGGTAACAAAACCAAAAAACCACACGATCACGCACGAAAAAACGCAAACCAATTATTCTGATACACGCACGATCCCGCACGTTACACGAACGATCACCCACGGTACACGAATTATTTAACACGATAAGCTTGTTATTAATAACGTTGTTACCACTGTACCTGGAGTAATTATTTTATGCAATATTTGCAAATATAACAAATTATTTAAGAAAATGAAAATTAATATCAAGGTCTAATCAATCATTTCATAATATAAGTCAAAACCATGTGATTTTCTTAGATTTTAGCTTACAGACATGCATTGCAATTTACTGGTACATGTATTTGATTATATGAAAAGTTCTTTTATAGTTTATAGGTTCTTTGAAAAGGGAATACTTTACAGCTACCAACATGACCAAGTCTTTGTTCTGCAGAGGTTTAATCAGGTCATAGAGATGTGTCCATTAGAATGAGTAAGGATTGTCCTTGGCTGTTGTTGATGTAACCTGAGTCGTAGTTTATGGAAAAGGGCCTTTCTGGGGGATTTTCGAGCATCCTCAAGGCTTGTGAAGCACTCACATAAGATCATACTTGGTAGTTCTGGACAGTGGTAGATTTAAAGTTCTTCTTCTTGTGATGAACTCGTTCCTTTCACTGATCTGTACTTTATGTCTGTTCTTTTTATCTTAAACAAGTTTCATAAATTTTCATTTAAATGATTAAACAATGAAGATTCAGTCTTACATGTACAGGTAGATGTAATAAAAGCATAAAATTCATTCTGAATTTAGTTCTCTAAGAAGCTACTTTACAGTTGCCAGTTGCTGATTTAATCATGTCATACAATGACTTCAGTATTATCTGGTCTAAAATGTTTCATTTTATGTTTGAAACTAGATTATTTTCATTTTGATTCAATAATTGTTTGTTGAACCTTTCCCAAACTCCTTTCCCAGAACTTCGACCTTGATTTCCCCCAAATTACTACACTAAAATTATAAAAATTTAACACGTGTATAAGTTAAGGGTGAAAATAATCAATTTTAAAGGCAATACCTTGCGTTCACATCGTCCAGTTGGTCAAAACATTCACCGAAGAGAGGATGCAACTAATCACCGGAAACATTGACTTTGCATGGTGTCTGCTGAAAAAAAATGTGAAAGATTTCATTTTCCGGATTTAATAATAAATTTTTTTTTTTTAAATACTTGTTACATTTAGAGTTTATTTATAAATTGTGTAATGTGTGAAAAATATTCATTGTTCGTCTTGTTTACCAAGCATCCAGATATTTTAGTGACGTATATACGTCCCTGGATATTCTAACAAACTCTATCATGAGAATAAAGCATATAGACTTTGTTAATGGTTTGGTCAAAACGTATATTTTAAAGCGATGTGGGAAAAAATGACGCCATTTTGATGGCACGATATCTCGTTTGCAAATGAGAGATAACTAAGAGCATTGAAAATGTTATCAGGAGTATCTATATTGTAAACTAAGTTACCTTGATATCAGTTCTTCGTTTCTGTATTATCTCCTTGTTGTAGAGGCTATACACATGTTTCTCAATTCTCCATTTTACAACAGCACCTTCTTGTCCATTTCAATCTTTGCTCAGAATTATAAAGTGCACCAATAACTGACCAATCAGAAACTGCTAAATCTTGGCGAAGTGCATCATGGGATAGTTTAAAATAAATAATGTTTAATCAAAATTATCATTTTTTACTGAGTAGAATATTTTTTACATATATTTATTTTAAATATGAACTGTTGGAGTCAGTATTTTCTGATTAAGTACGACGAATTATTCGGTTATTTGTTACAATTGTAACACGTGACAAGCAAAAAAAAAAAATGGCCGACCGTTGTTTACAAATGTTTAATGGCTTGACGTTGTAATTAAACTAATTTGGTTGTGAAATATAGTTTTCTGACAACGTAATCTTAATTTGTCCAATTTTCACCGCGATTCTAAGCACAGTCATTGTCTTATTCAAAATATAGAGGTGTGAAAATATTATGTTTAATACAGAGCAGTTTCCACTTGAACAGGAAATCACAAGTATAATTAAATGGCCATCAATTAACGGTGGTCTAGACGCTGGTTAACGGGGTTTACCCGTTCGGTCAATTTACAACTTCGATGAGTTGATGACAATTTATTTACAGTTACACATGTCCACTGCTTGATCACGATGAACAGAACGTTAAAAAAATTCATAAAATACAAAAGCATTAAACATTAAACAAGCTGGGAAGTAAGACATGTGACTTCACACAATATGTGACTGATATATAAACTTTTAAATATTTTGTCAATAACTGAATATATTGCAAACAATTACGTCAATTGCAATGGATTTTGACAATTTGATTCGAATTTGACCCTTACCCACCTACATATGAATAAAATGAGCATTTTAAATACATAACTTTACATGTTATATTTTTAAGAAGTAGTATTTGTCAATTGATAAATAATTTATATGAAGTGGACATGAGGTGTTTTGTGCTAATAATTACTTAATTATTTGATATACTTTTTACATCATATGTAATCGAATGTATCATCAAATTAAGAAAACTGGGATTGAAATCACCTGCACCACATGACTAGTGCTGGATTCAATATTAAACTGGTTTTGTAATATAAAGTGTAACTTGAGTTAATGCTTATTATATCTTAAAACAGAAACATGTAGTCTACATGTTTCATATACATGGATCCATATACAGTACATAATGTAAATACAAAGTATAGAAATGCACGAATCATGATAGTCCACATATTAAAGTCTAAAATGCATGTACTCTACATAAGCAGTATCAGATTCAGACCCCAAGTGTTTTTTACTTAATATCATATATTAACTGAAGACTTAAAATGTTTTTTTTCTGTGTACATGTATTGTCGTGGGATTTTAAAAAATGAACTCTAAAGTTCAGGTTGCAAGATTTTGAGGTATGGTTTGTAATAATGTTGCATTTACAATGACTTTACCTTAATTTGTTTGCTTAATTAGTACACCAAGATTCATTAATTTATTAATTAAAGTGATAAAAGATTTAAGAAGGAGTCTAACAAAATAGGTATATTGCTAGCTCTTATAATTAAATGAGTGTAAGTAAAATACTTCATCATACAATGTTTGTAATATACACCTAGAGTCTTTTTTTGCGAATTAATTATTAATTTAAGAAACAAATTAATTTTACTAACTAAGATACATACAAATTGAAAAACAAATTCCTGTCGGGCTACAGGTATAAACTCATGCTTAGTATTGTGTATATGTTATGTAACAGTATTTTGTTTACTCCTGACAGAAAAACCCTGCAATCCACACAGAATATACAGAAAAATCACAAAGAGGAGGTCACCTGGACAAAGAATGTATACACATGTATACACGTGCCCCAGTACCTAAGATTAATGATTTGATCATTTAACAAAAGAGACATCAGTTTTTCTTTTCATTTTAAATTAATTACTTAGTAAATTTGTAAATCGCCTTATTTTTCACATTTAAAGATAATTACATGTATACATACAGTTTCAGTCATGCTGAGACCTACTGTGCATATAAGCATGTAGGGATTCATGATCATGAGGCTAGAATTAAACTTAAACCTGTTGAAAATAATTGATATAACTATTAAAACTCAAATAATTTTAGTAATGGTTTCAGCTATGCGTAAACTATTTGGAATCTTAATCAAAGTTTCAGCATTCTGAAACCTAGTGGAAACGTGCTGAAACTGATTGATAATTCCATAATAATTTACACCACTTTTCATACATTTCAATTTTGGTTTCCGCATTGCGGAAACCATTAGGAATTTTAGACTAAAGTTTCTGCTGACTAAAACCTAACGGATACTTGCTGAATCGATATAATGGTTTCCGCATTGCGGAAACTATACAGGAAACTTCAACTTCAAGTTTCAGCAAGGTTTCCATATTGTTTGTTTTGCTGAAACTTGATTTTTCATCCAGTGACATTTTAACATAAATGCCATGTAGAAGAGAGCAACATTTGAAATGCGTTGAATAATTGTACGTTAATTCGATAAGAAATTAGAGCCGACAAAAAGAATTACATAAAGTATTTAAGTTATACAATGGGGAAAAAGAATTATTGTTTTGTAACATAGGAAAATACACCAGTTTTATATTAAATCGTTTTATTTGAAACATACAACGGAGTAGTATTTTAATACATTCAAAAACACTGGAAAAATATAAACTACACGTAACAAAACAGTTTGGCGATATCTTCTTTTTCTAATAATATATCAACTCTTTTCGGTATTCACGTAAAATACTGATGACTAGTAGTAGGCACTTTGGAACACCAGTACACTTCTTTAGATTTTGATTTTATCATGTTTGTACCCATGCGGAAAGCGCTTTTGATAAATACACACCAATTAAAAGCAGATTAAGATAGAAATTCAAATGTCATAGTAGAATTGACAGAAGTTAAAACAATAAGATGGGGGGGGGGGGGGTTCTGAAAAATTCAAAGTAATGCTTTTAAGTTTGTTAATAGATAGATAAGGACCAAAATGCAGATTAAAGCCGACATTAATTCGTAAAAGTATCTGATCGCCATATCATTGACAGTCGTCCTCATTTGCTACTGTGGTTATACAATGTATCAATTACTGCATAAACATCTTCAGTGTCTTCTAAATGTATCTTTCCACTAGGAAATCGACAACCTCGGTACAATTCTCGAACAATTGCCAACAACATTACAAGGGATATCACTGATCCGAAAATGATAACGACTATTTTTTGAGAACTAAAGCTGTTTCCAGGTTCTGACAACTTGTCTTCAGTTCTTCTTTTTTGTCTATAATAAGTCGTTTCTATTTAAAAGAAAAACTTTATTAGCTCAAACTATTCTCATATTGACTATTTATTTTAAAGACCTAAAATATATACATATGTAGCCATGGGAGTAGAGAAGAGATTTTTGAAAATTTGGCTCATTTTTGTTTTTTGTTTTGGTCCCGCCAATGTTACCCCGGGGGAGGTATGGTCATAAATTTCACAACATATTTTTCTCTTATACTAGAAATGCGTGAAACCAAATATGGTAATAATTGGCCTTGTAGTTTTCAAGAAATTAAAAAAGTAAAATTGATAACGCACGACGACGGACGAAGACCATTATTCGCAATAGGTCACCTGAGTGACTTAGGGGACCTAAAAATGTAACATTTTTATAGACAATTACTTTGGCACAAAATAAAAAAAAACTACTTTTATTGATACTTATATTGATCAAACTAAAGTATATTAAACTATATTAATTGCAGCGTGACACCAAAAACAGATGGTTTGCCTTCTTTGTGCAATTATCTCCGTAAATAAATTAAATAAAGGTTTAAAAAGCAAAGCTTGCTAGGCCAACATACTTAATATTCAAAATATGCCTCATAAAAATATTACATGATATCAAATGACTTTTCTCTCACCAAATATAAATAATCTAGTATGACACCACTACTCAAAGCTATGAGAGTCATGCAATATTTTAAATATACATCTTAGAAAAGTTTACAGGTAACCATTAATTCAAATACACTTACCATTTTTCCAGATTTCGTTCAAATTAGCCATATGTCTCTTAAGAAGATCAAAACTCATATGCCTGTTACAATCTGAAACACGAATAAATAACAATCTCAATACAAATTTTTGTTTGAGCAATCTTAGTATGTTAAACTTCTAAAGAAATGAAATTTCACTGTTTCACGGTCGTACTCTTAATTCTGATAGTGCAATTCTTTGGAAAGGAATTATATATATGTTAATATTTAGGCAATGCTACACACATTTTCTGCTGAAAACAGTCCATACAAACGTTGAATAAAAAAAGAATACCTATTGTAGCAACTAATGTAGGCATATTCGGTCTCCACGACATTAAAACTGCAATTGTAAATACGCATATAATTCTTACATGCATCTTTGTCATCGATTTAATATTTGTGTTTTACAAATGTGATGCTTCCTGAAATATCCCTGAATAATGTATCAACCAGAGTTCAGGAAGTTTTATTTTAACTGTGCCTGCATGTATTATGTTTTAAAAAGAGTTTAGGGTTTGTTTTAACTTGTTGATTTATGGACAAAAACATCGTATTTTCTCTTTTTTTAATTTCAAAAGTGTTGGAAATACACATGCAATAATTGCCATTTTTACAGTCAATCAAAAGATGATTAAAAATTGTTATTCAAATTACAGCCTAATGTCTAACTTATATCATTAATTTCAAATAAGTGTCAAAATAACATATGGAATTTTTCATAAAATAAAGGTTAAAATTAATCCTGGTATTTTATCCAAACAGCCTTTATCATAGAAGAGTTCTTAAGTGTTTACCTGTGATGGAAATGATCGATTAACATCTGAATCATGTACCGACAGCATTTGAATTCTATCGCGATTCAGCATGGGAACTCAGTCACCCTGTTTTATAGTTATTGTAACCTTAAGTTTTACGTTTGAACTCAAACGTGTTTAGCAACAACAAACATTGCAACGCCGTCAAATAGAATGTGATTCCAAATAGTTAAACATTTGCATTATATGTATTAACTGGTTCGACAATAGCAAGTTCATTTATTGACCTTGTAATCAATCAACAGCAACTATTTCTATTAGATTTATAAATAAGGAAATTGATACTGGGCGTCAATAAAATTGTTTATGTACTCACAGTAAGCAAGCAATATTTTTATATACACATACAGCACAAGGAAATTCATTTTATTGGTGCTTCACCAAAAGCCCGACTTTATTCAATCGCATTAGGGTTCTCTTGTAACATATCACGAGTAAAAAATGAAACAATCTGCGTGTTTCTGAAAATTGATTCAGTACAGATATAAGTTAACTAATTATGTCCATTATGTGTAGTTGAGCTGAAACAATAATTTAGTAATGAATTGTTGTAGTAAAAAATAGGAGGGGTGGATTTTTTCATTTTTGGGACAAGCGGGATAAGTCCACTTTATATTGTGACTCTGTGAACTGGAAGCTGCGAGTCCCCAAGTTTAATAAATCTGCCATTGCCAATACATGTGTTGATCTCTCCTTCTATCTTCAGGTTATATATCATTAATTACAATGTATTGCATTTTGTATCAAATGAACAAGTTTGATAAGTATGTTAGAGGCATGTTGTGACTAGATGTGATCATGCTAGATGTATGAAATATTGAATTCGGACTGCAAAGCGATCAGGTAAACATTTAGCTACCATGTGCGTACACACGTGTTTTCATGTTGAGAGTCAGTGTAAGGTTATATGCATTTATTTGAATATGACATCTTTGGATGAATTGTTTCTTAGTTATAATGTTATTGGAAATCTATTTTCACTGTCAGAAATAAGTGTCATTGAGTTAAAACTTGTGTATAGCTGATTACTTAATGAGTAAGGTTGACCTAGTTTGTGTATCCCAGCATGCCTCAGGTATAATGGCTGCACCCATTGTTTACATGTGATTTTGGGTAAAGTTTGGTTGTTTTATAGTATTTTGACATCTCTAAAGCAATATTATTTCATATATGTTAGAGATAAGAACTCTACACTAAGTATATACAGTTGTGCCATTTTATTATATCATAATGAAGTAAAGCTATATCTAGTCATCATTTTTAATATCTTAAGGCATTAATAAATCAGTATGTCATGTCATTTGAAAGTATTACATCATCAACAGAAGTCTACTTTTACTGAATTCTAGTCATTTAAATGAAAAGTTTATTTGTTCTTATCAGTTGATCTACCAGTTGTGTTCACATTTACTTATTTACAAAATGTCATGGCTTGCAGTACAAGGCCTTATGGCCTAGAATGTGTTGTGTATTGTATACATGTGACACGATGATTAGACCAAGTTTAATAAATCTGCCATTGCCAATACATGTGTTGATCTCTCCTTCTATCTTCAGGAGCCAGGCCCAACAACTCTGGTAACAGAATTTTAAATCTATAACCCTCCTCCCAGATTTTCTTAAACGTAATTGAATTAATGTAAGATATTTATAGGCAAACTATTGCATGAAACTATAACATTATTTGAATAGTTCTTATAGGCCTCTATGTATATGAATAATGACTCACAAGATTCTGCATAAAAGTGGATGCAAAAAAGGAAACAAATTCCTAGGTCCAGGGGGATACAAGTTATCAATTAATATGTAAATTCTTTATTGTGACCGGTTTTTCTTAGGGGGGATCTTAAGACCGGGTTGATTCTCTTTAGGTATAGATTATATGCGAAGCTCAGACTTTCGGTCAAAATCTTACTAGGGTTCGTCTGCTATGAAACACAGTGCATATTGGTAATTCATCAAGCGATATATTTGTTTAATCTCTGCTATAAAATCAATTTTTGTTTAAATAAGCAATGATGAAAACATATAAACGTTGAATCACTCTCACGATTGGTCTGCACAATACGAATGTTTGCGCTATAACATCGGTGTGACGCCAATTCTTTGTTTTTGTTGTCTGAACAGTCCGAGCTTAGCATAAGTTTAATATTACATTACTTGCAAGGTTACAGTACCGATAAGACCCAACCTAACACCAAAGTAAACCCCGACTAAACCCTGGGTCTACTTTCTGGGTATACTAGGGATTTCTTGGGGTTTACTTTTTGAACATTTGTGTCCAGTTGGGGTTTACTTTGGGTCCACTCGGGGTTTACTTTGATTTTACTGGCGCATTGCTTTTTGGGTCCTCTTTAAACATTGAAATGAGAAATAGGCCTGTCGTTTTTCTAATTATCTTACTGCCTGTAATTCCCACCCATTGTATATTTCAAATACACATGTAGCGTCTACCTCAGGGGTCTAATTCTGATCTGTGCACGCTCTCTGGGTTTACTTTGTGTTTACTCTGGGTGTACTAGAGTGGACCCAGAGTATACCCCGGAAGTAAACCCAGGGTTTAGTCTGGGTTTACTTTCTGTTAGGTTGGGTCTGATCGGTACTGTAGATACCAACCATAATTTTGACTGTATAAATTAAAATAAATGAAACTTACAAATGTGACAAATTATCAATTGGTATTAAAAGTGTACCAGTTGTACCTGTCTATTAAATGTAAGTGATCGCTGTTTTTGGTTAACTCGTGAATATGCGTTAATTCATCACTAATAAAGTATCGGGTCGAGATCCTGATACAGCTGAGTAAGTTTGTGAATTTACGCGATGTTATGTTTATTTCCAACCAGGTTACTAGTTATAATTATATATCATAATTTCTCCTATTGGGGGAATAAATAGTTAAATAAAAATCAATATGTTATTCAAACTTGCAAAAAAGTGTACAACTTTTTTTGATGAAAATACACACATTAAATTCTCACAAAATTATTCTTTCATGACGGCATGTTTTGTTTTAAGAAATGAAATTAAAATGACATGTATATGGGGAAAGGAACGGACTGAATAACCTTAGATAGCGACCATGAGAGAAACAGTTATTTAAAGTTTGGAGATCAATATTTTTTCAAATTTTAAGATCATTTTGAACAACATTATGCACTGCAAATACTTTTTATCGACTTTTTTTTCCATAATTAGTGTTATTCCTTTATATTTTGTAAATAAAGCAGTAGTATTACATTATATGATATGCATGGACTTGCGTCTTATTTAGTTTCGCTTTTATACCTTTGCAAAGATTTTCACAATTTAATCAACATTCATTAATTTTTTATTGTACATGTTGGTAAACAAAATGTAATTTTTCAGTCAGTACGTCGTTGATTCTAAATAAGTGAATAACTTGCAGAGGAAAATGGCACGTTCCTATTAAAACAAAATACACCACAAGAACTTGGATTGTACACATTTATGAATTATACCTTTTTCAAAGCCAAACTTTCCTTGTATTTGAATATCATTTTTGCTGTTTATGTATATCAAATGAGATTTAGTTCCATGAAACATTTTTTGAAGAGGGGGATGGGGTTAAGGAATTCTTAAAAACTGACATAACTTATAGCTCTGCCACAGCTTCTGAGTAGATGTAATCAACAAGTTTAATAAGTAACTTAAAGATATAACTGTTTTGTTCTAAATATATCATAGAAATTCAATGTAGAGTGTAATGATCTCAGTTGTCGATTTGCATTATTGGATTTGTTTTGCAGTGTGCAACACATTAACTCATTTTAATGTATTTCCAATGTCACAAATAAGTGGCTGATGGAATGACATTGGACCTTGGCAATTGACAGCATAAGAATACTTCACGAATAATTGCCAACAGCATCACAAGAAAGATGACAGAATACTAATTGTCTCTGTACTTGAAGTCAGTCCCGGTTCTGCATTTCTATCTACCATTTCGTCTTTGAGTGATTTAGTCGTTGTATCTGCCATAAAGATAAAACCTCATTTATACAGTGATAAACAAATTACTTGATTTGATATTTACGCAATCAAAAGTAAAATGACTGGACAGTTTTTAAGGGAAACTGAAATGAAATAAAGACTACTTTTTTAAATTGGCAGATCTCAAAATTTAATTTTTGATTTTATTCGTTGCTGTTTTATGCTACTTTCCGCTTAATATTATACAAACGTGGCGTATATTGATATTTATCGACAAACTACAATTATAGGTAAAAAAAATGTTTTTAAGAATTTGGTATGATTTTCTATGTTTTTTTGTTGTTTGTTTTTTTTTAGCATTTATCAATTTAAGAAAGATTGTAAATGTTAAATGAAACATTTCCATGCATCATGGAGACGAAACTTCTCCATTGCAAAAGGTTCCTCTTTCAGACAATTCATAAAAAGTTAAGCATTGTATATTAGGTTGTTGCAGATTGTTAAACCAGATCCATTATAATGTTTTCATTGAACTTTTTAAAGTACAAAATATTCGAATATGTGTGTATTACTGTAAATTATGTAATAACACAATGATTTAATTCTTATTTTTTCCGTTACGTAAGAGCATCACAATTTCGTACTTTACCTTGTAATTGTGAAAAAAAATATTTGTTTTTTTTAATGCCATTTCACTTTTTTGATATGCATGATTCATTACATAAAAAATAATATGTAAAATAAAATTTTTCTGTAACTATTTTTTTTCAGAAATCGATTCTCTCCGGCGAAAATCTTATTAAAATGATAAGGACAATCTATTATTGCATGTCTAGATTAAAAAAAAGCAAGATAAAAAGAAAGGTATAAACAAATGTAAGGAAAACTTATACACTTGTAAATTCAAAAGTGATGATAAAAGATCCAATTTCTAATTAAAGTAAAAATTAAATTTAAAAATTTCAAACTTTAATGTACTAATTAAAAATAAAAATCTTCCCATGTTCCTCTCTTCTCTTTAATTGTACACAACATAATCAAGTAGTTTAGAGGAGGAAACTTTTATCTTATGTAGACACTAAATGTTATAACTATTAAGCTGCTTTTAAGGAAAATGATATATTTATTTATCATAAGATTGATAATATTTTAATGTATTTGTAATTACTTCTAATTGAGAAATGACGCAAAACATACTAAAATAGTCATAGCTTAATTATAATTGACGAATAATCATCCGACATCATATAGGTAATCAAAAAATTATAATTACTCATCTTAAAAATCCGGAGGATATAATAGATTTACTGTGATAAGTACATGTATATAATCATCGTTTTTTTTTCAGATTGTTTGATATGTTTAAAGCCATAAATACTGTTATATTGTATTATGTAACACGTGACGAAAATGATTATTTAACATTTTCGTAATATATAGTAACCTGGAATTTACTGTATATCATATTCGTTCGCGTGTCACACTATTTCCGAAGAAGGAGTTACACATGTAACATGTAAAACTTTTTGGTTGCGTCATATTTATTCAGTTTATGAATTTACTAGATAGTTACTAATAACGAACAATACTAGATATCATTTCTACGTACATGTATTGTATGTTTTGCGATATGAAAGCTAATAATATCATCGCAAAAAATCCTCTTGATATACAGTAATTAGGACATTATTGTCTTTAAACTTGTTTCTTTCTGGTCTATCCATGACCTGTGACTGCAGTACATGTAACTAGTAAACATGAACTCATTTTTGCATATCAGCTACATATACATGTAGGACTACGACATGACGATTTCCAATTAGATTCCAGTTTCGTGGTCAAAATTCTCAAGCTTAATATATTAAAATATAATATGATATATTTTTGTATAAAAATGTAATTGAACGCAACCTATTCGCAAACAAATGAAATATCGTTTAACGTAACACAAAATGTCAAACATTCGCGAATTGTTTTACAGAAGGAATGTAAGTTGAGGTTGAAGAATATTAAACAACTTTTATAAAATTACGCATTTTTAGTTCATTTGAACAGAAGTATTGATAAATCGGACCAGCACACATGCTTTAAAAATACATTGATCATACTCATATCTTTACACACAGAGATAAATGTTTACTTATACATGCAAGTGTTAAATGCTGGCATTAACAATCGAGATATCGCTCAGAATGGCTCCACCAATGTGATGAAAGAGTCGTTCCAAGAACATAAAGTATGCATCTTTTATATAACCGAAATATTCCGGCATTTTACAGCTTCAAAGTGTTTTCGTTATTTCCTATGCCTGTTGTTTCCATTCAATACCCTCTCTCCATTTCTTGTTTAACATTTGCTGCATTTACGTATTTCAAAATAATGTTTTCATTGTTCGGACTTATCCTACACTATTTTCATTGTCTAATCATCATATCTTAATGTTGATAAACAAACACTTCTTAACAGACGTTATTCTAATCATCATTAGTATGGCAAAGACACGGCTCAACTCTGTAGAATTAAATAACTAACAAATAAGTTGGTTTCACCAAGCATTTGATTCAGTAAGTGATTCAAGCAAACCGTTATTAATTTTCAACTGAAAGATTATTGTGATTATTAAAGGTTGTGTATTTTCATATAGCAATTTCTTTAGTTCGCCACGATGACCTAAAGGACATTTAAATTTCGAAACAGTTGGTAACAATGAATCAGAGATTGTCATGGCTGAGATACTTTTTTTCTAATCATGCATATTTTGACCACTCGATTGTCGTGAATTTGAGATCTTTCAAAGAATTTCGTAGTCTTTAAGACCACAGGACGAATATATATGTAGAGGATGTGGATCGATAAACAACAGAAAGTTTGACTCCTACAGCATATCATTCGGAAATATTTGTCATAAATACCAACGATAGCCGTGACTTACCTATCTCTCGTCTTCGGGGTGGAAAAATTACTTTTCCTTACGATTAAGACGACTCACCCATTTTTTGGCGACTAGCCCACGTTAGGGTTTTTTTTATGGTTAACAGGTATTACACACGGTGAAAATATTTTTTACCTGGAATACTGTAATTTATTAGATAAACAATATTTAATAAAACAATTTCCAAAGGTGACACATTGTCATTAATATGAAGAAGCAAAACTATACACATATATTTTCATCGTTTTTTTGTTTTGATTATGGTTTATTAACAATCAATTCTAAAACTTCAGTCTTATCTAGATGAAAGGAAAGTAAAATTTTCAATCATACATCACAAAAGAATAAAAAAAAAAAGTAAACCAAAATATAAGGTTGCTCATATTCAAAATTTTAAGTAAATAAGGAAGTATAAAATAGTTCGATCAATTATCTAGGGCATTGTACAAGGACAGTTTATAATCAAATAATGGAAAACAATTGTTCTTTTATTAGATTTTATTTTGATCTTTCATTTGATATTGATTAGGACCAAGAACTTTTGTCTGTCTTTATATATTACTCGAACACTAGTAAAACTTACATAAAAGTTAGCCACAATATACAAATGTATAGCAAAATGAACATACATAATTTGATTTTTTAAATCAATAGCTGTAGGTCTACCAACACTTGAAATGTAGATGTTTAAGTTTTTTATACTCTGAGTTTGTGCGTACGCCGGGTACCCCGACCACCGACTTGTTTATATAGAATTGTAAACAAATCATCAATTATTTTGTAATATTACTTCGCTCAATTATTCAATTATGTTTCTTCAATGTTTGTGCCAATTTTAACTAAAATTCGTCACTTAAAAAGAAAAATATTTGTGGTGTCTCAATTATTTCCGACCAACCCTCCTACTCTATGACTTAGTCTGATAAATGTCGATCAAAAATGAGAGAGTACTACCTGTACTTTCTTCAGTTGAATTGTAACCATCTTCATGATGACATGGTTGACACTCACATACTTTACTACATAGAGCTCCGTAAATAGGCCAGGAACATTTTCCAGAGCAATTTTGTCCAAAATACCCAATTGGGCACTCTACAAAGATAAGTATATCATTCCATACGCAAGGGCGTGCTCTTTGTATGAACAGTTTCTAAGGCGAGGCAAGATACTGGCAAACAAGTTGATAAAACAGGACTATCAAAAGGCTCGTTTGAAGTCATTTTTTCGTAAGTTCTATGGTCGAAAAAACGTCCTTGTCAGCAAATACAATCTTCCACTGGGTCGCATGCTGACTGACGTTTTTCAAACTAATTGTTTGACCATAATTTATCACCTAATTGTCTACGGACTTTTCCGTTTTTCCCCGATTACGACAAAGAGCACACGGCGGGTGTGACCAGTCAGCAGAGGATACTCACTCCTCCTAGGCACCTGATCCTACCTCCAATGTAATGGAGGTCCGTGTTTGCTCAAGGTTTGTATTTTGACCATCACAAATAAACCAAATCATCAACGTTTCGTTTTTTCCCTATTATGACATTTTCCCGATTTTGACATTTACCTCGATTATGACATGCCCAATTGTGACAAGGAGCACACAGCGGGTGCGACCGATCAGCAGAGGATGCTCACTCCTCCTAGGCACCTGATCCTACCTCTATCTTTTAGAGCTCTGTGTTGCTCTGCTTTGAATTTGGATTTTTGAAATGGTTGACGGTTTGTTATTGTCATTTTTTCATACATCTGTACAAAGCAAATCGCAATGATTATGAAACTTGATTTTACTAGGAATTATTTGACTAGTTAACTATAGCAATTATTGCTTTTTTTTTTTACGTTCTGTCTTGCATTTTTTAGCATCAGCTAAAATTTGTGGACGTTTCAAGTCTTTATGTCTCTGGTGAAACTATACATTGTTATAGTTTAATGAATGACCCCAAAGTGCAAAAGAATGAAACTTATTCAATGAATAACATGATATAAAACCCACACAAAATCGAGTTTGTTAGCAAGATATACATGCAGTTGGCAATTTGGAAAGATTTCCCCTGTGAAGAAGCACCTGAGTAATATCGTTTATGCTGCAGTGCAATGAAAATGCCAAAGCAAAGTTGTTTTTTTCTTCTTCTCTGCAACGATAAATCCACCGTGTCTTATAAAGCTCAGTCACAATTTGACTGATCCATTATGGAGTCAGGGTAATTTTCAATAAATAATAGTTAAATTTGCAGATGTTGGACTCATTTTTAAGAAAACTGCATCAGGCAGAGAAAAAATTGCTTCAAAATTGGTATTTTCGTTATTTTGAAACTTCATTATCCTTTTTTATTTCTCTATTTTTAGAATAGGGATTCCTCTTTCCTTTTCCTTTCAGTAGAAAACCGCATTCACCAGCGACCGAAATTTGTTATAAAACATTGGTTAGAATTAATTTGTTGTAAATGAATTAGATCTTACTTGTTTGATATGTAGAAGGTAAATACTTTTTCGTGATCCTTTTTTAGGAAAGCAAATTCAGTATGAACTTATCTCATCACCTGTTTCCTTGCCACACAATGTTATGATTCTAGCAAATTCACAACCTATAGTAAATAGTTGTACTGTCAAATATTATATCGTTTGTCTCCTGTCGTTTCAGCAGCTGTTTTAACGGTTACAACAATGGTCAGGGTGAAAATAAAGAACTTAATGCAGAATGAAAATGAAAACTTGGACTCAAATTTAATTGTTTAAATTGAATGATCAAACTAACATTATGAAATCATTAAAGACAATGCCATTTAATAAGAAATATATATATATATATATATATATATTTAATATATATATATATATATATATATATATATATATATATATATATATATATATATATATATATATATATACCAGAATTCGAAATTTTGAAACAATCATCTTAAACATTAAATTTGCAAAACAGGCACTGAAATCAAATATATTTACAATATTTACAATTGTATCATAAGAGCAACGTAACTATTTAATTTCGTTTTGATTCATGATTTTAACGTTCCACCACTTTGACACTTTTTGTACGACATTGCAAAAATAAAAACTTCGACTAAAATCCGATGTTGATTTGAAACATATCCCATTTTGTTCGCGTAGATTCATCGGATACATGTGAATGAATTGTCGATTTATATATTGAAAAGGAAATATGTTATGTAATTTTTTTTATCAAACGATGTATATTACTTGACATTGTATATAGTTAAGTTTAAATATCTGACAAAGAAAACGAAACCACAGGGACTATGAATCAACACATGCAATAATATGGTAGAAACTAATTTATTAAATGTCATTTTTTTTTTTATTAAACTTCATATAGCTTTGCTTAACAATTTTTTTGATTTTTTTTATTCTTTTATCGTTCTGTTCATTGTGTCAAATGATTGTTTTGTATACAATAATTGTGTTAAAGTTAACTGGTTTTCACCTTTTCCGTTAATAGCACTATAAATATTTTCCATACATACCTTGTATTATTTGTGGTGTTCTTTAAAATATGCATTTTAGAGGACCTTTTGTGATCCACAGTACTTGGCCAAGTCTCTGAATCAAAATGGTGAAGACAATTTTGTATGGTTAGGAATTTCTTAAACTGTCTTTCAGTTAAACATCGTTACAATTTAGAGAAATCTATAAGGTATGATTATTTAATAATGTTTTTATATAGTCTTTAATGACATGAACTAAAAAAAGGAAGTAAAAGAAAAGTTCAACTTGAAAGTTTGTATTTGCGGATTTGGTGGTTGAAGCACAAACAAATTCATGATGACAAGCCAGACAGTTAAATAAAAACATTTAAAACCGAATTAAAATAATGTTGTATGCTATGCTATGACATGCTATGACGAATGAGATTCTATGAGATTGTATGCTATGGTATGAGATTCCAATGCTATGGTATGAGATTCCAATGCTATGCTATGAGATTTCAATGTTATGCTATGATATGGTGTATGTCGTAAAAGATATGCTTGAAGTGACTGTAATAAAAACCGACAATATTTCATGTACATGTACCTGTTAATACGGGTACACTGTAGCCCACGTAAAGATAATGGTACATGAAATTATGAATACTTGAAAATACATTAAGTATGATTGCATATTATTTGTTACTTCCAGCAATGATATTCAATTTTTGTGTCAGAATATTATATAGAACATTTGTTTATAAACTTTGAGTTACCTCATAGGAGAACATATTTCAATAAAATAATTGGTAAACTAAAAGACAGATTGCTTGGAATGATATACTCACTTCAGTTTCTTACGTCGGGTCCAGTGGATTTATGTTAAAAATGACTGTTTAAACCTCTTTGATAAATATTTGAATATTTATTTTTGACATTTCATGTAATTTTATGCGTCTAACAATGGTTTATTTGTCTGGACCAATGTGAATTGTTTTTACGCTGATTTTCTTTCTATTTGAAATCAAGTATTTCTAGCATATCAACAAAATACTTTTTCAGAAAGAAAACTAAACATTTAACTTAATTAACATTACAAACATTAAAAAATGCTCTTAAAATTGTTAAAGAATTTATTAAACAATTCAGATAATTAATTAAACATTTTTTCGACAGCACCTGTGTTTATTCCACTAAAACAATTTCGAGGGTAGTAATGAGAGCGTAAATCATCATAGTTCCTATCGATATGTTTATGAACCAGTCAAGGATCGATTAAACTGAATGCTATCAAAATATGTATCTCCTGTAAAAATCACATAGAACATTGTGCAGGATAATTATGTCAGTGCCAAGGTGGCATTTTTGCACCCGCTTAAGATGCAGTTTCTGAAAAATATGTATATACCAAATAATAGACCATTGTCTAGAAAGTATATAACCACTTTGGTTTTTAGTGTGTTTCACCTGACAGGTGAGATATTTACCTTTGAAAATTAATATCCTATAGGAAAATGATAATTCCCATATGAGAAATGGCAATCCTATAGAATGTTTAGGAATTATATTTCCTATAGGATAAAGGTATTTCATGTAGGAATTTGATTCAGACATGTAGTGTTCCTATAAGAAATTAAGATTTCCTATTTGATTTTATCAAATCCTATTGGAATTGATATTCATATAGGAAGTTCTTGCAGTCCGATAAGAAATTTCAAATTTCTATGGGAAAAATATTTTCCTGTAGGAATTTATTTTTGAAAGGTAAATATCTCACTATCATATGGCATATTTGTATTTTTCGATATATGCAGCTTAAACGGGTTCCACAATTCCACCTTGGCACTGGCATAATTATCCGGCACAGTGTTATAGGTTAGATGTCACACTTCCATTCACACAAACCACATTAAATAAAGTCGGAAAAACGAAATAAAAATTTCTTCTGTACAAACTTGTATAAACAGCTTGACGTATACCTTTGTTTGTGGTTTTCTTTACTATATGTAATTCATGTGACTTTTCGTGTTTTACAGTATCAGGTTCAGTCTCTGAATCAAAATGGAGAAGAATATTAAGATGTATTCATCTGCTAATTATGGCTACAATAAAAAAAAAGATGAAAAAACTGGAAGGGGTTCTTTATTTTTGCTTTGTGGAAATTGTGCAGGTAATACACTAAGTATTATTTTAATTAAGTTTTTGTAGTTTTGATTAAATTAGCATTGCCTTTAATATTTTATTTTAAATTCATGAATGTTTGTTACAGATCGTATAATATTTTTAGGACAGAACAAGAACCACTATGTGTTGTTTTATCTAGCACGGAGGGTACTCACTGGACTTCATAGAGGAATAACTCTATCAATGCAAACTCCTTGACACACAAAGTATCTTGTAGTTGCAGGATTTTCCTACATTAAAATTTGAATCGCCGGTTAGAAAGTTCTTTATACATTTATAAATTGTGCTTTTTACATTCGTAAGTTTATATGCAACAGACTATCGCAATCTAATGTGAATTTTGAGTATAAGTTTTTTAAAGCATGCTTTTCTTACAATGCGTTTTGTATTATTGCTATTAATAACCCACTCAGATATTGTTTTTTACGTGGACATCCATTCTTTCAAAAGGTATAAAATCGTGCAGATAAGAATATGCATACAATTTGTAAATAAACACTTGATATATATGTAGCAGGCCTGACAATAACTCACTTCAAGACCTAGCAAACATTGTTCAAAAGTCGGCTAGAGGAAACAATTTTGTCTGCCATGTATCTCCCATCAATTTTGGAAAAAGCACACATCTTTAGATTTTATACTATTATACACTTGGATACAAGATATATTATTTTTAACGTAATAATAATGGAATTTCTATTCTTTTGCAGGTTGTCTTTCCTGATGAGAAATCACAATTATCGTATAATATCGGATCACACAGAATCACTTGTGTATTTGTTATTTGTTGCAGTGTATATGCACCTGAGAAATAACTCATAAAATGAAATGATTTTATCTGTTGTTATTTGACGTGTATTTTGCAACGCGCATGGAGTAATTTTAACGTATATATCATATGCATGTTCTGATAAAGATCTCGGTATTATTTTGAAGAAATATGTCCATACTTTTTTTCGAACCGCATGCATACTTTCAGACTATTTGATGAATTTATTACAACCACCAAGTCTAAACTTTATTGGATAAACAACAATGAATAATAGATCTCTTTTATCCACCCATCATCCGTTTAGGGGGTGATTTTATAAGAAATAGGGTGGTTTAACATTCATTATAATATCGTTTGCTGGTAAAGTAATTGCTTCAATCCATGCTTAAATTCATTGAAACATTATGTCACCGCGATAGATTTCAAATTACGATGATGATAGCTCTATTGATGGTGTTTAAAATAATGATCAACTATTTCATTTTTTGTGTAAGAATGTAACATGATTGTTTAATGATGAAGTCAAAAACTTTTAGAAACAAAATTTTACGTTTGTGACGTTATAACGTTTCCTAATACATGGACAGGTATCCATGACGGAGCTGTTTTATGCATCTCTTTAAAATGGTCATAAAATGATTATACATCAAAATATTTGAATTTTTCTTGCATATTTGTACTCATACATGTATGTCAGGCTTCTCGAAAATACAAAAAAAGTTATGTAGTAGTTAAGTGAAAATTTGACTTTAAGGGTATTTTTCTTGTGAAGGCAGTCATATATGAAAATTGTTTTGGAGCAACGATGAGCTCTATACTTTCTATTGTTGCAAATGAAGAAAAACTAATGATTTTTTTTATCTTTTGGTGAAATGGAGGGAAATGGCCAATTTAAGGGAAATCATAGAGGCACGAGGAATCAACCAAGCTGTAAAACTTTTAGATTTTTGTAACTTACATATATATAGATGTATATACTATTAAAATATCAGTAAGATATGATGTGTTTTAAAATTTGTAAAAATTAGGGTGGGGGATATTTGATATTTGACCTTATGTGGTCCTTTTCATACGAAGGTCAGGGACACATTTTTGTCCAAAGTATCCAACAGGACAATCTTCAAAATTAAATTAGATTCGTTACAAATATATACAAATATCATACTAGTAAACAGCATTCCTGATCTCTAGCGTGTTTTTTGAGATTAGATGAATGATGTAAATTCTGAGCCTTTCTTGTTATAGTCATCTCATTAAAAAGCATAAAATACCCCTCCATTTTTAAATATATTGTATACACAAAAATTAAATCATCATAAGCAGCTCTTTAGAGTAAAATCACAAAAAAGCAACATGTAGAATTCACACATTATACAGAAAACGCTTCAAACTTTGAAAAAAGAAACTACATACATGTATTACGTTACTTGTATATGTACTTATTCAATCACACTTAAAATCAATGATTAAGATAACCAGACGCGATCTTGTTGTAAGCTACAGGAACCAAGGCCACGGGAACTCTCGCTTTAGGGCTTTAGAGACTTAAATATCGAGAATGCTTGGATTCATTTTAAAACAAATTACTTATTCTGCGTTCAGCCAAGCGTCTCTACCGAAAAATAACAGAAAAATATTTAAAAGCAAAAGAAAAAAAAAAAGGAAAATAAATGCTTTTTGTTTCCTTCCACTGACGACCGGAAGTTACTGCAGACGTTCATATATGCAAAGGACACTGCGGCTGAAGACTATCTACCATCACTGAATATTTGAAAGTTTTATCCTTGATATTAATTGAGAAAAATTGTTAACAAGCAAAAACATTAAATCATTACTATCTCGGGACCGGAAATGACCTGTAATGTTTTTTAAAACTTTAATCTTGAGTGAGATCTGAAAATTGCATTGAAATCGGCTGAAGCGTTTTGGAGAAAACGTGACAGAAAAAAAACATCATAACAAGACGCGATGTTTTTGCGGGCAACGATGGGGTTTTCCGTTTAAATTCACCTTAAAATTGGTTATCGGGATAGTTGTTCTTTTCTATCATTTCTTTACACTTCTTCAAATTCCATTTAACCCTCCCTAAGGATTTCAATAGACATATAATTATGTTGAAAAAAGGCGCTATGATGGTGATTTTTTATACGATTTAAAAGGAAAGGATGACTGCAATTAACGCCGTATTTTGGGCCCTTTTTCGGTCACCATTGTTACCTTTATTCTTCGCTCAATTTTACTACAAGTCATTTTTTTAAAAATGTTGTCAATTTCCAATAGAAATTTATGGTCATAATGGTTTTAAACTGCGTTGCAATAAAATAATTCGTTGTTTTCTTACTCTTAATGTTCTGCAAATATCTGGTATTTAGACTTGTCTGCCCTTGATTGAAGATAAGATTCATAGATATGCATGAAGGGTGGAACAAATAATATAATGAGTGGTCTAAAATTAGAATAGCGATGCTACAATCTCTCTCTCTCTCTCTCTCTCTCTCTCTCTCTCTCTCTCTCTCTCTCTCTCTCTCTCTCTCTCTCTCTCTCTCTCCTGCATGTTGCCATTTTTAAAGGGTTCAAAATAAAATATAAAACATTTAATATCGGCCGGTATACAGCTAGTATAAGCAACCATTGATGGTCGTAAACTAGTAGCTGATGTCAAATATTGACATGTTCGAAAAAATCATTAACAATCAGATTAGCCAGTAACGCACAGAACCGATAATCCGATAATATTGAGACCCGGGATGGAGTTCTGTAAACAAATATTATCGGCGAGCAGAATGCGTGCTACCTTACACATAACGAGACGGACGTCTAGTATTTTTAAAGTTACCATGGGTTAGAAATCACGTGATGAATCATAATATTCAACAGGTCAAAGTATACCGTTTACAACAGAGAATGCGAGCACAAGAAAAAAGTTTTTTCTCTGCTTAACAATGAGCGCAAGTTTGTCTATTGATCTCCTTTAAACATAAGCTGATAAATGTAAATATACAACTACCATTAAATGGAGAACAATAGACAAACATACGCTGATTATGTATTAAGTCTGTAAAAAAGAGGGCGTCCTCATTAACCTATGGAGATTCAAGAAAATGTAATGACCCCTATCTATGAAAACGCCTTCTTACTTTGTAAATATGAACTTAATATTAATGTAATTACATTGAGCTAAGACATTGACAATTCCTACAATTAAAAGAAAAATACCCATTTTTAACATTTATATTGTCGCAATTTTTTGAGGTCCTTAAGTACAGTCATCCCTTGTAAAATCCATCATTTCCAAAATAAATCGTAAATTAAAACACAATCAAGAAAGAAGAAGCAGTCGGCACTCGGGGACTGAACCCTGGTCGTCTGGACACAAGTCCACGATTCTAACGAATGAGCTACGCGGATTCTCGCTTAAGGACTTTGAAGCCCAAAATATCGAGAAGGCTTGGATCGATTTTAAAACAAATTTCATATTCTGTATTAATTTGAACAACTCTATTGGAAAATAACAGTAAAATATGAGAATTAAAAACAGTTGAAAAATTCATATTTTTGTGGCCTTCCGGTGGCGACTTGAAATGACGGTGGACGTTTCGGATATGCGAAAGGCACCTCAGATATAGACTATATGATAACACTGGAAATTTGAAAGTTTTATCTGATACTTTTTGATAAAAATCATGAACAAGCAAAGAACAAAATCCTTACTGTCTTATACATCTTATAAAATGACGTTTTTTTCTTACAAATTTTGTTAAGATCTGAAAATTACATCAAAATCGGCTGAAGCGTCCATGAGAAAACGTAACAGAAAAAAAAAATAATGGAAAAAAACAAAAGCAATAACAAGAAGGTCTTCCGTTGAAAACGGAATACCTTAATAATAGAGGAAAAGAAACAAAGCAATAACAACGAGGTCTTACTTTGGAAACAGAAGACTTTGATAAAAAACACAACAATATTTCATGCACATGACCTGCTTATAGGAGTAGTGCATGTGAAGATAATGGTAATGAAACAATTACATGAAAAAAATTAAGCACTCTTGAATATTTTGTGTTACTTTCATCGATAATATTTCCAGTTCTTGTGTCAGAATATTTTGTAGAACATTTATTTATCCTCAAAGGAGAATATATTTAAATAAAAAAAGGTAAACTATCCAGTTTTTTGTCTAATCTTATTGTAAACCATTACAAAATAATTCTGAAAAATACTAATTTTTTTTTCTCCTTCAAAAATACAATTTCAATTGAAAATTTTCTAACAACGTCCATTAAACGGTAATATCGTGTACATGTATTAACTAGTGTTACATTTTTTTTGATTAATGTTTAGTAAAATGTCTGTTGCACGGAGATGGCAACAGGAATTTATTGATGAACACTGCAGAAATAAAATGGCATTTAAAGTCAATTAATGTAGAGTATCTAGGGAGTAAATTTCAAAAGAGGAATTTAAAATACAAATATGATAATGATCAAAATAATTTTCAAAATTTGCATCCAACTTGAAATTATTTTCAGTTTGTGTTTTTTTAAAGGTGTCAATTAAAAAAAAAGTCTAGTACTATTGTACCGAAGAAACATTGTTGGCATTACTGAATATGTTTATATTTGGTTCCCATGTTTTATGTTATTCTGAATTAAAGACCTTTTTCTTTTTCAAATATATGCAGATTATAATGAGCAGTCACTTAATGAAGTCATTTCTGAATAAAGTATAGTTCGGTAAATATGTCAGTTAATTATTGATAGTAGATTTGCAAAATACTGAAACAGACTATTGCTGATATCTTCCGGTTGGCGTTATGTTAATAGATTTCTAGTAATGTTTCAGACCGCCTACAGCTCACGCTGTCAAGTGACCACGAATTCCACAATTTTGGTAGAAGCTTTCATGGACATCATAACCATGTATTTAGTTTTTCTTAAATATATATGCATGAGGGTAGAGAAGAGGTTTGAAAATGTAAAAAAAATAAAAAAGCCCCTCTTTTATTGATACTTATATTGATCAAACTATGGTATATTAAACGCTATTCATTGCAGCGTGAGACCAAAAACAGATGATTTGCCTTTGTTGTGCAATTATCTCCATTAGATGCGTTTATGTTGTACATAAATTAAGTCAAGGTCCAAAAAGCAAAGCTTGCTAGGCCAACGTAGTTAATATTCAAAATATGCCTCATAAAAATATTACATGATATTAAATGACTTTTCTCTTACCAAATATAAATAATCTAGTATGACACCACTACTCAAAGCTATGAGAGTCATGTAATATTTTAAATATACATCTTAGGATATTTTGCAGGCAACCATTAATTCAAATACACTTAACATTTTTCCAGATTTCGTTTAAATTAGCCATATGTCTCTTTAGAAGATCGAAACTAATATGCCTGTTACAATCTGTAACACAAGTAGATAACAATCTCAATGTAGAATTTTGCTCTGGCAATCTCAGTATGTTAAACTGTTCTCAAGAAATGAAATCTCGCCGTTTTACGGTGGTACTCAATTCTTAAAGTGCAATTCTTTTGAAACGAATTATATTTATGTTAATACTTAGGCAATGCTATACACATTTTTTTACCTGAAAACAGTTCAAGCAAACGTTAATTAAAAGGAATACCTATTGTAGAAACTAGTGTAGGCATGTTCGGTCTCCACGGCATTAAAACTGCAATTGTAAATCCGCATATAATTTTTACATTTATCTTTGTCAGCGATTTAATATTTGTGTTTTACAAACTTGAAGCCTCCTGCGATATCCCTGAATAATGTATCAAAGAGTTAAGGAAGTTTTATCTTCACGGTTCCTCAAGATATCATGTTTTATAAAGAGTTTAGAGTTTATACTTGTTGATTTGTGGACAAAAAACATCGTATTTTCTTTTTTTTAAGCTCAACTGAACCGAAGGTTCAAGTGAGCTTTTTTGATCACCCGTTGTCCGGCGTCCGACCGTCCGGCTGTCTGTCCGTCCGTCCGTCCGTCTGTCTGTCCGTCTGTAAACCTTTCACATTTTTGGACTTCTTCTCCAAAACCACCAGGCCAATTTTAACCAAACATGGTACAAAGGATCCTTATGGGAATTGGATTCTAAATTATTAAAATAAAGGGCTAAACCCTTTTTAAAAGGGAGATAATGGCGAAACCGTGATTAAAGGGTGTGTGTCTTTAAAAATCTTCTTCTCAAGAACCACTGCACCAGAAATGACAATATTTACACAAAAGCTCGTATATATAGTGAAGATTCTAAATTGTAAAAATCGTGTCCTCAGGACCCAAACTAGGTTCCCAGGCGGGGTTCAAAGTTTAAAACATAGAACTACATACGACAAATGTTTAAAAATCTTCTTCTCAAGAACCACTGCACCAGAAATGCCAATATTTTCAAAAAGCTTGTATATATAGTGAAGATTCTAAATTGTAAAAATCGTGACCCCTAGACCAAAAATGGGGCCAAAGGCGGGGTTCAAATTTTATCATAGAATTACATAGGAAAAATGTTTAAAAATCTTCTTCTCAAGAGCCACTGCACCAGAAATGCCAATATTTTCAAAAAGCTGGTATATATAGTGAAGATTCTAAATTGTAAAATCGTGACCCCCGGACCAAAACTGGGGCCCCAGACGGGGTTCAAAGTTTAACATATATAGGAAAAATGTTTAAAAATCTTCTTCTCCAGAACTACAATGCAACAGTTTTGGATATTTCTAAATATACATCCTTGGCTATTGTCGATTCTAAATTGTTAAAATCATTACCCCCGGTTTTATACTGGGGTACCAAGAGGGGTTCAAAGTTTAACATAGAAATATAAAGGAAACATTTAAAAATCTTCTTTTCGAGAACTACAATGTTACAGTTTGTGAGACTACTATGCAAGGATCCTCAAATAGTGAAAATTCTAAATTGGAAAAGCCGTGACCCTGACCAACACTGGGGCCTGAGAAGGGGTTCAAAGTTTAAAAAAGAAGTATATGGGGAAATGTTTAAAAATCTTCTTCTCAAGAACTACATTGCTACCATTTGTGAGATTACTACGCAAACATCCTCAAATAGTGTAGATTCTAGATTCTTAAAGCCAAACCCCGGGCCAAGACTTGGGCGTCAGAAAAGGGTTCAAAGTTTAAAATAGAAATAGCATATGATATGAAATAGAATTTACAAGGAACTGTTGTGCAGGTAAGCGATGTGGCCCATGGGCCTCTTGTTTCTATTGCAAAAGTTTTGCAAATACACAGGCAATAATTGTAATTTTTGCAGTTGATCAAAGAGATGATTAAAACCTCATATTCAAATTACTGCCTAATGTCTGACTAATATAACTAATTTCAAATGTTTATAAGTGTCAAAATAACATTCAGCCTTTATCCTAAAATAGTTTTTAAGTGTTTGCTTATGATGGAGACAATCAGTCGACATCTTACATGTAATCATGTACTGACAGCAACTATATTGCGATTCATCTCGGGAACTCTGTCATCATGTTCTATTGTTATTGTTACCTGAAGTTTTACGTCTGCAACTCAAACGTCTTTAGCAACAACAAGTATTGCAACGCCGTCAAATAGAATGTGCTTACAAATAGTTAAACATTTGCATATACATGTATGTATAAACTGGTTCGACAATAGCAGGTTCATTGTTTGACCCTGTAATCAATTAATAGTAGCTATATAGCATGATAAATCTCTGCTATAACACCGCTTCTTTTTAAACATGCAATGACAAAGACCTAAATACATTGAATCATTTTACGTTTCTTGCAGGATTGGTCTGCACAACATGATTGTTTGCGCTATAACATCGTTGTGACGTCAATTCTTCGTTCTTGCAGTCTGAACAGTCCGATGTATTAAAATTGTATGTTGCATCTATATGAATTTTCGGGATGTTGTATATATTTCCAACTGGATACTAGTTTTAATTATATTTATATCCATAAATTTTTATCAATAGAAAAACCCAAATACTGGCTATTTGCAGCTTGGTTTTGGCTAACTAATATATAGAATAATGACACAAATAATCAGTGTATGTAACGGTCATTTATTAACATGTAAATGACTAGAAACATCAGCAAATATACATAACATAATAAAACCTGGAAATACATTGGCTGGGCTAAAACATAATTTAAACTAAAAGTACACATTGACTAGTTGATTCAAAAGGTCACAAGACACAAAGTAGCCCAGCCAATTATAAAGTTAAACATATAAAAACTAATCAATACTAAAAAAACAGCAAAAAAGGTGGTGCATCAAAAGGTAGAGACATCAACAATATACATTACATCATAGGTCGGTGGATGGGGAATGAGGTGGTTGTTGGAAGATTTCTACGTCTTGTTCATAAATTAAAATGGCTGGAATGAAAATATTACGTCACAATTAAATAATCAAATTCGATTAGTCAATTATTATCACATTAACTGATCAGTTTATGAGGTACTATGAGGGGTAAATAACATTCAAGGGAAATCAATAATACAATTTAAATGGTAAACAATAAAAATTTTGCATATAAAAAAATTTATTGTACCAATAAATATTTATTTATATCAACAAATTTTTATCAATAGAAAAACCCAAATACTGGTTATTTGCAGCTTTGTTTTTGCTAACTAATATATAGAATAATGACACAAAAAAAGTGGGTGTAACGGTCATTTATTAACCTATAAATGACTAGAAACATCAACAAATATACATAACATAATAAAACCTGGAAATACATTGGTTGGGCTAAACATAATTTAAACTAAAAGTACACATTGACTACACTGTAGTTGATTCAAAAGGTCACAAGGCACAAAGTAGCCCAGCCAATTATAAAGTTTAACATACATGTATAAAAACTAATCAATACTAAAATACAGCAAAAAAGGTGGTGCATCAATAGGGTATAAAGCAATTAAACATGCTAAACTAAATTGTTAGATCTAGCATGTAAATATTCGGGTGTGCAAAACACATAATCCTTCAATCGGCGTATGAACGAATGTCCAAGCACCAGTACTTTCATCCGCTCTGCCGCCATGTATGCGTGACCTACTTCTGTAGTTAGTCAGTGGCAAATCTATTTATAGAACTTGACCAAAACAAACTAGCCCCATAATAAAACAATTTATTGTACCAATAAATATTCATAATAAGAATAATAGTTAAATAGGAAGTGATATTGATTCCTTTTTGATGTTATTCAAACCTGCACAAAAGTGTAAAACTTTGATGAAATACACACATTAAATTCTCACAAAAATATCCTTTATGAAGGGATGTTTTGTTTTAAAAAAAAATGAATTTAAAATGGCATGTATATGGGGAAAGGAACGAACTGAATAACAGTAGAAAACGACGATAGAAGAAACAGTTATTGAAAATTTGGTGATCAATATTTTTTCAAATTTTAAGCTCTTTCTGAACAAAATTAAGCATTGCAAATGCTTTTTATCAACTTGTTTCTGTGATTAGTATTCTTCGTTTATATTATTTAAATGAAGCAGTAGTATTACATTACATGACATGCTTGGACTTGCGTCGTTTTACTTTTGCTGTAACTCCTCTGCAAATATTTTTTACAATTTAATCAACATTCATATATTTTCTATTGTACATGTTGGTAAACGAATGGGACTTTTTAAATCAGGACGTCGTTGAATTTGAATACGTGCATTATTTGCAGGGGAAAATGGCACGTTCTCATGAAAAAACATAAGATAAAACATAAACCACAGGAAAGCTACTGACAAACTAGTTGATAAAACACGATTATCAACTGTTTCGATTGACGTCATCATTTCGTAAGTTCTATGGTCGATACAACGACCTTGTCAACAAATACAATCTTCCGCTAGGTCGAATGCTGACTGACGTTTTTCATACTTGTTGTTAAGCCATTATTAATCACCGAATTGTCTTCGGGTTTTTTTCCGTTTTCCCGATTACGACAAAGAGCACATGGCGGGTGTGACCGGTCAGCAGGGGATGTTCACTCCTCCATGGCACCTTATCCTACCTCTTATATTTCAGAGGACCGTGTTTGCTCTGCTCCTGTTTGTCATTTTCCTTTGCACTTTTGATTTTTAAATCAGTAAAATAAAACTGTATCAAAGAAATTTAATGTAGAGTGTAAGGATCTCAGTTGTCGATTTGCATTATTGGATTGTTTTGCATTGTGCAACACATTAAATCATGACAATCTGTTTCATATGTCACCAATATTCGCATAAACATCATAAGTGGATGATGGTATGGCATTGGGCCTTGGCAATCGACAACAAATAAAAATTTCTCGAATAATTGCGAAGATCAATACGAGAAAAATGACGGATCCCAAAGAAATTATACTTATTGTCTCTGCATTAAAGGGTATTCCAGGTTCTGCATTTCTATATTCCATTTCGTTTATGAGTGACTTAGTCGTTGTATCTGTCATAAAGATAAAACTTTTTTATTAAAGGTATGAATTCATTATCTATTAGTTTTATACGATATAAAATGGTTAAGGGCAGTTTACGCTTTATAAACCAGCTGTTCAAAACCATTTTATGTCGTATTAAACTAATAAATATGAAATCATTTCCCATAATTTCATTATTTGCTATTAATTGTAGATAAAAACAGTCATTTGACCTATAAATTACATCAAATTGTACAAAATTCAAACGTAACGTCAGGCGATTTGACACGATTGTTGACGTTAGTCTTACTTACTAAGACGAAGGCAACATTCCTTTTACGATATAAAATGATTTTGTAGCCAATCAGAAAGCGCGGTACAACCATAATTAATTATAAAGTGATAAACAAATCATTTGATTTAATATGGACACAATCAAAAGTAAAATGAGTAGACAGTTTATAAGGCAAACTGAAATGAAGGAAAGATTGATTATTTACGGATAGCTCTTAAGATTTAACTTTTAATTTTATTCGTACATTATAGTTGTTTTGAGGTATTCTCTGCATATCATTATGTGTAAGTTGCATATATTGATACCCATCAACTACTACTAACAGTGAAATGTAAAAAATCTTGTTTTAAGAACTTGTTTTTTTTTTTCTTGAGTTTTCTCCGTAATATTTATCAAGAGAGTCTAAAAGTTAGACAAAACATTTCCACATAGCATGGAGACCAAACATCTCATGGCAAAAACGGTATTAACGTGGGTTTTTCTTTCAAAAGATTCATCTTATAAAAGTTAGTCGTTATATAGTTCAAGTTGATGCAGATTGTTAAAGCTGATCTCCTAAACGTTTTCATTGAATTTTAAGTACAAATTAATCAAAATAGTACTTTTCTAGTTTCAAAATTCACCTTGAAATTGTGAAGCAAAGAAATGTATTATTTTGTTTTTTTAGTAGTATCTCACGTTCTTGATATGAATGATTCACTGCATAACAACTATATGCATATTTTAAATTTTCCGAAACTACTGATTTCTTTTTCGGAATTTGATTCTCTGGCGACCATCATGTTTCTGTTATTTTATGCTAAGATTAAAAAAAGAAAGAATAAATGCTTGATAGAAAAGAATAAACAAATTTAGGCAAAACTGATCATATATATATATATATATATATATATATATATATATATACACTTGTGTTTTCAAAATACTAGTAACCCCAATATTAAAATGCATCTTTAAATCAAAATAAAGATTAACCTTAAAAGTATCTTACTTGAAATACGATTTCTCCATGTCCTCTCCTCTATAGATTGTACACCACGTGATCAAATAGTCTGGAGGAAGTTTTTATTTTATGTAGACTAAAATCATATAATTTTTAAGCTGTGTTTGAGGAAATTGTTACATTTGTTGATCTTTATTTAAGATTTAATATCTATTTTAATGTATTAATTAAGTCTAATGATGATAACTTATACACAGCAGATTAAAAACGTCAAAGCTGAATTATTTTCCAAAATTGAAAATTGAAGGATAGTGTTCCCACACCATTGAAGTAATTTAAAATATCATTTTTCATCTTAAAACCCGGAAGATATATTCAATTTTATCATCGGTTCTTTTTAAAAATGTTTCATATGTTTTAAGTCATAGACACTATCTTGTATTGTGTGACACGTAAAGAATTTTGTTGTTGTTGTGAAATATAATGTCCAAATTCATACGCTGTTAAACGTAAAAATAATAAATTTGAGAAAAAAGTAAATTTTACACTGATAAAATGTGTACACACTTATCGTGTTTGACTAAAATTCTTGAACATGGTATATATTTAAATGAAATGTGTAATAAATCCTTACCCATATACTAAAAAATGGAAATCGTGCAAATTTGAAAAAAAATCCTCAAAATGCAAATTGAGAAGAATAACTTAGTAATGAATAAAAAAAATTAAGACCACGGTGCAGTTTCTTTCAATATATGTCCTAGAACTTGTTTTTTAAAACTTACTAAAATACGTAATTGTAACTTGAACCATTGTCTATGAAATATTCCAAGTTTTGCACTTATAGTGAACAACGTAGAAACTTTTGATAGGCGTTAACTCCAAAAAAGTTCAAACGTAATGTTTTGACTGATCTTTGTCCAATCAAATCTTTGGCAACAAGGTGCTCGTGACTTGAATTAGATTAAAAGAGAAAGAGGGAGTGGGTGAGAGAGAAAGAAATAGAGAGAGAGAGAGAGAGAGAGAGAGAGAGAGAGAGAGAGAGAGAGAGAGAGAGAGAGAGAGAGAGTGTGAATTGCTTTGGCCGTTGACAATCTCTATGTATAGGAATGACGTAATGTAAAAACTCCTGGGGAATACGGGCATTGAACATCGAAGGGTGATTAATGGTTGTAATTTTACTGATATAGTTACAATAGAATGTGGCTGTGTTTTGATATGATAAGACTTTCTTGAGAGAGAGAGAGAGAGAGAGAGAGAGAGAGAGAGAGAGAGAGAGAGAGAGAGAGAGAGAGAGAGAGAGAGAGAGAGATAGCTGTTGACAATCTCTATATATAGGAATGACGTAATGTAAAGACTCCTGGAGAATACGGGCATTGGACATCGAATGGTGAATAATGGTTTCGGGAAGACAACGCAGGCGGTAGCTAAGTGGGTGAAGAAAACCACTGGAAGCCATGAACAAATTCATCCCGAGTTTAAGATGTTTCACACCGAGTAGTTACTGTAAAAGTCTTACAATTCTAATCACAGTATGTGAAATTTTCCTGGAATTAAAACCAGGTTGTTATTTTGCTGATAGAGAGGTTGATATAGAGTAACTTTGTTTTGATATATTAAGACTCTCCAAGTAAAATGGAAAGTAACATGTACGTCTGACACAACCGGGAATATGATGAAATGATGAACAATGACATGTTTGACTGCACATCTTGAGTTTTATTGTTCAGTTAAAAATTATAAACAAATACATTTACATTGTTTGTACACACACCTTTACATATGTTGCCATCTAGGTAGAAATTTTACAACAATGATCTGAACTGGGTGTTAAATATTTGTAAAAATAAAAATATTTAATAACAAGTATGAAAGTGAATCAAAGCCATACTGTGTTTAAGAATGCAGAAAATATTTTTCGCATCCTTGAACAAATCTGAATGTAATTTTTAATCCCTTGATTTTTCATCCTGAGAATTTATATATGAATTATAGCGAACGCAGCTATTCAGATTCATCAAGAAAATGTTTTTGTCTACATCCCATACATCCCATAATGCTCTCTAATTTTTTCTTCCATGGTGCTTACTATCTTTAAATTCTTTAATCAAATATGTTTTTTATTGCTTGTATATCAGGAGATGAATTTGAAACAGTTAAAATGATACTTTGAGGGGACCAATTTGTTAGAGTAAGGATGAGTGGGGCTAAAGATCTCCTTGCTGGGGCTCACACTGTAGCTGAAAGAATGGACATATTTGATACTGTTGTAGAAGAATTCTTCAATGTTGAACAGGATTATCTTGAGATTAGTTCTACTGTTGTTTAAAGGGGCATTACTACAAAATTAACATTTATTTTAAAAAGAATTAAATGTGAGAATTTTTATCTGTAGAAATTGTTCAAACGATTCTTCTCAACAAAGACTTCACGACAGGAAGGAAGTTTGGCTTTCTTTAAATGTCAGCTGAGGAGGACCAACGTAAATGGTCAAGTAAAAGGAGGGTTTCCGGGTAGCTATCATGTGTTGTTTATTGACATTTGATTCTTTCAAGCTTTTTCTCTTGAATCAATAAATAGCTAATGGTGAGCAAGTATTCTGAGTTTTATGATTCTTGCCTATCGAAAGCCCGAGTGGGACCAAAAGCTTAATAGAACAGAATTTTCAAAGATCTCACTGTTTAGTCCTTCTATCGGGCATTCTATTTGCTTGATTTAAATAAGCAATGGGCCCTTATCAAATTGTGAAATTCATGAGTTCAAACTGTAGTGTGGGCAGAGTTTGTGATATAATATTTACTTTTTATATCTTTTTAGGCACACAGCGACTTTATACACACAGTTGGTGAAACCTTACTCATTCAGCTATGTATGATGAAATTTGCAATGGACAGCTTAGAGAGTGAGCCTGTTATTTCAAATTTAAACCTGCCAGAAAACATCCGAAACACTCATGTTAAAACAAGAAAACCTCTCCTTTGGAAGGTTGCTCAAGAAATTGTGAATAAAATAATCATGGAATTTCATAACCCAGGATGTTCGCCTTGGATTTTAAGTGCACTTGGATTTTAAGGATACTTCTGTGATTATTCCCAGAGAACAACTCTGCAAAAATGGTTATGTAGACCTGAAAATGTCAACTGGTGAAGTTTATAGAGTATTTAATTCACATTAAACCACGGATGACTTGCAGAACTACTCCATACAATTACTTATGTGGTTGTTGTGAATTTCAAGATGGGATACGAGAAGGGGACCCTTTCAGAACAAACATTAACTTAACAAGAATGATTCCCTTCTTTTTCAGTCATTCTGTTCGGTCCAAGTATGCCGTTGAGTGTATAGATTATATCCTCAAAACAGAAGTCATGCTGCCAAAACTCACAGCTATGAGAGTTAGACTTGGTAGTTTCGTTAACCCACATGGAAAAAAAGGGGGAAATAACAGCTGACATGCAACAAGAAAATAACATTCTTGTTCTTAAAGATGTCATTAAAGGTTTAGGTGCAAACAAAAAAACCAAAGCTATGGAACGTGCATCTGCAGCAGCCCCTGTTGTCGCAGAAACTGTAGAAAATTGTATGAACAATATTCGGTGCATATCAAGGAGTGGAAAAAATAGTACAAACGACCATTTGGAAGATGTGACATTTCCTGTGCAAATATTAGGTCGAATTGACCCATTTAGTTCATTGACAACCGCAAGATGAATTTTTACTGTTATTTCATGAAAAATCCATTCTCATCTATATCTTCAGAATTTCATTCCCATTTATTCAAAATAATTGAGCGCTTGAAAAGATGTCAAATCAGTCAAATCATTGACCTTGAATACTACAACCAGTAAGAATCATTGTGGCCCATTGACCTCTTGTGTAACTACTGATTATGTTAACTTTAATATGAAACTCCATAGCAAATAATTGAATTTATATTATCATATAACTTAAAAATCCTGTAAAATCTTGAATATATTATGTTTGCATCTTTGAGACATGAAAAATGAGGATGAATTAATGTTATCAAGGCAAGCAGTGCTGTAATTTGTATATTAATAAAGATTAAGTGGTAATCTTATGTCACATTAATATCGTTGCATCATGTTGCAGTTCACAGAGCAACAGCACAAAATTTCACACACGTCACAACATTTATATTTTTTGGTTCCCTCTTCTGGCTTGTAATCCAAATGCTGTAGCAATTGCAAACGCAAACATGTATCTGTACTAATGCAGTATTGGCGCATTGAGTTTTGCATTCCAGGCCTGTTGGTCCTTATATCTGTCTTATTAACATACAAAATTGCATCAGCTGGTAGTCCATCTCGTCAGTTTCTTGTAAGTACTTTACAATGCTAGTGGGACATTTAAAGTGTATAACCTTCCGTACAGCAGGAGCATGTAAACCAATGCCAGGGGCTACAGTGGCAAGCACTACACGAATAACTGGCTCGGATTTGCTGATTTTTGATATGATGAAATTTTTCATTTTATCAGGGTAATAACTTACTTTCCAAAATCCTATATCCATACCTAATTGATTCCAGATCAGTATAGATGAAGAGGTGAGAGGGTAATGTCTCCTGTCCTCTTGTAGACCAGTCACAATGTCTCCCAGAATTTTGTCCAGATCGTCCTCTTGTCTTACACTCGGGAGTCTGTCATACTTGTGATACTTAATATTTGGTCTGTCTTGGTTTTTGGAAATGAACAAAGGATCTCTTAAACCAAGGTTTTTAACTAATTTTTCTTTTGTCGATTGCGAAGCAGTAGCCGTAAAAAGGGACACAGGTATCCTTGGGAAAATGCCCAGCAATTCTTGAATTCTTGCAAAATCCTTGCGAAAGTCCTCGCCCCTTAAAGAAAATTAATGTTTACAATTTAGCATGTGTAGAGGCATTCCAAAGGAAAATGAGTTTCTGATTTGCAACTGCTTTCTTTATATCATTCCATTCTTGTATCATGTGGGCTTTATTTATACAGATGCCGCACACACATGATCGTGCAAAGCTTTGCTATGCAAAATTTTCCTTCCTTCTCTCGAAGAAAGGATACTTCGGGATGGGCATATATGAGCTGGTATTTCCCCACTGCCACATCATCTATTGAAACGTTCGTCTGTATATTTCCAACGTCTTCAGCAGTGTCATCATCATTGTCACCTTGCTCATCGTCATCCTCAATATCTACAGGATTACAACTTGATATCCTCATATTTGTTTTGAAACAAAAAAAATTGTCTAATCTGGCAAAATGCAGTATTATACTGCATAAGTATCAATCGTACTCTAATATTGGTGATAATACTTTGAGGCTTATAGTTTTTGTCTTATGATTTCCTTTATCAATTTTCTCAATGTTAATCCATGAAACTTTTAAAAATAATTTTGAGAATATGGTGCTTAAGCTGTTAAGTGGAACCCTCAGACATAAATCAAGTGTTATCGGACAACTGGATGCATTAGCATTTAGGGTTACATATGCAGGTTTAATAGATAAAATAAGTAACTATTTGGCCTCTTAGTATAAACAATTGTTGCTGTAAGTTGCACTTCAGACTGCCCCAAGGATTTGAACCAGGACTTCCTCAAAGCCAGCCAAAAGCAATTGCTAGGAGCATGAGGTGTGCTGACCAATTACACCAAGGCACTCTGTAAAGTACATTTATCTACAAGACAAAAGGTGTGAATAAGCATTATGCACTAATAAACTTTTAAGAAATGGATTACTTTAGAAATGGGAGTCGTGATTTATTAATCTGTTAGTAATTAACGAAATGTAACATTCTTGCAACATTTGGATAAAAAAATCTTATTCTTTTAAATTTGTGCATGCTTTTGCGCAGATAGTCTGTATAATCTTCAATATTGATCAATACACATTTTGTAATGAATATGTAGATTTAAAAACATGACTATTTTGATACCAAGTGTGGACATCATGAGACGTACAACATAGTTAGATAGAAATTACAAACCTGTCCCCAATGCAGGTTTTAGCATGTATGTTGAACCATCTCTCCCTGTGATATCTAAAAAACAGGCTGAAATCCCGTTTTCACAGAGTTTTCTGACCTGGTCCTTCAGGATGGCATTCAGAGGAGAAATTACAAGGACACACGCCATGGGGTCGTCAGAAAGAAAGGGCATCATCTGAAATATTATACTTTACCCAAATCCTATTGGAAGAAGACACACAATGTCCTTTGACTCCATAAAAGCACGAAGTGCAGTTATTTGTTCTAGCTTTAACTCGTATGTGATCCCTGTCTTTTGTTTAGCTTTTGCTAATCGGTTGAAATCTATAGTTTTCGTTGAAGTGAAAGTAGAAAAATCCCACGTGTTTTGTATAATTTTGTATAATTTTATTGAAGTCAAAGTAGATTAAAACACTAACTTTGTATGATTAACCTGTCTTTATTGTAAAATATACTTAATATGTAAATAGTATTTTCTGATTATTTGTATAATCTTTTGAGTTTTATGACATGAAATTAAGGCCGCACTTATTTTTTCCTGGAAATTGTCCGCGTTGTAATCGCGGACGTACATTATCCCTTTTCGGTATGCGTTATGCGGTACGTGGTAGTGTCTCTGAGTGCGGAGACGCAGAGGACTATGGTTAGTATAACAAAATGAAAGTTCTTATTGTGTCGTCACACAGCACTAATATTGTGTAACGTTATAGCAGAATTTATGATGACATTATGAAAATCATTTAGTATGGGAATTTAAAATTCTCCATACAAATAATACAAATTTTATAATGCGGGAAACAGTTTATAACTTACACAAAAGATGATTATTAGGCGTTTTAAAAAGGTTCATATATGTTAATAAACAATTTTTCTTTTGATTCACGTTCTTGTTCCGTTGTATCCCTTAGAAATTTGTAAAAAGGGAAAACGGTAAAATTAGGACTTTTATTCTTGGCACAGTTTCTTATCTGTTAACTGACGGCCGTACATTGGTATTTAGGTTCCCTGATTTGCTGTCGGTGTACGGTCATCCTGTGTCTCAAGGTGTCTCCTGTCTGACCAATGTAATTTTCACCGCAACGAGCGCAAAGTATCACATAAATTAGGTTTGAACTTAAGCTGTTGTAAAATGTTGCAAAAATCGTCGACACAAAACGTTCCAAAATCTTACACTGTTTAAACGCACATGCATATGATAGAAGCATAAACTGGGGTAAATCGTATGATGACATTGCTTATTTGCATAAAAATTAAAATGATCAAACGTTGTTACCTACTTCGAGTTATCATCCTATGTTTTCAATGCTAGTAATTTGGAATGGGCGCTTTGGTCTAAAGTATGATGAAAGCTTTATGCATTCTGTAAGACCTGTGCACATGCAAAGTAAATAATCAAAGGAAACAGGTTTTATGCAAACACATTACATATTTCAACAATTCTTGCCAAAAAATAATAATAATAAGCTTGTTTATAGTGAGTGTAATTTTTATTTCATTTTTGAATTTTTTGGTACAAAAAGTAATATGGTATATCTCAAAAGTAATGTAACCGAAAATAATTCTTTCTACATGTTTACATTGCTGTGTAAGAGTAGAGGAATGATAAGAAATAATATGGAGACAAGGCTTGTTTGATAAAATTATTGTTTTTGGTTAAATCATTTGAATTCGTCATTTTCATTATCAGACATCGTATAAATTTATGATATTCAAGATATGCAAGTATTTGTATTAATGAAAACACTATACTCTAAACATTTCCCTAATGTATCAAAAAATGTATTCTAAATTTCTGTTTACATTTGCTAACGGGGTTTTTCTGCGTATTGTACACAGTATCAACATGATTAACATAACTACAATAAATGATCCAGTGGTTATGATCATCAAATTTATGAAATAAGTTGACATGGTAAGATTGCTTCCACCCAATTCTTCTTTCGCTTTTGATTTGTATTCTAAAAAAAGAAAAGAAATCGAAGATTTCTCTGTTCCCGGTCTGTACGCCACTACGTTAAGCATTACGTTTATGAGCTATTGTTAATAGCATATACATGTATATATGACAGTAAAATAGTACATATGTAACTCAAATCTCATACATTTGTACGGTGAAGACTTACTTCAGCGCATTTTACCGTGCTTAAATTCAATAAAAGACCATAAAAACGATCTTTAAATGAGTGCTATATATTTCAAATGAAAAAGCAATGAACTATTAAGTTTGTTTTTGAGTGCATGTATACTTAACAATAACTGATCTTGTATGAATTTCTACATGCATATTAATGGAAACAAAAAATAATGTTCCGATGAATTTGTGCGCTAAATGTTGATTAAGCAACTTTATTAATTTAATACTACCTGTGGTTTCTTTAGTTGAATTGCACCCATATGCATGATGACATGGTTTACACTCACATACTTTACTGCAAAAAGCTCCATAATTAGGCCAGGAACATATTTCAGAGCAGTTTTTTCCAAAATACCCAATTGGGCACTCTACAAAAATCGAATATCATATCCATATCTACAGATCAATTTGCAATGGAAATGAAAATGATTTGGTATGGTTTATTTGAGAAATAATTATCTCTTTGGTTTTTTTCTAGACGTTTTGTCTGGGTTTTTTTTTGTAAGTTTTAGTTAACGTGTTTGAATAATAGATCATCACCTGCCTTCAGTTTATAGGATATGATGTCTCCTAAATCTTATTATCAATTCGTATTTGTATTGTTTTACTCTTCTTGACATTTTAATTTGCGTTTTTGGTTTTGTGATAGCTCTTTAACTCAATAAAAGAATGTCAATTTTCCTGGGTCTTTCTTTGTATTATTTTAGTAAATCACAACCTTCATACTGAATTGATTATCATTAGCTTTAAAACAAGACATTTCACCTACCATCAGAGGCAAATTTCTTATGACTTTGATGAATAGTTTGTGTTTATTAGATTAAAATAATGACCAAAACGGTGTAGTCAAGGATGAAATTTATTAGATATGTAACATTTACAAAACACACACACACACACACACACACACACACACACACACACACAAGAGAGATAGTTTACAAGAATTATTTGGCTATTTAGGAGTTTTTAATGTAAAGAAGCGACATAGTACTGTCTCTTATGCTGCAGGACTAAAAAAAAAACCACAATAGCAAAGTCTTTTTCTGATAAATCAAACTTCAAACATGCCTTCTAAGGATCAGCCACATGTTTACTATTTTATTATGATGTTAAGATAATTTTCAATAAGGTATAGTTCTACATGTAATATGGAGTGCATAAAATTCGGCACAACAGTAAACTTAATATTTCAAAAAAATGGCAGTGCATGTGTTTATGGGGAGATAAAGGCTAAAAGTACGTTTATTCAGAGACACTTCTTGTCATCAGTGTGTTGAGGTATTTAAAATATGTACTAAAACAATGTAAACATGTTATTTCTACGATATAGAGATTTACCCAAGTATTAAACATGTGTTTCCCTTTGGTCGTTATTGACAGAATGATTATATATGTCCCTGTTTACTTTCATTGGCTTTATTGTAAACTTGTTTTATCTTTTTTTAGCTAAATTTTTGAAATCAATACCTTTGCAAAAATATCCATCTCGGTAGTAATTTAAAATGCATCCTTTGATATTGTCATAAATTGCTCTGTAACAAAGATTGGAAGAACTGAATTTGTTAAATAATCAAACAATACGAACACAGTCAACAATTCGATTAAGTTTAGAAGGAAACGCGCATTATTTAATTATTAACCAATGGATGACATTAATACGCACCGACTGCTTAAACAGTTTATTTGATTTTTCCATATAACAGCAGTTACGATTACAAATCCCAATACAAAGTCAGGAATCATCTTTACACATTAAAGTTTTGCCTGCATTGTGAAACGTATCTATTACATTCATTATAGAAAATTCATAAGTAATTTTTTAATCAAATCTCATATAATAATATAAGATTTTAGTGCATTGTATATTTTCAAAGTTATAGAAGGAAGGAAGTAAAGGAATATTTCCCCTAATTGGACAAGGTATATATCGATTCGAAACACAATGTTTTCATTAAAAAAATTACTTTTCTTGAAAAATAAATAATTAATATCATAAAAAGGTAGAATATGTAACAATTCGCTAACTCAGTCCTTGTTTGATCGACGTAATGTTAAGTAATAAAAGATTCGGTATCAGTCTGTTGTTGGAACAAAATTATTTAATTATGGATAACAACGTTGTGAACCTAAAACGTCATAATCTAATCGATAAAAATCCATTTGTTTTTCAAACATCACCGACTAAATAATTCTCGATAAAGGTATTTTTTTACACAACACAGGATACATGTGAAGGCATTCACAGTTTCAATATTCTAAATTTGAATATGTAATTTTTTTTATGTAAATCATTTTAAATTTTGATAACAGATTGTACAATGTATGCATTTATATTTAATGTTCTGGAAAAAAATCGTGTTTCCTAGGTTAAAAAATATTTTCAGTTAAAAATCCTAAATTAAATGTCAAGTCCAAAGAAAGAAACGTCCAAAAACTGAATCTCTTTTTATTTGGTTTTTTGACGAATGCAGCCATGGAATTTACAATGATAAAAGTAAATTTCATTAGTGTTTGTTGTTGCTTAACTCAATAAATCTCGCATATGATGTGAATGTAGTTTGCGTTGATGTAATTTGTACTTCATCTACATACATGTATTCGTTAGCATCAATTTTCGTGGAATTTGTAAAATATGAGATTTCTAAGAAAGGAATATTCCTTGGAAAATGTCCTACCTATACAAATGCACAATAATATGTCGACTGCCCTTTTTTGTGTGATGATCTATAAAAAACTCAAAGAAAAGTGAATAAAATGACATTACATCATAGTTTGGATATTTTTTTTATTCATTTTTTTTATTCTATTTGTTTCTTGACGCTTTGTTTGTTATTATTTTCTTCTAATCAGTACTAGTTACAATGAATGTCAATCTGGTTTGTGACCATGTTTTTAATTAATGAAAATTAAGAGAGTGACTAGGTCTTATTATTACAGTACATGACACAGACACATGTACGCATATAAAAAAAATATGTTAATCGAACAAAACTTTTAAATACCAAGCACTGCTGTTCATTTCCTATAGGCCTATATATCTCGAGTTCAGTGATAACTTCGCGATCAGAAATAAACACCTGCTGAAAATACAAATAACAAATAATGCTTTTTTAAAATGAATAATAGCGACATTTGCATGCATTTCGAACACACATTGAGAAATGCTTACATGTATCATGTGACAAACGTGGTACAAACGATTACCTTTATGAAAGGGCAACCACGTTCCCATCATGTAAACAACATCAATGTACAATTGCAATGAGAAAGGCTATTGAACATTTTTTTTAAAAGCTGCAAATGAGTGCAGAAAGAATTTTTTTTCACTGATAGATTAATTTCATTAAAGTACAATGGCAAGGTTATTGTGCTCGTAATTTAATGGCTTTCAAATGTTGGGTCGAGCGAAATATTGTTTCATCGTAGATAACAAATAGTCTTCGAAGTTACATATATTAAAGATTAAATACAAAATAAAAGAGAATTTACAAAACGTTTATCTTTGTTGGTTAAAGTCACATTTAACATCATCAAAATTTATGAAAATGTGGTTATCAAGTTCTATACACAGAACTTAAGTGATCCTGTCACTTCATTGAATGATATTGAAATGTATTTTTGTGTTCTGTTAATTGTTATTTCACTAATGATACATGATTAGACTTATAACTACTAGTAAAAACAAAGTGGTCTCTTAACGGTTGAATATACAAAACACAAAGTCTATTACTATTAAACTCTTCAAATAATCAATGAATCCAGGTTCATTTTCAGTATCATGCTTAGCTTATTCTAATAAAGAAAATCCGTTTTGAAAAATTCTGTAAAACGACTTACCTGCTAACAAGATCGCAACACACCATTACATTCTTCGTAAAATAAGGATATTAAAGCCACAACCGTTTAACATCTATGTCATCAAGAAGGATTTTTTATCCAACAGCTGTTTCGTTTCAGATGAACAGTATAATGACATGAACACTATTTTACAAAGAATCAATTAAAACTACAATCTAACATTTGAATATGAAGTACTAAACAACACAATCGATATTTTGTTCAATATCACATTTAAGAACATGTTCTGCATACCGGCTATTTTTTTTTTGTTCTTTTGACTTAACTTAAAATATGCTTTTATTTAAATCGCTGCGTCTCATTTCTAAAAATGCAGGTGCTGTAGAATTAATTTTTTTTGCACATACATGTGTACATGTATATATGTCCTTCTTCTCAGGATACAATAGATTGCATTAAATGAGAAAAAACTTTAAAAAACTACATGTAGCACATCAACTTAACAAAGATAAAATGCTACTAAATAAAAAGGTTAGTTTAGTTTCATAACATTTTTCACCCTTTGCTCTGCGGACGAACACTAGGGTGTCATTTTTATATAAATGTACATGTATGGACAGAAGTAAATGTATCTTTAAAAAATTGTAGATTGATTTATTTCAATTTGAAATAGAGACAACAATATCTTAAACAATTAATTTGAATGGATAAACTAGTGTAATAATTATTATGTCGTATTTGTGTATTTTCTCCCAATTAGGTATTCCATGCACATTTACCTTTCAATAATTAGAATTTTCAGTTGTTTATTTTAAAGATCGTCATTCCACAGATCAGAAAACATTCCAGTTTGAGTTAACTATTTAATTTTTTATCAGATCCTACGTCTGCTGATTTCAGCATGAACAATGGTGTGTTTTTCTGAATATTTTGAGGTACATGGTAGTTTCAATTCAATTAACATTTATCGAGGAGCAAGCTTTACGGAATGTGCTTGAGATCAAAGCTAACAGTACAATCGTTATCAATGTTTCTGTTGATATAATTATCAATATGGTCATTTTTGTTGAGGGCAAACGTTGTTTCCCTGTCGTTTTGTTTGATCTGATAAAAATATTACTCATACTCTGTTTACGTTTTTATTCATATATTCAATTAAATAAATGGTCTGCTTGTTGCCTCAGCAATTACTGAATTTCAGTGTTTGAGTTGCTCTATAACTCTACATGACCAATTGATCACCAATTAGATCGTTCTACAATTCTGTTACATTAGGAATTTAAAAGAAGACTCTGAAGTTGTTTTTCTATATTTATTAAACACAGTAACAGTACCATTACACATTTTTTTTCTAATCACAATATTGAAAGCATAACAGTCATAGAAAAATATATAATTGTTGGAGATAAATGGCCCCATTGTCAACTGACTATTTTAAGTGGCCGACATACCCATACACATAATGCATAACGGGCATGACGGAGGCCTTGTGTTTAGCACACGTGTCTGGGAAGTCCATAAAATAGGTACTTCTGAGAAGCACCTATACATATAACTTCCAGGAAATCCCATTTGGAAGTTGAACCTAACCTAGCTCCCCTCCCCTTTAAGTTACACAAGTACAAATGACATGTGGTGATAACGAACAGCGTTCAAATTCAAAAGTCAAAAAAAAAAATACAAAACAGGATCAGAGCAAACACAAACCTCTAACAAATAGAGGTAGGATCAGGTGCCATGGAAGAGTGAGCATCATCTGCCGACCGGTCCCACCCGCCGTGTGCTCTTTATCGTAAACGGGGGAAAAATCCCGGAAAAGTCCATAGACAATTAGGTGATTAATTATGGTCTAACAATTAGTATGAAAAACGTCAGTCAGCATGCGACCCAGTGGAATATTGTATTTGCTGACAAGGTCGTTGTATCGAGCATAGAAATTACGAAAAGATAACTTCACACGAGACTGTTGATAGTCCTGTTTTATCAACTTGTTTGTCAGTAGATTGCCTCGCCTTAGAAACTGAGAGACAAAAACACCATATGTAGGTGATGAAGGTATATTACTACATAAGTAAGGACAGTTGATTATAGAATAATTGAAGTCATCACGTTTATCATATATTTTTATTGTTAGGTTACCATCAATGTCCATTTCCAGTAAAATATCCAAATATGAAACAGTTAATGCAGACTCGGTCGTATCTATTATTTCAAGTTCACTGGGATTTATCGAATCGACGTAAGTATGGAAGTAACAATTGTTAATTGATAATACGTCGTCGATACACCTGCATGTTGAGTTGAAGGCCACGGCGAGTGATTTATTTTTTTCACGGACAAGTTTTTGAATAAAATTCTGCTTCATATGAATACAAAAATAGGTCTGCTAACAATAGAATTCCAACAGATTGTTGGAAGACCTGATTTCCAAAAACTACATAGATGTTGTCTATCAGAAATCCAAGTATTTTTTTAATGTCAACTTCAGAGTACTTGTGTGCACAATCCGAAAGGCTTTTAACAAAATAGTTTTGCAATTGACCGATGACAAGGTAAGAAAATTTACGTGATCTATTTTTATTAAAAAAGCAGTTACCAATGATGTCAAAAAGACGGGAATTTAATTTATCGTGGGGGATGGTTGTATAAAGTGTAGAAAAGTCGTTAGTTTTTATGTTATTGATTTTGGTAAAATTTTGGGATTTCAAGTTTTCTAAAAGTTCCTTGGAATTCTTTAATATCCACATCTGATTTTCACACCTTTTTGAATATACTGTTGCACAGTACTCTTGAAGTTTCTCCTTTACTGCTGTTAATATTTTGGTAAGGAGTAAAAAAAGAGGCAACAATGTCCATTTCCAGTAAAATATCCAAATATGAAACAGATTATGCAGACTCTGTGGAATCTTTTATTTCGGGTTCACTGGGATAAATCAAGTCGACGTATGGAAGTAACAATTGTTCATCGATAATATGTCGTCGATATACCTGGATGTTGGGTTGAAGGCGACATCGAGTGATTTATTTTTTAACATAAAAGTTTGGAATAAATTCTGCTTCATATGAATACAAAAATAGGTCTGATTCCCGTCTCTGATAAATGACTAATTACTCAAACGATCAAAAAAGTGCTAGCTTGACCATTAAAATAAAGCGTGTAGCCAACAAAAATCTATATGTTAAGATGATAATAGAAAAAATAACATTTTTTTTTTATTTCGATCTTGCAGGTTATCAATAGGGTACAGTAATCAAGATACATACAACTAATATGCTCACATGCCTGTGTAAGGTTCTCCGATTCTCAGCCTCAACGTATTCTTTTCGTAATGAAAATGTTATATATCCTTTTAAACTTTATTATTATCATTATTGAAATAAGAAGAAGTTTGCTTATGGTATCCATGCATTATACGAAGTTATTTCAATTTTTGCCACAGTGGATTTAATGGAATAGATATACAAATTGAGACTAAATTAGAAAAAAAAACCAACGGTGCATCGGTGGCTCGAACCCTTTTACCTTTATGTAGTGGGTCTCCGGGGAACCACTAAGCCAAGCAGTTCGTTGAATGACTGTTGACAATATTAACACTACAAGACTAATTAAATTTGTCAATATAAAAGGCAGATGTATGGTACAAATGAAAGAAATTCCGGATTATATAGAGGTATCGAACATTGCTGAGGATCGCAGTATTTACGTGCATTTATAAGTCTTTATGACCTATTGATCCCCAGTTAGCTCTTTATACTATTACTTTACATTAGGAATATATAAAAAAAAAAATCTGAAATTAATTTTCTTCATTTATTAAACTCAGTAACAGTACCGTTACACAAGTATCATATTCTCAACATTGTAAGCACAACAGTCATTGAAAATTATATGGATATTGGAGATAAATGGCCGCTTTGTTCACTGAGTCTTATAGGAGGTCTGGGGTTACGAAACACATGTACCAACACACAGAGTGCATAACGGGCATAACGGAGGCCTTGTGTTGAGCTCAAGTGTCTAGGAAGTCCCAATGCTAAACAACTAACATGTGGACGGGAATGACCTGGGACATATCTGTTTACACTGTTTCTAAAAGATTGCTCCCTTGTTTGATAGTACTTACTGAACCGAGTACTCCAGACTGTGAGTCATCCCTCCTTTTACAAGAGGTGAGGGGCACCAAATATGGCTTAAACTTTTAGAACCCAAACTATAAAACTACCTAGAGGATGCACTCTCCCCCTGCACAACACATGTCCTCTGTCTTAGCTGACAGATTTTCGAAACGCAGGCCAGACATTCCCCAAAAAACCCTTAGTTCTCCCCAGACCCGCCATGAACACTGATATAATGTTTCTCCATATATCTATACAATAAACATCCTTATCCATGAAATCTCATTTGTGATTTGAAACTGACCAAGGAATACCTCTAAGAGAATTCCGTAGCTCTTTTGGAGAGAAATGACAATAGCCTCCCACTGTAAGTTACGCAAGCACAAGTGATCCCCCACTCTGATTAATTACTAATCGATCAATCAATCTAAAAAGTGCTAGCTTGACCATTAAAATACAAAAGGAAGCAAACGAAACTACGTGTTAAGACGACAATAGAATATATATTATTTATAATTTCGATCGTGGAGGTTATCAATATGGTACAGTAATCAAGATACATACAACCAATATGCTTACATGCCTGTTGAAGCCCATTAAAAATAAAAATAAGACTCAAAAACAGGCAACAACACGCAGGTATCAAACACATCGGTTTTGTTATAAACAAATGCACACCTCATAGCCAACGTGTCGATTTCTAACATTGTCTTACATGTGCATTTTGCGCTTTTATTCCTTTGTACTTTGTGCATTTTTTATTTGTGTATAATTAATTTATTGATCTGTTTATTTGACCTTACTTTTCTTCTGGCTTGGGATAATTTCAAGCTGACATGAATTCAAAAATATGCATTATCTCTCTTTCATATCAGACTACCGTCATATTACACGTAATTTTCAATTTCTGTTATTAGGTTCATCGCTATACATTCGCTATGTAAGGGCGAGACCATGGCTTCTACTGATACGTCACCGCATTCAGGTATTTCATTCACCTGGACATGTTACATTTGATGGAAAGCGTTTTTAAGATAAAATGACACCCGATGCACTGGCAAGGAATATCCAATAAAATCTAAACAAAACGGATTGAAATGTAGGCACACATATTTCAAAATTAAAGAACGCTTCCATGTGATGTGTTGCTGTATCATTACACGTTTGAAAACCATGCACTGTAGTAGATCGTGGAGTGATATCATGGACCTCAGAAAACGGAGAGTTTGTAGAAACAGATAAAAAGACAACACGGTGTTACATTGCAGATATATTATCGCTTATCTACTTTGTTGGATGTGGTGTCAAAGTCTAAAATATGATGTAGACATTATGCACTCTGTATGAACGACATACGTGTTTGATGTGCACGCAAAGTGAGGCAGCACTACATGTATCTGTGCAAGATAATTCGGATTTTAATTTGGCATTTTTTTTAGATATGCCGTTTTTACATTATCAATGATTGTACTTTCTTTCATTTCATTTTTAAGCATGTAACTGAAAAGAATTGTTTTAGAAGTTTTTAAATTTCCTTAACATATAGGCAGATCATTGGTAGACTGACATTGCTTATATCGTGTCGATTCTGCTAGTATTTAAAGTATATGAGGTAAATTATAATATAATTGATAATTATACATTATTTGAAAAAAAAATAACAGGAAATCACACATTACTAAAATTAAATCGAAACAGATAGACGTATTCTTTTGTCATACATCTGTTTAAAAAAAATTAAACCCTCAAATAATAACCAAAGTATTACCAAATTTTATCGGTTTTGCAGCGAATTGACTTGGTAATTAATTATATATTCAAGTAAACACATATTTTAATTGATTCTACCACTTATTGTGTATAAACATTTTTCATATCGTAAACAATAAAACAAAAACCTGGAAAGGTATCCTTATATATTTAGAACATTCAATTAGAGGAGGAAATAACACCAAATGCTAACACAGGATGAGAAAGCCAACGAGAGGAATAAAACAACACAAGGAAATAGTTCAACGATAGCATTTAAACTACATACAGAGTATTATAAACTGTCTGAAAAAAAATTATAATTTTCATGTCGTCTTTTACAACGTAATTTCTGTGTAAATGCATTCGATCTAAGCATTGTTTGCTTTGTTGTATTAATACAAAACTACAAAAACCACACAACGACGAAGAATGATAATACACACTTACTAGTATATTAAATTGACAATCTTTATTAATCGTTTATTTGATAATTCACATAATTCATTTCATAAATGTATTAGTGAATTATTTCTCTTATGATTTCATACAGGAAGTTTTTTAAATTTTAAAATACATATGGATTTGTATCATGTTGAGGAAAACACTTACATTAATATCATTTAGAAGTATAAGAATTGCATTTTGATGTGTTCGTTAACATAATCATAGTTTCAAAAATGGTTTATTACCACTAACAGAGTTGGTACAACTGTAAAATACAATGTACAATCTCTAAAAAAAAATTTAGCTAATTTATTAAATATTTTCTCATACATGATCTTTTTCATTGACATTTGATGTGAAGCGAGATCTGCGTATAGCTCTACAGATCAACATAAGTAGCGCAAGTGTGATCACTCCTCAAGTTGATATGATTATACTGTTGACCAAGGAATTACTCTTTCTTTCTGGTCGATTTGTTCTGGATGGCGGGCACATGTTAATATTTGTCCACTTTGTAGAATATTGCTAGGTGTTAGTTATGTATTATAATGTCAATAAAATATAAATCACGAAAACATATATTTTCATGCATTTGAGGTCAATGTAAGTATTTCTATCTGAGTCATTATAAATGCATATATGGTTATACATTGAGAAAATTTGTTTATGATGAATATGAATTTTTCATATACCATTAACAAAATTCGAAATATGTGATATAAATTTAAATGTATCTTGTTTACAATTGCCATTGTAACGAATGACTGTCAAAAGAGCATGCATCACCTTGCAAGTTAAATAAATACATATTGATTAAATATCTTTAATTTACCCGTGGTTTCGTTCATCAATGTGCAACTTTCTATATGATGACATTTTTGACAGTCATGTGGACATTCTTGACTACAGATAAATCCATAATTCGGTGACTCGCACTTTTCAGAACAATTAAATCCAAAGTATCCAGATGGACAATCTACAAAGATAGCATTTGCATAAGAAAGATATATCAATGGATTAATGTCTAAAATATACAGGAAATGGGATTAAAGATAGAATATTGAATGGAAAAGCTACAAGAAATAAACACGGCGCCAGACGATGCTGTTGAGGTTCGTCGACAAAATATCAATCTGATTTTAATAACAGTTATTTAGATGTAGTCACGAAAGATTGTCGACATAGAATCTCCAACCACATACTAGCACCGAGCGTGTTTAATAATGCTTGGTTAAATAATATATGATCAATATTGTGCATATTTTAAAGTGGGTTCAGCGCATGAAAATAAATATTGGCACCTGATTATTAATCGTGCCCCAAAATATCTTGTCCTCTACCATTTGCTGCTAAAAAAGGAACATGTTTTATATACACCTTTATTGTGGTTTAAAAAACATACAAAGATGAAAAGGTTAATATTCTCATATGTACATGTATGCATAACCATGTTAAGTTATCAGTTTTTCTCATAGCTAAGCCAAAGCTGGTGTCATTTCTACAATCCAGCCACTATACATGTTCATGCATATGGGTTTTTTTCCATGTTTAAGTTGGGATTGTCTTATATTGGTACCTGCTACATTAACCAGCAACTCTCGGAATAATCAGTACCTGCAGGCGGGTGGCATTACATGTACTACTTTCCTTAATTAAGCAACAAAAATACTTTGTTCGGTGACCTGTGCGGGTATGAAGGCAGCGGGATTGAAAAAAAAATACATAACCAGCAATGGCGTGTTACGTTAATTTTCCTCCAATGATCGCTCCCTTTATAGCCCGCATAAATTACATGTTTCAAAAGAAGCATTTATTGTTAAATTTTCATCTTTATTAAAAAAAAATATTTATTTATGTGAGTAAAAATAACCAAATCATTGTTAATGTATACCAGCTCGTTAGATGGAGAGGATAAATGAGTTTGATTTTTCATCAATGATAATTTTTTGCAGCCTGTCTTTTTAGGTTGCTAACTGTTTGGAACTGGATCGTGAAGATTTCAGCCCTGTCAATTTCTATAGAGCTATGAATCTACTTGCTAAAATATATATGAGAATATACTTAGTGGATGTTAATATGACATGGTGACCCATTGGTTCCTTTTACTTTCATAAGTAAGTAAGTAAATGATCTATTATAGTGACATGTGACCCCTGATCCACTCTTATTAACACATTTATATGTAAATTAAGTAAAACAATATATATCCAAAGAAAAATAAAGTCAAATGTTATTTAAGTTTTTAATGAAAATCGAAATAAATGCATTTAAAACATGGCTCCTTTTAATCTAACAATGAACAGCATTACGTTACCTCTTCTGTGTTCCCCCTTTTCATCCACCAATCACAACTTGCCGCATATTTTCTACCGAGCTCCGAAAAACACTATAAATGTATTACCATCAGTGGATATTAAAGTTGTATACAAAATGGAGTCGTTTTCCATCAATTCCAGTACTAGTTATGCATCATTGAATGTATTTTCTTCGGTATATACCGGGTAATATCATTGCACTTAATGAGGTTTAGCTCAAATTCTCAGCAGATTATACATTTACTTGTATATATATATATATTAAGGTGTATGAAAAAGGTGGCTGTCAAGGACACCTACATGCAAATATGATACATTAGAGATCGATGTTGTGTTTCCACCTGTCAGAAATGCTAAACTTTTTCAAGAAAACGTTTTAGCCATTTTTCTGCTAACTTGTTTCCCGTTGATCGAAACTTGCACTTAAGCTTTTCTGAGGTAACATTTTGTAATTTCTTCAACAAAATATGCATAGACGGCAATGATGACAACACACACAACGTTATCAAGATCAAAAACAAAAAAAGCAATGAGAAGGGGAAGGAAACCAGTATAACGGATATCCAAACATATTTAGATAATTATAAAACTATTTGTTTTTTTAATTTTTTTAAGGCCGCCAAAAGATAATTCTACGTTTATCGTCACTACCAAATACCAAACCTTCGAGGGAAGGCGATAAAATTGAAACAAACAAAATGTTCAAACAAATGATTTTTATTCAATTACATGTATACAATTACAGTAAGCATTGAAACAATATATAAATTACCTCTTTAATGGTGATCTTTCCTGATAATCCCATGAGTATCTGATTTATAGTCCATAATGTGCACTAAACATTTCGAATTTCTACATATTACAGTATTTTAATATAATCAAACTGTTAAAATATAAGTCTTTTTTTTCTTTTTTTTTTTTCAAAACCCAATTTCTTCTCAATCTACGCGCGCGGGTTGCGTTAAACGTAGAATTAACTTTCGACAACCTAATTGGCTTATCAACTTATGATAGAAACAAAACTAGAATATCCATCTTTGCATACAAATTATTTTTGGGCATGCAATGAAATTGATTGCAATATTATCATGCTTACAGTTATGCAAAGATGTAAAAAGTCTATAACACCACAAATTTTATCAAAGATTAACCTGACACATGCAACGTTCATACATGTTTGTGTTTCAATGAACTTATTTGTCAAATATATGTGAAAAAAATGTTTCTTTTCTCTCGTATTTGATTTTATAATGTTCTTGATTTCTTGAAATATACCCAGATCAAATCATTCACATAGAATTGCCTCTGAGTATTGTTTCTAGTGTAATGCATTTGATAAAGAATATAACTCTAAAACTAAACCTTTAAACGCTAGTGTGATCGTGTCAATTGGTATTTCATGTGTTTACTTTAGGTCCCATTCTGAACACATAATTGTCTTGAAGTATTGTTCGTAATTTTTCACCTTTAATTAGGCGTTTAACTCCATGTGTATGTATATATATATATATATATATATATATATATATATATATATATATATATATATATATATATATATATATATATATATATATATATATCTGTGTGTTTGTGTGTGTGTGAGGGTGGGTGTGTGTGTGCATTAAATACTATATAATATGTCCCGTTAATAACATTTTCTTCCATCTAGCATACATTCATTAAACAGTATTTAATATTGTCTATGTTTGTGACATGCATGGGTTTAAAATTTATGTAAAATATTGCTGTTTAAAATCACTCTACCATTCAATTTATGATAAACAAATTTAATTTCATAAACATAATCTGATGCATTGTCATTATAGTTGCTCTTAGCAAAGAATCGGTGTCTCCGTATTGCATAAACGATCAACCCAAGAAACACAAGCGTTATTGCAGCTCTCCAGTCAGTAAAATTATCAAATTGGCTGACCGGGTTGAAGATCATTTTTTCGGTGGTTATGCTTTCTTTTTTTTTTTTCATATTCTGAAAAATGCATCGCAGTTCATATTTCAAAAGACGAGTATCTAGCTCTTCTGCAATGATAAAACCAAAACATTAATAGAAATCAAACATGTGAGTGTACATATAGTATCTTTCATAATACATGCTTGTACACACGCACCCTATCTCTGTATTGCATTAACAAACACTACCGAAATAGCCCCAACCCATGGTGAGGAGTTTTAAAGTTGTAAATACCGATATTTTGCCTTTTAACTGTTTGTAAATGAATATAAGAAGAAAAAAAATCACATGTGGTGATAACAAACAGTATTCAAATTCAAAAGTCCAAAGAAAAATACAAACAGGAGCAGAGCAAACACGGACCTCTTAAAAAAATTGAGGTAGGATCAGATAACATGAAGGCATCCTCTGCCGACCGGCCGCATTCGCCGTGCGCCCAGTGTCATATCAGTAACAATATCATTATCGGGGTATTTGTTGTAATTTGGGAAAAATATCATGATCGGAAAAAACGGAGAAAAATCCGTCGACAATTCGGTATTCAAATAATAGCAGAGCAATCACGGAACTCTGGAAAACCTCAGAGGCAGGATCAGGTATCATGGAGGAGTGAGCGTCCTCTGTTGACCGGTCACACCCGCTGTGTGCTCTTTTTCGTAATCGGGAAAAAGGAAATAGGCAATTAGGTGATTAATTATGGTGTAACAATTAGTATGAACCGTTGTATTTTCTTAGTTGACTTATAATAGGTCTTGTCATCAGAACCCTGACAAAGAGCCTACTAATTTCACAATTTTGATTTTTTTTCACTCCAACCATTTAAATTGTCCGTTGATCCATCTGTATTACATAAATGTTTTTTTTCGATGTCGGTAAGTATTATGGATCGAGATCGGTATTTAGAAATTGCAGTCACATACGGGGAAAACGCTAATAGCCTGATATGCTTTCAATACAAAACCTCTTTTTAACTATTTTTACTGGTTTTAAAGACTGTTCTAAAAAATGAAATATCCTTTCATCAACGTATAATTTTAATTCTAAAAACAATTAAGGGAACATATATTTTTGTTCGTTGCGAAGCGTGTATTTATGAAAGAACATATAACTTTAACAAGTAGTTCAAATTATTCCCCTTTGTGTTTTTATAACCCTTATTGCGCTGGACTCAATCTCGGTCAGGATTTTATTATGGATGTTTATGGACGTTCAGGGATTAATGTTCAAAGATTCGGATTAAATTCAAACCTACAACGCAGGATATTTATACAGGAAAAAAGCAAGCGGTCTATATTTTCAACAGGAATACGCAATCGACATAACCGTCATATTTCTTTTTCGTTTATTAATATTATGATTGATTGCAGTTTTCAAGATTTTTTATAGATTTGATTTAAATCAATTGTTAGGTCAGCTTGGTGTCTTTGTTACATTGTAAATACATCTACTAGGTCTCAATTAGATTGGGTACAGACAAGACGTTATAACGCATGAACTACTGTACGTCAGACGTTGTTTTGTGACGTATGTATAATTAAAAACGTGATATTATGTATGCTTGAATTAATGTGTTTTATTGTAATGCTAGTCAACTGGTCGGTTAGTTTGTATATGTTAACAAAAATTAGTGCCTAAGATTTTTTATGTCTAATTTGACCTCTCTACTAAGTTCTGATGTTTTATATATATTTGATATATTCTTACGTAATTTCATATTAGGAAAACATTTGAAAGTCAATAAATAAAATTATATATGTCTAAACTGTTCTGGATCCGACGCAATGTAAATATTTCGAGCTGTTTAGGCGTTTTTCTCTAATAATAAAAAAGTAACATAATTCATTCATATAATATTATAAATAAAGTCAAAATATTGATATTGGCAAAGAAAGTAATCCTGATGTTGATTACAATATTGTGGAATCATTGTAGTTTGTGGGGGCCAATTTTCGTGGATTGTGGTTTTTTTTGCTTATTCGTGGGAATGTAATTTCGTGGATGCGTAGGTTACTGTATCAGTAACAAAGACAACTCTTTCTAAAATTGTTTTCGTTGAGGTTTTAAATTCGTGGGGGACGGGTACCCACGAATACCACAAAAATTGAGCCACAACGAATTCTAATGATTCCACAATAATCATTTTAGTTGTTAACAGATTTAAATACTTAAGGAAAATATTGCACTTAAAATCATAGATAAACTTATTTCTTAGCAAATCACAAACACATTTAGAAGTGTTAAACTCAATGGAAGCATTTTAAACATCCATTCCTAAAACTTATAGCGTATTAAGTTCTGTTTGTCAATATAAATCATGACATAATACAACAACAAAACTAACTTGTTTCATATTTAGTCAAGTTTTATCTAACACTGGTGCGAATGTATTTAAAACGAGCATTTCATGTTAGTCATAAAAGGTGTATAAAAAACATCTTCAAAAAGTTTTATTTCAAACGAAAAAGTCATTGAAGTATTAACTCAACGTATGTTTTGTTTTGTTTGTTTAGTTTTTTTTTTTCAAACTTGTTATGACTTTTTTTTTATTCTATCAGCACTCGAATACACAAAATAATGGCTTAATATTATGTAAAAGTTAATTTTGATCCATTATCTTAAGAACTTAATATAAATCATACCCATCAATTACCAAAGACAGAAACAAATTTAGGTACAGCGTGTCTTGAAAATTTCGAAACCTACATTTGAATGGTGTTTATTTGATTTTTGTGCAATTTAGACTTCTATCATTTAAAAATGTGTAATTAGTGTTCCGTTCATTGTAATGACCTGAATCTTAAAGACAATCATCACCAGTATTCAGGCTTTTTGCATCTTAAATTTTAAGGTCATATTCAAATGTCAAAAGGCATAAACTATGGTGACATCATTTAAGATTTTTATCAATTTACGACTACGCTAAATAAACCAAAACTTCAATTACTATAAAACCCACGGTCAAATTTTTATTATTTTGATATATTTTGATTACAGTATCATGACATTTAGTCATTCTGCTAAATTTTTAGTCAAATTTGAACTTTACAATTTCTAATACATTATATTACATCAGAAATTACCTAAGTTACAATTTAGAATATATTTCAGTGTATGTAAATACCAAAATAGCACCAGAATAATATCTTGTATGATTCAGTACGAAAAAGCAGGTTTTTTCTTTTCCTTATAAAGTCCAGTCACAAATGAACTCATCCATTATCTAGTCATGGTAATTTTCAGTAGATAATATTTACCTTGTCAAGTTAATAAAATTCTGCATCAAAGAAAAAACAACATTATGTAAAATCCTGCGGAAATAAATGAACAGGTGAACCAAAGCATTTAGGGTAGGCCTAGGGTCATTGAATAACAAGCAACTGCATATATACATGTATCTACCTGTTTAAGACACGCTATAGGTTTCTGTCTTATATCAGTTTTATTACTGACACACTCAAATTCATCAAATTGAAATCATAAGTCAGACAATCTAAATTATATTATGATTATTCATATTATCTGCATCTTAATTATAAATTCAATAAATATTTTCTTTCATTGAAATGTTTTGTTAAAAACATGTGTCTTGGCTATTTACGTTTTATAGTCTACTTTGGTCTCCTATATAAATTGTTTTACTCTTAAGTCTGTTCATTTACAATTAATTTTTTCACATTTTCTTGACTACATCATTTACCGAACACAGTCGCATTGGCTTGAGATAATGCAAGAAAATTAAAAGTATTTTCATTCTAATACCGACAATTGTTACTAATGGGTTAAGGTAAAAAATGTGGTAAAGGAACGGCAAGATTTTATATCTAGTTATCATACATGTAAAAAGATATGTCCGAATATTATTCATATTTTCTCTTGTGGTCATTATAGATCAAAAAATTGTTTGTGCGTATTTAATTCGATTAGTAAGTAAGCAGTTATAAGATCTAAAACATCAAAATGAATGCAATGCAATCCTCTCCATCTCGGTAGTTATTAAAAAGACATCTCTCTCTACTATCACATTATACACTGTTTTCAAAATAAAAATGAAAGTGAATGTAAATGTAATCAATGTAAGCCGACAGTGCCACAAAGTAAACAATTTAATGTAATTCGAAAGGGGGCATTAAACTATTAAATAAAAAATAAAGCAAAACGTACCGATTGCTAGAACAGTTGACCTGACCAACAAATGCAAGTACGCACCCTACTGCAAATTCATGAAACATCGTTACAGATTATGATATTTTCCCGATTTTGACATTTACCTCGATCATAACATGGCTAATTGTGACAATGAGCACACGGCGGGTGCGACCGGTCAACAGGGGATGCTTACTCCTCCTAGGCACTTGATCCCACCAGGTAGGTGTTGCTCTGCTTTGAATTTGTATTTTGTTTTATGGATTTTGAGATGGTTGACAGTTTGTTATTGTCATTTTTCATTAAATATTTGTCTTCTTTAAGAAAAGAACGTAAACATGTACAATACAAATAATTAACGCATTGCACATTGTGCAAATTAATAACAAAAAGAAGTGTGGTATATTATCTATTCTGATAAGGGAAATACCAAAGCCAATCAACACGGTTCTGTTATGTCAAATACATTCCTTATGCGATTTAACAAAATAGAGAATTTGATAAATTATTCATTCGGTTACAGTCTATGACTGGAAGAAAATAAAAAAAAAGGAATATGGAAAAATCACATTTTAACCTTAAGAAGTCATAAAGTAGGCGATGAACATCCTTTTGTCTTTTCAACAACACCAGATTTCTAATTTTTGTGGGGGAAAAAGCCAAGTCATCGGGTTTGTTTTCATACAACGCTTTAAACTTGTGTGGCCATCCACAAAGTTCAATATTCTAAATTGGGATAAGTGAGTTTTTGTAATTTATAAAAAAAAAAATCTGAATCATTTTAATACTATAAATATATCTTTTTGTATTAGGACTATAGCGCCCTAATGTATAACTGTATTATTCATAATTAACTTATATTGAAATGATTTTTTTTCTTTTTTTTTTACTTAAAAAAACATGTTCTTTTACATGTATAATCACATTTGAGGACATGTTTTACATATAAAGTATGTTTGCACTTTTAACTTTGTTTAGACATTTCTAGTTTACAACGATACGTCATTTATCTAAAAACATAATTATAGTGTATAGAACGAATTTATAAACATCATGCATTTTTTTTTTATCTAGCATTATGCAATAAAACATCGATCAAAAGAAATAAATTAATGTTGTAAAGTTGATGTCTTTCTTGTATGTAAAGTAGATCAAAACTTAAAATTAAATTACATATCAGTGCTCAAGTTCTTCTTTTCGCCATAACACCTATGTGCTGATGTACATTAAAACATATCAATTGATTTTCAGAGACAAGGAAAATCATTTTGATATTTTTTATTGATACACATGTGTATATATTTCCTTCTTCGGGACACAATAGATTGCATTAAGTGAAAAAATCTTAAACATTAGCATCAACTAAAATAACAAATCACTTTTAAAAGCTACTATTACAAATTAAGGCGTTGGTTTCATAACAATTTGCAAAACATTACGATTAGGCCTACCCTAAGGTTTTAATTTGTACATATATAAAAGTGTATTCATAGATAACATTATGTTAAATAACCAAGATCAAAAAAAGTAAATGCAACTTACTTTTGTTGATTGAACAACCGGTATGTAGAAAAAATCAACAATACATCAACATTTGAAAAATAATATAATATAAACAAAGAAGTCAGAATTAGTCTTCGTCCTATTCGTATTTCTTCGTAATTAGTTATTCCATGGCCAGGTGCATTTCCCATGTCAAACAATTTAATTTTCAATTGTATTTCAAATATCTTTATTCCATCACCAACAATAAACACGTTCCAGCTTGATTTCATCATCTGTTTTTTCAGGTCCTTCGTCTACTGATTTCAGCATAGACAGTGTCCACATCTTGAATATTTTGATGGACATGATTGTTTCCATTTACATTGACCGAGGAACATGCTTTACGTAATGTGCATAAGATCAACGTTATCAATACAACCGTTATCATTGTTCCTGTTGATATAATTATCAAATTGGTCATCTTTGTTGAAGGAAAAAGTTGTCCTCCGGGGTGTTTTATGTTTTCGTTTTCCGTTGTTTGATCTGTTAAATATATGTTTAACTGTGTTTTAATTTTTCACATATTCAATAAAGTTTAGCAATGTATACGACTTTACGTACTTGTCTCGCATTTGTTGTTTTGATTTCCTTTTCCTAAATATTAATCTTTGGATCAATTTAATTGTGACATATTTTTATTAAAACTCGAGCAACTTAAATGTCAACATCAAAAAGGTATGAACCGTTTAACAACAATTTATATTAAATACAAATAGATTTAATTCATTGAAGCAAACGTAAATTCACATTTTAAAAAAATGTGTCTTTGGCCCATTAAACGTACATATTTTAAGTAAAATTATCATTTAAGGACGTTATGTAATGTAAATTAAATCAGTTTTTGTTTAATTATACAATCTTTACGAGAAAAACATATTTCAGATCTACATAACATAAACGTGGACAGCACATCAAATATTTAAAACTATAAATCTTATCACCTGGTACATATACTAATGCCATCATACTTCCAACCAAAATAAATATAAATATAAACAAATATAGATAAATAACCGACTGTTTAGATTTAGCCTTTCCATAGTCAATCTTTTAAAAATGTATTTATCATATTTAGCATCACACCACAACAAAAACGGTCATAAGCTTGTTGTTGCATGATATTAACTATACAAAATGTAATATAGTAAATATTAAAAAAAAAATATTAATTGTTAATTTTCTAGTTTTAATCGTAGAGCTATATTGCGTAAATCACTTCTTTGTCCTGCGAAAGATTTACTAGTATGCTGTCTATGGGAATATAGATTTGTCAATATGACAAATTTAAAATTGAATTTTCGTTTTTAAAAGTAAAAACAAATACATTGTATATATATAAACTCCAATAACATTTTTTTGAAAATCCCGGAATTGTAATGATATATCAATATTTCCAGGAACAGGATCGGGATTTATTTTACAGGAATTGATGGGATGGATGATGCTATTTTTTATTCTGACGGGTCTCTGCCATCTATAGGTCTTGACTAGGTGAATGAGGTTTGGTGGGGTATTGGGGCGAAGCTTTTGGAAGCATAGCTTCAATTTTGGAGTTACTGGTAATCTCTTAACGAAAATATAAAATTGCAGTTATGTTATTTTTTTTGTTGGAAAATTGCGATTAAAAGACCTCGAAACGTTTAATGAGACCAATGGCGTTTTCAGACCACAATTAATATGTTTGACGATATTACGTTACCAATTTTCGATTTCAATGTCTCAATACAGCTAACTGATAATTTCATATTTGTACATTATTATTAATTACTATTTCAATTGTATTATTATTACGTCATATTAATATCAAAATTAATAAATGTGAGATTGTTTTTTAAGGAAGGAGTCTTTTCTAGTTTTCGACTTGTCAAGAGTAAATTTGATCAATTGTTCATTAAATGAAGATGAAAAGAAATTGAAATATCATATTTTTGTATCTTTTTTACTATTATACAACTTGGTATAGAAATAATAATCAAAGTTTAGAATTTAACAAGGACTATATTTTTAGAGGAACATTGGTGTAGGAAAATTTCACATGTTTTTTGCAACTCAGAATTGCTGTAGATTCATGAGTTTATTTAGCATTTTTAAAACAATAACATTAATGATGTATTCTTTCAACTAATTTGAACTATTAATAAGATACTATGGTTTACAATATGTTTTAAAAAAAATTTATTTGCCTATCAAATTACATTTTTATAAGCTTTTTTAAATACTCATTCTAAAAATAAATTTGTGGGGGAAAATCACTAAAATCGGATTTTCTCTCTTATCAAATGGTCAATATATTAGGTTTTCTGTCAATTTATATCTTTATTTAAAGTATTCATAATATGTAAAAATCAGAAATATTTTTTTATTGGAAGCATAGAAAAATAATCAAAATATCCTAAAAATTTAAGAAAATTAGAGGAAATGCGGGCTAAGCAATATCAATTTAAGTTTAAATATTTATTTCAATTTAGTAGTATAAGCTGATAGACATTCTGATAACCTATCATTTCATTGAAGAATACAAACTTCATATCTTAAACAGATGTCTACAAAACTGAAGATAACTACATTCATTTTTATCATCCTTTAACTTGAGAAAAAAGGTACTGACCTTGGCCTCACCTTCATGCAAAAACAGGGAGGTCAAATTTGATTAAACTGATACAATCATTTGGATATATGATCTGTTTGACTGTGTAAAAATTTCACGAATTTCTTGATATAAGAAGTATGTCTAAAACCGAGAAGACTCCTCCCTTAAATTAAAACTTCACGGAAAAATTGAATTGATAACAATATCAAAATATTACTTAGTATTAAGTAATACTATGTTATATAATATAACGTAATATGTTACAATGATATATAACAATTAAAGTCACGCTGGTGGCAAAGAAAACATATAACATGTCCTATTTTGTCTATTTAATACGTTTTATGTATCGAAAAATGGAGGGGATGATTCTAGGTCAAGCAAATTACATATGGTATAGCTCCTTCATACAGAAATCAATTATGGATAAAAAAAAAAATTGGAGTCAAAATATTGCAACCTTTTACAATTGCTTACAATGTCAACATCTGATTTCTATATCATGAGTTTGTGACCCATTATGAATTTTACAATATTCAATATCCATCTTTTAAGTGGTCAAAAATCACGCAATATTGAAATAATAAATGGTCATTATATATTGTTCACAACGATTTGCGAAGTTTTTATACCATAATTATTTTTTCGATATCGTATTTCAATTAAATAAATCGAAGTACTGAAAAAAATCAGGGGAGTTGAACATTGTGTAAACTCAATTAGAAGCGATACCCCTCGGATTGGAAAGTTAAGTTTGTTTGTTGATTTATAATTTTTCACGCATATGGAGACGCAACCACTTGCCGGTGGAGGGCTGCATTTATATTTATACTAGGCACTAGGGTCATTGCGCAGTGAAGGATTTTTTTCGGTCTCATCCGAAAGACAAGTCTCCATGACGTGCGACATGCATTTGAATTGGTGACGTAAGGATCAACTTCTTAAACTGCAACTCCAGGATGACACTCTAACCACTGCATCAGGAAGTTAAGTGACTAAAATTATCATTAATTTAGATACATTAAGTAGCAGATAATCATAGTGTTGCACCAAACTTGAGGAATTGTTTTAGCAGCAACTGAATATTATCATAGGCACTTGGGCCACAATACTCGCCTTGTAAATTTAGTCCCGTTTTTGTTTTCTAAATTTTCAAAATATTTTCCCCATGAAAAGAAAAATGACAATATACATGTGTATTATGTTTCAACTAATCTGTGTTCTGCCTCATACCTAATGGTTGTTAAAATAAGATGCCCATGGACAACATCGCTCACCTGATCAACGACAGTCATGATAAAATCAGCTTTATGGAGTCATATACATATTTGAACAATTTAGTAAAAAAGATCATGTTTAAAAAGATTACAAAATTTTATTTAGATATTTTTAGGTAAATATCGAACCCCTTCTGTACTTAGATGATTTCATGGTCATATTACATATTGAGCATTGCTGTTCTAAAAGATAAAGATCAAGAATACCAACCAGTCATATAAATATCAACATTAAGAATCAAAAAATGTCAAGATTTTTGCATGTAAGTAATACTATATACTAATAATACTATAACCTTCAAGTTTTGAGAATAATCAAATTTATTTCAAATTTAAAAATTCAACCCCTCCCCTACTGTTGACTTATTTTATTACGGGGGTCATTTGATTTGAATAAACTTGAATCTACACTACCTAAAGATGCTTTCACACAAGTTTCAGTTTATGTAGCCAATTTGTTTTTAGGAAGATTTTTAAAGATTTTTCTCTATGTGTTGTTATGAAATAATTGAATCCCTCCCCCCACACACACGAATTGTGCCCCCACTCTACCCTAGAGGATCACAATTTGAACAAACTTGAATATACACTACCTGGGTATTCTTCCACATAAGATTCATCTTGTCTAGTCAATTGGTTTTTGAGAAGACGATTTTATAAGATTTTTCTCTATATATTCCAATGTAAAAAATTAGCCCCCTATATATTGGGGACCCATCCTACCCCGGGGATCATGGTTTGAACAAACATGAATCTACACTACAGGATACTTTCACATAAGCTTCATCTTGAAAAAAGATTTTTTTAATATTTTATATAAAAATTATGTAAAAAAAAAACCCTCCATTGTTGACCCATCCTTAACCCGGGGATCATGATTTGAACAAACTTGAATCTACATTACTTGAGTGTTCTTCCACACAAGATTCATTTTGTCTAGCCAATTGGTTTTTGAGAAAACGAGTTTATAAGATTTTTCTCTATATATTCAAATGTAAAAATTCGGCCCCCCTATTCGGGCTCCATCCTACCCTCCGGGGATCATGGTTTGAATCTACACTACAGGATACATATCGACAATGTTGTAAGGTGGCATGCCTCTAATTATATATCAACCATCCTAGTACAGGGAAACAGTAATGGAACTGATCAAAATGCCACAGCATATGAAAAAAATGTGTGGGCTCATCGATTCACCTTAAACACTTATTACATTTGCTATACTAGTGAAATCGACAATGCATGCATGGCTTGTGGGCTCATCGATTCACCTTAAACACTTATTATATTTGCTATACTTGTGAAATCGACATTGCATGTATGGCTTTTGTTTTTGTTTTGTTTTGTTTTTTGTTTGTTTTTTTGTTTGTTTGTTTGTTTGTTTGTTTTTTAGAGGGGTTGGTGTTTCTTTTTTGTTTGATTGTTTGTTTGGTTTTTCGGAGTTGAACTATGTTCAATCTCCCTTGGTCATCACGCACTTTTCATGTGCAGTAATTTGTATTGATTATATATTGGCCGTCAATGGGGCTTCTGTATCGGCTGATATACTCCTATGATATTTAATATAAGCATGTGTAAACATTCGCAACAAAATAATTCATGTCATTTATATATTTCATTAATGTTTCCATGTACTAGGATGGTTAATATATAATTAGAGGCATGCCATCTTACAATATTGTCGATATAAATCGCATTTAGCGGTGAATTCTGCTCATTTACGAAAAAAAAACATACATTAAATTTTGTTGATGTTTATGATTTCTTAAAATTACAAATCCTCAGGAAAAAATTGAACACAAGAAAAGTTATGTTAGTTTTCATTTAAGAGAGATCCGGCCCCCTTGGGCCAAAAATGGATCATGGAAACTATCATAGAGCGGGCAATTTGACCAGAAATTCCATATAATTAAGAAAATAAAAACATATTTCAGACATTTTCATTTTTTTTTACTTGAAAACATCTCAGACTTGATTTTTAGACAAAACTAACACTATAAAATAACTTTTTGATAAAATATGCCAAAAAAATGTATGTTCACCAAAGCAAAATTGGAGCATAATTTTCGTTGCAAATATGGTAAATAAATCAAAGAGAGACAGGTTTCATGAATTAAACTTTTTATGAATATATTTGTACACTTTCTTACATACTATGGTTCCAAATGAAGGTATAAAAGAAAGGGCTAGTGTACATATAAGAAAACATAAGAAAACATGTTGGTTATATCACACCCCCTATTTCAGTTGAAGCATGTTATGGAAACAAAATAAGCAATATTTGCAGCAAAACATAAACTTTTATTCACCAAAATTTAAAAATTGGTGTACTTATCTTCAATAGCAATAGAAAAGTATTTAATGAACATATATTAGACACACAGACAATTATACTTCAAAATAATTTAAAAAGAGTGCTTATAAACCATCTCTGTGTGCGACCTTGACCTCGGTGTGAATAACATGGAATGACATAAGGTATTTCTTGCTAATTATAGGTTCTAATTTATCAAAGTTGTTTTTTAAATAATATAATAATTATGAAATTAAAAATTCATTTGATATTTTTTCTTTGAAAATAAAGTAACTAGATGCATAGATTTTGATTGACAGTGTTTCTCAAGGAATGCAAGCAATGATATGGGATGAAAAAATGGAACTTCAGAATTGATGTCTGATCAATAAGTTTTAACCAGTATATATGAATTCTATGTCAGAGCATATATTGATAGTTTATATTTGTATATACATACATGTATGATATATTCTACTAAACTGCTTGGTTATATAGTAAATGAACACGCATCAATACATGGTTGCATTACAATACTGTCTTGTATATTGATATAAGAAGTTGCACATTACTTAATCGGATCGGTTGAAAAACATTTGTTTTATAAAAACTCTCTGCATGACAAAATATTTCCATCCAGGTAGCGAGAACATGGGCATTAACTGAACACGTTATAGCAATGGGTGATAGAAAATAATTATATTGTCGGTAGAATTTATCAATTTATCTTCATCAGGATTATTATTTTTTTTTGGGGGGGGGGAGGGGGTTGTTGTGTTGTGTTACATCATACAGTACATACATGTACTGGAACTTATAACTAGTTCAGGAAAAATGAAAACCATAGGCAGTATATATACACTTCTTACATAATGAGTTTTAACTATCACTTATAAAAGAAATTTGAAAATGTTCAGCTATGGAATGTATGGTCTGTGATGACTTTGTCACCCTTAGTCCACTTCCACACTCTTTTGACTAAACTTGTTGTATGCCCTCTTCTTCTCCCCTACTAAATGCTGGCTTTAGAGCTGCATAGTTCAAGTCACTGGCAGCTATTTATCTACCCATACACTTAGTAATTCTTTTTTCATTGACAAATGTTCATGTGAAAAAGTTGCACTAAGCAATGAGAACGATGCCTTCTAACTATTCTGTAAATCAAAATTGACTGATCATACAAGCCTTTGAAGGACTGTGACATCTTTTGAAGTATCATGAGCATCATAGACACAATGCAAGAAGATGAAACTAAAGTTCGTTGGGTAAAAAATGGCAACCCTGGGAGTTGTGGCCTCAACAAAAGTTTCGTATCAACAAATCCTGCAACGTAATTTTAAAAAGCATCCATCTTTCCAACTGCTTCCAAGGTGTTGACTAAAGTATGACAGTCATAAGACTTGATGTTATGCCCAGTAAAGGTGGCACAATTTCCTTGTCAATGAAGTCAATGAAGTACTCTGAAGCAGATGAAAATTGCTGGATTGAACAGGTTTGCCTCTGTGGAACATTTTACCATCTTTCACTGTTATGTCTGTCACTTCAGATGCAGAGGAAGAAATTGGAAATTTTGTTTGGACAAAACAGTGCCAGTGATCTTATTCTCATACTGCAGCTACATGTATCTGGGTAATGAGGGAATTACGACCTGTTAGACAAAAAAATGATACATAATAAGCAACGTTATTGCTCACCTTGCTAGTTTTCCACTTAGAACTAGATATGCAGAAAAGAAAAAAATGACATATTAAAGGTTAAATGTCCATGTTCATTAATACAATGTATGTCACATTGAATATTCATTGTGACCTATATTGTATTAGTGCTGCAAAAAGCATAGTGTTTTTAAGGCTTAAATTTCTTACATTCTGTTAGTATATCTGTATTGTGCATAATATACAAATGTAGCTCTACATGTTAATAGACAAACAGTCAATCATAATTTAAATGTTAGCTTATCAGAAAAATATTGACCAAAATATTGATCAGTGATTTTTTTTAAACTATTGACTGGCTAGAAGATATTGAGAGGACCATCTCCAAATAACAATAAATCAATACTGATTTGTAGACAAGGTGCCCCCTTTCTTATTTTTTGACTCGATTTGACCTGACACTAAATAAATAAAATGATAAAATTGAAGAATGACTTTCAAGTTTAGTAGCAAGGTTTATTTCTATTACAGATATACTAAAAATTAAAATAAAATGAAAGTTATTACTATATAAACATTCAAATTTGGCTTCTCACAAAATTGCCATATCGGTAAGCGCATGGGACGCCATATACATGTACACATGTATCGCTTGCTTGACGATGACAATGATTTGATCTATAAGATCATATATATATGCGATTCTTGAGTCTGAAAAATGTATGATATGAGCATAGTATAGCATAAACATTGCCATTTTAATTATACTAAGTATAAAGGCACTAAGAACTTACAATTTTTGCTGTAAATTATCTCGATTTCCACTACTGGAATTTCCTCCGACTCATTTCGCTCGTTTGTTGCTGAGTTTCTAAAATAATTCTGTTGGCGATTATTTTGTTTGATTGTTTTCCCTATCTTTCCTCATCTCCCAGTTGGCATTTTCATAGGACTCTTACTGTCGTTCACGTCGCTTTGAAAGGAAGCGACCCTTTCTCCTTCCCCTCTAGGCCTCTCTCCATTTTATTGTTGTTCGCGCCGACTACGGCATGTCGTAAATGGCATAATGTTACCTATTTCTTTGTCATTTACACATTAAATGAGGGTGTATTGTGTGAAATACGATTCATTTAAAAACGATTTTAAAGTTTTATTGAAAATTGTAACAGTTTGAATTTTACGACATGTTCATGTATGGAGACCACTTGGGGTAAATAATGATGACAAGAATACATCCTTAAATAAAAAGTAGATATGTGTATATTTGTATAAACTTTTATATTCATCAATAACTGAGCATTCACTGTAAATTAAATCGAAATATATAGTAAAGAATAGCTTCAAATATAAGGTATCCAAACAACAAATGAAATGACAGTAGAAAAAGTCAAAGTAGACTTACTTATTTTTGCATTTGTAATGCTCTGCAGTACACGTATAGTGACTTTTGATTCCTTTACTGGTTTGTCTGGATCAAACATGTTCATTGTAGTATTTGATTCTACATATGTATGAATTGTTCTTTATGCATGAAACACTACATTTTGTATATAATTCAAAAGTGCCTGCTTATTATTTCATTTAATGCTTTCGAGGCTGTAAATACAAATAACTGCTTCTACATTTGACTTGACAGATAATTATCAAATTTTACTTTACCGTTAAAAACCTTAGTAAATCATTACAAACAAGAAAAAAAGGACAACATTTTGGTGAACTATTTCAAACAGATACCATGCCCCTTCAAATAATCAAATGCGCATTTCTATACATTATCTTATGATGTTTTATTAAGTAATTCATTATAGCGATAATTATATTATATGATTATAGTTACATGTATTCATTAGATTAAATTATAGTTTACCTGTGACACAACCGTAAACATGATGGCATCTAGAACATTCACATTGAAGACTACATAATTTGCCGTAAAAAGGTAATTCGCATGATAAAGTGCAATTATATCCTACATATCCAGCTGGGCATTCTACAAAGGAATATCATTGATGTACTTCAGTTGGAATCCTTGGAGAACTTATATTGCTTTAAGTAAACGTTAGCTTTTTTATATTTCAAAGTTTACAATATCTACGTATAAGAACCATTTTTCAGTGCTTATTTATGTTTGTTATTTGCATGAAACAAACCTTTACAAAAGTTATTTTCTTTGACATGATTGTAACAACAGTCATCGGAGCTGTTTTCGAGATATCTGTAAAACCAATCCTCGGGTTAAAAATGTAACAAAATAATTAGAACACGTAAATCTAAAAAGAAAAATAGCCTAATTTAAAGAATGTTCTTGATTATAAACATGATACAATGTTATTAAGATATCTTAGAATAATCAGATGAAAACAAATAATTAAATTTCATCATAAGAAAAATATAGATATGACTTAAATTCGAGTCTCTGAGTATTCAATAGCTACATGTATACAAACACTCATACGTTGAAGTAAGTTTAATTTATAAAAAAAAATATTTTTTGTCATTTCAGGTTATATGATTTTCCAAATCATTTTTTACAAGAAAATTGCAGCTCATATTGCGTTATGATCTATAAATTAAAAAAAAAAAACATATATAAATATATATGTCATATAACATGAATAAGATATTTCAATACATACTCACCCTATAGAAGAACTATTCATGACACTTTTCCATAAATAAAGAAATGGAATATTTAAGAGCAAAACACAAATAAAGATCATATCTTTGTTGCTTTTAATTAAATTTAACCGCCAACGATGTGTGTTTGTCCAAATCGTTTGATAATGAACACACCGAACGCAAAGCTGAACACACGTGTGTAAATGGCTCATTTTTAGTAAATAAATGCAGTATCATGAATGTCTGCACTTATAATATCATTATTTCAATTCACACTACATGTATTGTTCTTTTATTCATGTTGTTCAGCTTTCTATCTCTTATTAACAATCTCCATGCAGTTATTAGAATATCACCAATAGAATGATGTGTAATTTTAATGAAAGCAACGCTTTGAGGATCTATTTTAACTTTTCAAAATTATGCCTCTTAACCTGAATGTACCAATGATCGCTGATGATTTACTGATTTTAATGCATTTTCTTAATTCCCTTTGACGTTGTCTTTGCCATTTTTTTTATCAAAACAATATTGATCAATTAACATTATCAATAGATTTGCATTACATGTTTTATAAATAAAAATAGGAAAATGTTAATCCACTTACACGCATTTTAATTCAAAACGTTTAATAAATGTTTATTTTCGTTTACGTTTGCTAACTTATATATCTAAATCATGATTGGTATTACATGGTAATAGCGATTTAACAATTTTCTTAATATGATGGTTTATCGACGAAAATTCTATTTGAAACACATCCGGAAAACTATAATGATTTCTTTTTATAAATTTTGATTATGAAAAAATTATAAAGCCAATAATTTCACATTAAATTTATCATTTTTATATCATACATACTGTCATCTTAGACTGACCATTTACAGGATACCCTTCAATGCAGCTATTTGTAGGATCTATAGAGCGATGTTTTAAAAAAAAAGTGCATGTAAAATGTATGCACACGGTCTAAAATCCAAAATATGCCTACTCTTTTTTGTAATTTTCTAAACACCACATGCTAAGTTGTTTTTAATTTAGGTTTTTGTTTCTGTTAAGGTCTCTAATGACACCTACGAAATTGCGCAAATGCATAGAACATATTGCTATCAAACAGGTAGCTAACCACAAGTATATACATGATTAATCATCAAAACGTTTAAGTTAAAGACTGTCTTCAGTATCTTTATTAAGAAACACATTCGCGGTTTTACTTTTCCGAGTAAAATAAATACATTTCGATCGAACCTTTTAAGGCCCCTCATGATTTTTATCTTCCAACTGAACCTTATTTTCGTCTTCTATATGTGTTTTTTTTTTTACCAAAAATTGTAAACATTGTCTTCTTTCTCTTTCTTTTTTCTTGCATTCATCCACGAGAATCAAGAAAATTATGTTAAAAAATCGCTACTCTTTGGATGTTTGTATTATATGCAAATACCATTTCTTTTAATGCAAAATGGACTTGATTTTTAGAATTATATTACTTCTCTTGAACATGTATATGAATTATGATGATTGCGCGTGTTAACTAAACTACACATAAACTTATTTCATATTCACATTGTTTTTTAAAAAGCATTGTATTATATGAGAAGAACGATTTATGAACTATGCATATATCATAAAACAATTTTTATAGCACGACAACAATGTAATTCTTTATCAATATGTCCTTCAATGCTTTTCCCAAATAGATACGTGATCAAATATTTTTGAACGACATTTCCTTGTGTCCTAACATTTGTAACCATAACTATGTTATCTCTAATAAATTAGATGCTTTTATCATAAACTTACCCAGTAGAACAACTATTCACAAAACGTGTTCGAATTAAAAGAACTGCAAAGCAAACAAAAACAGCACAATCAATGAGAGTCATCTTGTTTGTGCATATGCATTGTATCTTTGTTTCCTTAAAGTTTTTCAGAAATATCGTATAAAATTGATAAGCGCATGTGCAAATTATATAAATGACATAACTTTGCAACATTGTAGTAGAGAGTATAATGCACACATCTGTTCTTTAAATGTTCATTACTTTGACTCTCTTATGCTCGGTATGCGATATATATGTCGTTCAGCTATCTTCGTTTTAAGTATTCCTCATAAAGCAATATATCACGGAAATCAGTTTTTGCCAATTGTATGTAAAAAGTACATAATTATGTACATAATACAACATACAAGTCATGCTTATGCATTAAGTTATGAGATTTTTTCCTTCAAATAACATCATAATTGAAAAATATTTAAGCTATGCTATTTCGTTTCTACTTTTGTGACGTGGTTTGTCATTCACAAGGTACAAGCAGATATTGTAAAAGAAAATTGCCTATCTACACATTTTAATTCTGCAGGGCTGTGCTCGAACTCACATTTAAACGCTTGAAAACTATGAATAAATTTAACATATGTTGTGGTTTGTAAAAAGCCCCTTTATTATAAAAAAAAGCTCTAAATAAATCCTTTAGTTACGATTACTATCATAAAATGTTATATCAATATTATTAGATATTTTAAAGATAAATAAACTATCAAGATCAATAAGGTTTCGTGTTGAATATGTTACATGTTGTTTGATCCATGGTTCATTAGGTCTTAACAGATTAGCAACTTAAACTTAAACACATTTGTAAGATCTACATACATTATTAATCCCTCTTAACTCTAGTTTACTTGATATGCGCCTTTTCGGGAACATGAAAAGGCAGTGATATAACTAAATTTACAGCAAGGAATTCACATTAGGTCATTTTGTAAAGGATTCCAATTGTTTACACATACATATATTCTTCTTAGATATCAATATGATACAAGTTTGCATTCCGTTTTAATTTAAAACGAATGAATGCACCCAAAGAAGAAATAGTTACATGTAAGTCTATTATAACATACATGTACCAGTTGATTAAAGTAATAAACATATTTTTCCCAGGAAATCATATATTATTATTTTACATATAATTTGCTAAATTAAAGCTGCATACTTTTGAAAAGAAATATCAATAATTATTTCCAATCAGATTAAAATTGTTTAAACACGATATTGCAGTAAAATTACATACCTGGTTTATATTAGAGTCCGGTTTAAACGCTAACTGAGTTTAAATGGTGTTACATATGAAGATAACTAAATTGAAATAGATTCAATATTAGAAAAAAGCGTTATTTATATCTTTACAAGAATATACAACTATACATATCAAAACAAAAAAAAAATAGAAAAAACACAATTAATCAATTTGATATTAATTTCAACTGAAGCAGTGATGAAAAGTGTACAAGTGTTATCGTTTGCCCAATACAATATGGATATTTTTCACAGGTATATATTAATCGTATAAACATTATTTATCGTATTTTCGATTATCAACACTCATCCTTCATTACTCTATGATGGCATGGTAGAGAGTTCCAATTTTTTTAATCTCGTGGTTTATATATATTAAGCAATTATGTCCATGGTCATAGTTTGCGTAACACTTTCTGAAAATTTACAGGTTTTTTCTCAAAAGATATTTTGTTTTCTTAAAGTCATCAAGGCTGAGAATACACGGCAAAATGTGCCACTAATGTTTCACATGTGTTCATATAAAACATATATGAAACGTTTGTGAAGTATATGCGAAACATGCGTGATTTTTTAACACTTGTTAAACATGAGTTCAAAAACCTATGTTAAACATGTATGTATAAACGCATGTATACATAAACACACGTGTAACATACATGTATGTTACTTTTACCACATGTTACACATATGTTATACATGCGTTATTTATGTGTTGTTTTTCATCATATGTATTACATACGTTATTTAACACATGTGATACATATGTGACAAAACGCCTTGCTAATGTGTAGGTACATTGATTTAAACTTGACTTGTAGTTTTGAAAAAAATAAATAAAAATTGTTTTGTCAACAGAATTCATGTATCTTCTTAAAATTAATTTGATTACAAATCCGGATTCAAGCCAGAATCGGTCTTAGTTTTGTTGTCGACAAATATACGTCACATTTTTACATTTTGAATAAATGACGGTAAAAATGTAGGTTTCCCCACAGGGCTACAACTCAGCAGCTTACGTACTGGTTTAGTTAATTACTCATGGAAAATCATAAAATATATGTCGCTCTTAGACAGTTAGATAAGACGCTTTAAGAAACTTGAAAATCGAAAGTAGCTAAAAACTAGAGCAAAGCTTACACAAAGCAACAAATAGGTCTCCCGTTGCAGCTAAGTTAAATGATACTCGGTCGCCAATATTAAGTGTTATTCATATTAGATGGTACACATAATTGAAATATTTTTATAGGCATGCATTTGTTGTTGGGCATATCCCGGAGGTCATCAACTTACTAACACAGTCAGTGTTTGTGACTTGTCTCTCTAAAAATAGAAGTACAAATCATGAAATTTCAATTCAAACTTATTTTTAAACTTTTGGATGACATCTATTCTTTAATTCATTGGAAGTTAGTTTAAATAAGTTGAAAAACCATATTCATATTATGTATGCATGGATGGCATCTTTTGGTTTGGTTTATGTTAAATTAATACTAATGTACTGAAAATGCAACTCATTTTAATATATCCAACGATTGTGTGTATTACATTTTTGCAGCAAATGGATGGAATATAGAGGTTTCTAAGATTAGTTTTGCATGAATGAAGACTGAAGATATTGTGATGAATGATCCAGGATCCAAAATTTCTTCCTGAGTTCAAAGACAGCTTCATTGTGCTTGCTAATTTTGTGACATATTAAGGTAATTCAATTTTGATAAAGATTTTGATATTAAGAATTTTCTTAGAATGACTTTATGTAAGTGCTTAGAATCTCATTTCACCAAAATGATTCAAGCTTATTGACAACAACAAAAATATTTACAGGTAATATAACACTGCATCGAATAATTATGCCAGTTCCAAGGTAGCATATTTGCACCCGCTTAAGGTGCAGTTTCGGAAAAATCCATATATACCAAATGATAGATCATTGTGTAGAGAATAAAATGAGATAAGATAAGATGTTCTTTTATTCCTCCAAATTAATGGAGAGTGTTATGAAATAAAATTACAAACTTATGTACACTCAGTTAACAAACTAAGAACAGAACATATTTAAATAAGAATGGATAGTCATGTACCATGTAAATTGGCCAAATATGTATTACGACAATCAACAACAAAATACCCTTTTGTTTGTGTAAAATGTATATGCAACAGTTAACATGACATTTTTTCCATTTAGTAAACTGTTTTTTTTTCAAAACTTGTTCCATTGATACACCCCATTAGTGATACAAATTGCAGCTCAGGATCTTGATCATCAAATAAAACATATTCATATACATCTAATATTTCTAAAATGTTTTCAAGCATGTTCTCTCTATCCGCAACATATGTTGAACAGCTTAAAAGAATATGCATATCATAGTGTTTTAAAAATTTGTTACAAAACGGACATGTTTTTTTTAAAACTATTTTCATACATGAAACTTGTACTAAAAAAATATAAATTATTTATAACCTTTTAGAAGGATCCTTTTTAGCAATAATCAACAGATTATTAGGACTTAACTTTGTATGAATCTTACTGTAAAAATGCATATCAGTATGTATAGAAATCATGAATATATAAATGTGTTCTGTTCTTAGTTTGTTATCAACTCCTGATTCTCCTAGAGGAAGTATTGACGATCTGATAGAATTTTCTAAAACTCCCATAGGCCATAGGAATTATATTTCCTATCGGAGAAAGTTACTTTCTGTAGGAATTTGATTCAGACAGGTAGTTTTCCTACAGGAAATTATGATTTCCTATCGGATTTTTGTCAAATCCTATCGAAATTGCCATCTAATTCCTATAGGAAGTCCTGGTATTCCGATAGACAATTTCAAATTTCCAATAGGAATATTGTTTTTCCTACGGGAAAAATTATTTTTCTGTGGGAATTTGTTTTGAAAGGTAAATATCCCACCTGATATTTTGAAATGTTCGATATATCCAGCTTTGACGGGTGCAAAAATGTCACCTTGGCACTGGCATTATTATCCGACACAGTGTTGTATACATTGTTTTGTTTTCCACTTACACGTATAAGTTATATTTTTGTATCCTGTTGATTTTAAAACATCTGATGATTGCATGTACTTTCATTAGTTTGTATTAACATTTTAGAAAGAATTCAAATCAAGTCTTGTCATGGGTAAACATTTAAAAGTAAGACGATTGATTTAGACAGAAATAATGATATTCATATCTCTCTCTCTCTCTCTCTCTCTCTCTCTCTCTCTCTCTCTCTCTCTCTCTCTCTCTCTCTCTCTTCAGGGCTTGCAATCAAATGAAACATATTAACATGATTAACAATTGTATGATGATAAACAATGTTCAAAACTTTCTTCATAGTGTATCTGTAATAAAATCTATTGGACCCTGTTATTCTTTAAACTTATTACTTGATAAAGAAGCAACTGAAGCATTTGTAGATTTACACCTTATAATTCAAAACAATTTATTGTGATTTTTTCCCTTTTTCATTAACTATTAAAGCACAGAAGAATGACAACAATAAAGATCTAAATGTAATTATTTGCCCTTATTTTAGATTTATAAGAAGCTGGAAATGCAAAATAAATGGAATGTTTCTCAAGATCCACTGATGTTATTGGGTAATTAATTGAAGCAGGTCAATCAGCAAGATTAAATTTATCAAGAAAGAACCGAAAAAATGAAAATATTTATGTCATTAGGTTTTGAATAATATACATGTGAACGTATGTAATACATATGAAAAGCATACGTTGGATCCATATACGTTAAACGTTTGTAAATTTATGTACTATTAATTTAAAACAAATACTTTCTAAATCATTAACAATTTATGAACATTTAGATATATTTTTGTCTGCATTAAGTTTGCTCTTAAACTGGTGATGTAATCAGATTTGTAAAATAAAATAAAGTTAACGTTATTATGCATTCATACCACCAAGCCCTTTACGTTCATTAAATGTTGACAAAATGATGTAATAAATTATACATTATGTTTTATCAACAAGTAATTTGAAGTACAGAATATTAAAACAACGGATATCTAATTCAGACTCAAGAGTGCTTTTATTTGGGTTTAACAATGGTTTTTGCGCAATCTCTTATATCATCATATTAATAATAAATTTAGACCCTAGAAAGGAAACTCAAGCTCGTTAGTGAAGAGTCAAGTTGTTTCCGCATTAACCCTATCTTAACTTTTATGTGAAAACAATTTAAAGCCAAAACGTATAATAATCATAATAAACATATTAAAAATATAATGTGCATCGAGTTTCTCTCGTTAACATAAGTTTCAGACCCTTTATTTTTTTAAATTGAATATTTTGTAATCAAACACTATTTGTGTATCTTTAATTTAAGCGCTTCTAAAGCATAAATCTAAATGTTAACCAATCGAATAAAATATCGGCAATTAAATCCCCAAATGTCTCTTTCTGGGATGTGAGGGCTTGAAGTATGGTAACGCGAGAAATCATGATTTGTGGGTTTTTTTTAAAAATACACCCACTCCCCGGTCGTTTCTCTGATATCCAAATAATGGTATATTTCTTGATAAAAAGTAATTTTGATCATTTTTGCCTCAGATAAAAATAGAAATAAAACCTTTTATTTACTTAAGCCGAAAAGAATAGCTACTACATGTACATATTTAGCAAAATGTGTTTATTTGATCTGTCTGCAATTTAGATTATTATCATTGAAGACTGAGAAGCTGTTTTTTACTATATAGTAGCTTTTCCCCCATAGTAGGGTTTCTCCCTCACGTTTTTGGTTCATATTTTATAAAAAATATTTATGGAAACCCAGTAAGGATTAAAATCAATGTTTCTACAAACCCAGGTTGCATATATTTGCATTCATCTGTAAAGGTTAAGTTTCGTTTTGCCGATTTATCATTTTTTATAGACAATGCTGAAAATTAAACGTGTGTAATGGAATTATACAGAGAAATTAATTTAGGTAATTAATTAAAAAAAGTACTTGCCATGGTTTAACAAGATATACACTTATATGCATAATTCTGTGTTCTGAATTTGTAAGTGAAAAATGTTTTGAGAATTTTTTAATAAATCTATCAGTCCATCTGTCTGTTTGTGCAAATTTTATCCAGGCTAAACCTCTGTTTTAGAGAAATTTTGTTTCCGATGTTTCAAAGCCCGATGTTTGAATCCAATCATAATGAATAGTGTATTTTTAAGGACCCCATATCTCAAAAACTGGAGATTACACATCACCATATCTTTACGGTCATTTAAAAGTAAAAACATCATTTAAAAATACACATTCACTCATATATTTCGTTATCAAAATGGTTGAAAATTACCTTTAATTCTGCTTTTCTTTTTAAATTTACGAACAAAGATGTTAAAAAAGGTACGCAGGTAAATTCATAATTCTTCAAAACATTTAATCAATTCATAAGATGACTAATGATATACTAAATAACTAGATAAATAAATCAATAAATTTTTATTCATAAAAGTAGCAACCGAAAACCAAAAATAAATAACCAACAATAGCGCACTTGATATACGAATTTATTTTACATGCCAATTGATTAGAAGATCAAGCTTATATTTTAAAAAAATAAGTCAGCTCATCACAAAAAATGTGTTAGTTTTTATTTCTAATTAACCTTTTTTCATTGTTCGAAGAAATAATATGGTACACAAGTAAATCTCTATTGCAAAAATATGAAATAAATAGTATGGTGAGATTTTTAGGTAAGTGAATCGTATATCTTGTTTTATATGGCATCGTTTTTAAAATTGTATATTTATAAATCACGTTGCAAAATAAAAAGCGGAAAAATTAGCACGCAGTGAATAATAATATATACATAAGGTTAGTTCAAGCTCCATTTCACATTTTCCAAAGTAACCAGCAAAGATATTGACTTTGTTCTGGTTGTGAAGCCATTTCATTTTTTTTTAAATGTTTACATCATAAAACCTCGCGTTTCGTAAAAAAATGTGCTTAAAAATATGAATATGAATATGCGTGATTTTAAAACAAAATTGTAAATACTAACTTAACACTTGCCTTTAATACATAATCAATTATAATACCCCTTACCCATGATTTAGAACCCCATCAATCGAAGTAAAACATTTCAGTTTCTCATCATATCATTGCACCCTGTCTCTCGTTTGATATTTAGAAGTAGAAATATATGACTATATTTTAGATCGTCAATTCTAACGGTATTAAATTAAAATTAATAGCCTTTTGGACGAAGGGAGTAATACATTTCCACTTCTTATTCACTTCCTCTACAAAATTAGTCAAGATTAGTCAGTTAGTTTCCTGGGAGGAGCTTATACATAGATGATAATACATGTGAAAATTAAAGTTCCAAACCGGCGTATTTTCACTCAAATGTATTCTGACGTGTTCTGTGAAAAATGTCATAACGTCGAAGTCAAAACTGTAGATAAGCATCGATTAGATGAAAACGATTCGAGGTATTCCGAAATCCGCGTAAAAGGTGTTCCAAAATGGTATGACAAAAGGTGAAATAAATGGTGATGACACAGGAATGTTATGAAGGCCGTGCCTTTGTTCATATCAGGGGTGAAAAAACCATGTATTTTATTATATGTATTAATAAATGCCATAATTATCCTTTATTAAGAGAAATTAATATAATATCAGTTATTGCAAATCATTGCCACGAATGGTCCACCATAAACATGACGGGAATGTAAAAAGGGGGAAAATCTACTATTTAGTAGGTTTTCCGTGGGGGTAAACTGGCTATAAAAAGGGGGAAAACCCACTATATAGTCAGCTTTCCGTGGGGGAAAAACTCCTAAATAGCCATTTTTCCGGGGGTAAAAACTGTTATATAGCCATTTTCCCGGGGGAAAGATGGCTAGGGGGAAAAGGCATTACATAACACCGGTTAATCAAACTGGTTTGTTATTTTGTAGACGATTTGGTTGATATTTTTGATATTTATTTTTCTCCTGTTTCTAGTCACTGGCAGTAAATGACGTCAGAAATGACGCTATCTTTAGAATTTAAATAAAAATCAGTCAAATATATTGCATTTAAAAAAAATCGAATGGGAAATATTGAGCGCAGCTTTGAAAAAGCAAAATGTATCTGTCAGTTATAAATCTTATATGGATAAATCTTTGATAAACTATTCTGTTTGTTCAAGCCTGCGCTAAATGCTCTCTAACAGAAAAACTATATTAAAATAAGCCGGTTTATGCAAAAAAAAAATATGTAAAAATGGCATGTTGCCTTTATGCTGTCCTATTTCTTAGTCGTATTTAAACGGGTTGGTAACAATAATGCAGCTAAGTTTCAGAACAAAATCATATCAGAAAATCGCCTAGTAATAAACATTTTAACAAATCTATCTTTTAATACTTTCATTCTGACGTTATAAACCTTTCTCATAATAAAAATAAATAGTCTATACCTATTGATACACAAAGTACCCATCGAATGAATTTATTTCAAACTGTCACATCAGGTGGAAGTTTCGCTTGAAACTCATCGGTAAAATTATTTTGCAATCCTCTCCGTCTCCCTATCGGTCATTCAACATCTAAGTTTACAACCGATCAACCAAAACTTCTAACAAAATGCAGAAGTCCAGTCACTGTGGGTCTTTCCCATTATAAACTGATGTTGTTTAATTGGTGTAAACTCGCTTAACTTGTGATTAACGCATGTACATGTAACGTGACATAAATTTCGGTATGCGTGTTTTATGTGTCTTTATATATATCATATACTTTCATTTAGATTAAATATCTAAAGAATAATTTATTTTTTAGATGTATTATCAACGGATTTCATTTTTGAATGCTAACTGGTGAGCATTTGGCAATAAATAAGTCACGTGATATGTAAACGATTTTTATCCGATCTGCCTAATTCCTTCATATACATTTTGTATATTGTACCCAGGTCCACCCATTCTATTTATTTTTATTTATTGAACAGACAGGGTCACAAACCAAAACAAAATTTACTATTACAGGGTGTACAAAGTCATCAATAATGAGCAATTTGTTAGTTTGTTACATCTGAGCGCAGTGAGGTACATTTTTCTTCTTTCACATATAGATAGATTTTGACAAAATACATTGACCAGCTGAAGGAGAAAAATGCTCGAGTATATTAAAGGCTTTCAAATGTGTGGCGGAGCATACGGAGATTGAATGTAAACAGTGCACCCCTACCATAAATAATGGTGTATATCTCCCATGTGATCGTTTTTTCTTGGGTAAGAAAGAAATTCTATAAGAGAACATAATTATATCAAAGATTAAGTACATACAAAATAAAAAGAGAAGTTTCGAAATTGATTTTTTGCTAATTTAATGGGGGTCCTGTTTCAAATCATCCTTTCACGATTTCACTATTCTTTGTAGATTTGGAAGATCTTTTTATTTCATTTAAAATGAAGATAAATAAATAGACATGTACATATGGCATTCCATTTACTTTTTGAAAAAAAATACCTATTTGGACTAACACTAAGAAATTTGGGAATATGTTACAGATGTTTGAACAATAAAGAACGTCCTTTATTTTTAAATAATAACATTGCTTGTTTAATTACATATTCATCAATATAGCACTAATCTTATGATTAACACACAATCCACTCTATGATAACACGTTAGACAGATAATGGTTGGTCATGAATGCTATTAAATTTATCTTGTAAAAGATCGCGCATATCATTCTGATTTTCCTTTTTTGAGTGTATGCAAGTACAACCAAGCTGCCTGTTCAAAAAAAGCCCTGAATTACTTCTTGTCTAACTCGGTCTTCATTTCAGAATATTTATAATCCATAATTGTTTCTAACACCAATTATAATATTTAGAATATCATATCATAGAAGGAAGTGATGGCTTTTTAAAGAACGCACAATAGCAACGCTCTTTAGATCGGATATAATTAAATCAATAAGGGGAAGGAAAGAAACAGAACGGGAAAAACAGTTATGTAAATAACTATAAACTTATTTGTTTCTTGGCATATCGATAGCTGATGGAATCGAATTCATGTATATGTACTAAATAACCACATCGTTCATTGAACTTGTTAATAAGCATGCAATTTAATTGCTTACAGCAGTCTACAACAGTATTAAGTGCAAAAGAAAAAAAACCCGAATGAAATAAAATTAAAACTCATTGAAATACGATGTATGTAAATATAATTTTTCACCTTTTAGAAGGCATTTAACTCCATATAGGCGGCGCCATGTTAAAAGCTAGCGTTAACGTGTACATTGGCTTTTCTGTTATAAGTGACTCCACATATGCTCTTCGTATCGTGATCGTTTTTAAAACATGTTTGATTCTGAAAATAAATCATTGAGACAACAATTCTGTAAGACCATAGATTTTATATATATCATAGCGAAGTCGAAAAAGTAAGCTTGTTGAATGATTACTCCAATAGAGCAGTGACATATTAATATAATGCTTTTATCACCTCATCGTCAGATCATCATCATATCGATAATTGCTAAATTTTAATTTTATCAAAGATAATAGAGTTCAAATATCTACAGTATAAAATGCACACACATACATGTATCTGGGAAGTTATACAATAACTTAGAAACTCTACATCTTGATCAGAAACAAATAAGGCAACTAGAGAAAGGAAGGAAAACAACAAAACAGAAACCATAAGTACATAAATAACAAAATAATAATCATTAATCTATGTTATGCCATTTGATTCTTAATTTAACAAAAAATGTACATTTTATTGGCAATTATTAATGTTTTATCTAATTGCATCCAATATGCGTATTTTAGCATATAAACAAAAATATATGCATTATACAGCAACAAAACTCAACAACTTAATATAAAAAAAAATTCCTTCAAGTCCCATTGATAAAATGTTCTACAACATAGCATACCTTCATTGAACAGTATTTAATCCTGTCTATGTTCTGTGATATGCATGGTTTAACATTTGAGTAATATATTGCTGTTTCAAATCACTCAACCATTCAATTCATGTTAAACAGATTTAATTTCATTAACATAATGTGATGCATTGTCATTACAGTTATTAACAAAAAATAGGCATATCCGTATTGTATAAAAGATCAACACAAGACACACAAGCGTTATCGTTGCCCCAGTCAGTAAGATTATCAAATTGGCCAACCGTGTTGAAGATATCCTCTTTTTCGGTGATTGTGTTTTCTTTCTTTTTCTTCATTTTTTGAAAAATACAAATGACATACAGATTATATTTTAAAAGACGAGTAACATCTAGATCTGTCGTAGTTACAAAACGAAAACATCAATAGAAATCAGACCAATATACTGGAGAGGTTTAGTAAACCAACGTGTACGCGTACGCGTACGTGTACATGTAGGTGTAGTAGGGAAAAAATGTGCATAACGTCATCAGTTTTTGTAACGACGAATTTCTACACGTATGTACACGAATGAACATACTTGTAGATTGCAAAGTACCCGTAAGGACGAACTTATAGCATATATTTACTATTTGGCTATTTATATTGACAAATGTGTTTAATCTTCTAAAGCCTTAATGGTTAATGCAACTACTGATATAAAAAAAAAAAACATTTTTACTAAAATTGTGTTGTAGAGGTTTTGATACACGATTTATACGATTACTGGAAACGCCCATAAAGAATAACACTTGCAATCTCAAGTTTTCGATTGTGACCATCAAGACTCAGATTAAAAGGAGATAATAGAAAAGTTACATTTAAAACATTGACAAGTACAAGTACACGATATAACTGCTAAACAAGAAAAGTTATATGAACTGGTATGCGTAGTTCTAACCTGTAACCTACACGTATAGGTACGCGTACTCGTTGGTCTGCTAAACATCTCTAGTATCTTTCATAATATATGCTTGTAAGAAATTTTAAATGTAGATAATTACGGAACATCTGTCAGCTTGACACAGTCACCATACCTCTGTATTGCCTTAACAAACACTACCGAACTATTTTACTAATCTTAAGTTTTAGAAATCTCATATTTAAAAAAAAATAAATAAACAATACGTTTATGCCATCAAATGTTACGCGCAGCAGTGCTTTGGAATTAAATTCTAAATATACAAAACGATTGTAGTTATACTTTATAGTAGCAAAAGTCCTACGATACATCCCAAGAATCGGTTTTCTTAAATTTCAGTCTTATTTTAAATTAAATAAATAAAAAATTGAGTCAAAGTATCAAAATTATTTTCCAAGCATAGGGAGACTATTATCTACAAGTACATTAATACTTTAATATAATTAAAGCGATCAAAGAAAGTATTTTTTTTGGCTTGATCATTACGCCTAATCCATGATCAGGAGTTTTAAATTTGTAAATTAAAGGTACCACGCTAATTACAAATATCTACATACCAGTAGTTTGCTTTTTTCTTTAGCTGTTTGTAGATGAATATAAAAAAAGAGAAACCGTCGCATTTCCTTGGCTGACATATAATGTCTTGCCATCAGAACCCTTACAAAGAGGTTACTAATTTCACAATTTTGAATTGTTTTCACTCCAACTATTTACAATGTCTCACTATATTTGGTCAATATTATCACACTGTAATAGTGAATCTCTACAGCACCAAATAAAAAATACGGTAAACAGACCATAGCGACTGATAACAGATTTTCTGTGGAAATCGTATCACTAGAGGAGTGATTAAATTTCAAAAGCGCGATTTGTGTTCAAAAGTTTAGAGTCAAGTTTTATAATTCGTTTAAAACAAACGAATAGGCATGAAGATCACGCACTGCAAATACAGTATGCAAGAAAGGTCAATAATAGTGTGATTGTCACTATAATCGGGATATTTAGGAAAGGAAACACTTGATGAAACTTAATATTTTTACCACTTTGATCGATATTTTTTGTAAATGTTTAGTGACGCACCATAATGATGTCGACGTTTTGATTTAAATTAATAGATGTTATAAAAGACAACAGCTGAACACCAACTGGTGTTTTTGGTCATGGCTTATCTATTGAAATTGAACATGCATTTTAACAACCGACCTGCCACCCAATTGGTGAGCAGGTATATGGCTGTACAATAAATCAATAAATCATCGCATCAACAATCAAATGTTCAATCAATAAATATAAATCAATCACATTAGCAATAGGATTGTTCAATCAATCTCCATAAATAATCAATCAATCAAATTGTTTGATCAATCAATATAAATCAATGACATTAGCAATAGGATTATTGAATCAATCAATCCGTAATCAATCAATCTATCAATCAATATCAATCATCATTGTCAATTGATGAATTGAGTCAATAAATAATCAATGGATCAAATAGTGGATAAATAGCGCTTTGCTTAAAGCGGGTTAATGGCTAGGTTAGGTAGACCCTGGGAGCAGTTGACCACCTATTCCCAAGCTTTGAGCAGGCCATACAAACAGCTTAGCTAAGGTGTTTGTTCGCCAGACGATTTGCAACCCAAAACCCTTTGAAGGGGCGAGCACAGGGATGAGGGCAAGTTTAAAGGTAAGCCATGACCAGAAATTGTGAATGGGGGGATAAAGGGGCAACTGGGAGCATGGGCAAGAAATAGGTCTTTACTATATCAGAAAACCAATGAACGTTAGATCAACCTGCAGTGAATGTGAAAAAACAGAAATGGTCTATTGGGATATTAACTCATTGTAAGCTAAACATGTTTAAAATTGAATAATATATTCTTAAAAAATTTGGTCAAACTTTTGAATCCATGAAGCCATAAAGGTTAAATGGATGTAATATTAAGAAGACATGGTATAGCAAGTCAGCTAGAACATTATTGAATGTAAATGATTGGGTTATATGTACAAGTTGGCCCAATCTCATAACAATTGTTATTCAGTGTATTCAAGCTCAAAGGCATAAATACCCTTTGTATTTTATCCATCACATAATTAAAATAAGGGTCGATAATAGATATGCATAAATCCTGACTTGTAAATGCATATGTGGTAGGATTGGAGCTAGCAATGGTTAGTACAACCATAACCTGAAATAAAGCTCGATTCTTTGCTTTAAGGTGGCTCGCTACACCTTGAAATAGTTTGGAAGATTAGCAGAAAATTACATGATTATGATAGATATTATGATTGAAGAAGCATATAAGCCACATAGGTTAAATAATTTGCAATTTGAATATAACAATTTATTTTCAAAAATTTGATTCCATAAACATCAACAAAAATCTCACGCGAATTCGAACTCATAACATGCAGTACTTAAACCATTACACGACCAATTAGATTGATACAGTTTAATAAACATTTAAATCATCATCTTGCAACATAGTGTCTTGAAAAGTATAAGTCTAGCTGAGTGATGTACCTCAACATGTTGACCCAAAACTAATAGACTAAATTTGTAATTGAAATCATGTAACTTAAAAGTCTATGTTAGAGGTGAAGTATGAATAAACTGCGAACAGGTATAATATGATGATTATTAAAGTAGATAAATGACTGGCCTTCGCAGGTGACCATGCACTAAATAATTTGTTAAAAATATGTCAAATAGCAGAATCCACCTGGCTGGGTGGAGAAGTAGTTGCCTTTCCAAATTGATTATTTGTTGAAATCAGGAGTGATTGTACTGTGGTACATGATTCAAGCTTCAAATTCCTTGCAATAAGATGCATAATGTGATGTTTTTACTCACAAGAAACAAGGTTAAGCTGAAGGTGTCAAGATGAACAAGTAGCTAGTAAATAAGGGAGTACTTAAATTATTCCGTGTTGGAAGTGCAGCAATAAGTCTGTGGGTGACACGAGGAAAAGCATCTTATGGGTTATGAGTGATGTTTGAGAAGATGATACGATCAATAATATATACATGTAGTTGCCAGGATTTGGGTTGATGGTAAAATATGTCTGAAGCTGACATGGGACATTAAATTTTAGATGAGGTCCGCAAAGTGGAAGATTAAGCTAGCACTTAATGCTACTTCCTGACAATTGGGATGAAATATTTGAACATGTAAAATGCATACCGGTATTTATAATCATTGTGATGTTGGACTATATTGAACCCTGCCTGCAGGAGGCCCTAGATGTTTATAGTTGATTGATGCCAAGTATGCATGTGAGCTAAAGAAAAATTTGTACCCTCCGCAAGCAGAATTTGGTGCAACACACTAATGTCCCTCCGTTTATACAATACACAACGTTCAATCATGGCCATTTGCCTTCGACTGAATTATGAAACAGACTTAGTTAGTTGTAATGAAAATGTTGTTGTGATGGATATATCCTGTGTTTGGATCATATGTAGGCCCCTTCCCTAGGAATTAAACACAGGCAATTATAATCAACATGTAGAAAGAATTTGACATCTGTGCATAAAGACCATGACTTACCAGAGAAGGGACATGGAGGTTAAATGAATGTAACAAATGAGTAATACGGGTGGTCGTGACATTAAAGTTGACCGCTTGGCATTTTACGAAGATGTAAAGATATATGTAAGGTATAAGATGCTTTGACATTATGACTGGCAATTGTAATGCAAGTGAAGATATGATGTTGTTACCGATATATGACTATAGAGATTAGAAATATTGATGGGACACTGAATTTATTCCTATCCCTAGTAAGTGATTCAAATCTCTCCAAAAGGTAATCAACAAACCAAGTAGTATAAGTCTATCATACGACACGTTATTGAAATGATATAATTTCTGTCAAGCATATCAAACTCTCTTTGTCGTGTACTAAGATGTTTCGATGACTGTTGATGATACATGTACTTCTAAACTCTAAGTAAAATTCATCAAGGAATCTTACATTTAATTCTAACATTGCAAATGCAAGTTATCAGTTAGTCAACATGTTATCAGCAGCAATGAACACACCCAAATCTGTAGAATTTGAACCAAAGACCAACATTAGGATAGACTACTGACAAGTATAATTATGAAGGGGCCAAAGCCAGACCTAGTTGTTGTTATAATCAAGAGGTCTTAAATTGCAAATGAAAGAAAAAACATGACTGTGTTAATGAGGATACAAATCAACGCTAAAGCCTTCTTGAAATTATAAGTATTTAGCTTAATTTGACCTGATCCATTTTCTTGGAGACATGCCAAATAGGAGATGCCAAGATGGAGAAAAGTTGAACAGCATAGAAGTACACTATTATATAACTGAAACTCTACGAGGCAAAATGAATCTCATCTTATGAAGGTTTTGCCAAGGAGTTAAATGATATTAACAGTGAGAGCATAAACTGTTAAGGTTAGTATTGTGTAAAGATCCGAGGGTAAGAGTAATGACTGATGTGACACTGTAGTTTGAAGTAAAAAAAATGTTATACATGTTATAGTGTCCTGCACTATGGGAAGGTATTAATTAGGAAGTGTGACAATATGCAATGTATAAGGGTTAAACAGTATTGATATATGTTAATTGCATGCAATGAGCTAGCCAAAACTGTCTGAAGTTTGTTTTGGGCGCCAAGCGCCTGGGTTTGTGTGTTAATAAGACTTTATATTAATCAATGAGGGCTTGGTCAATATGGCCAGAAATGTGAATGCTGACAAATGCGAGGATTGAATGTGCATTTCATACCTAGAAATACAGGAGTTTTCAAATGTAACTGAACATGTTAACTGGAAGAATGAACTGAAAAAGCTATGCTTGATTGCCGTAGTTATAAGCGCAAAATATATGCTGTTAATTTTTTTTTTAAAGTTTTTAAATAGGTCCCATGTGAGGACCTTTAAGCACATTGATTGAGGTGGTTTAGTAGTACCTGAATAGGGAAGATGCTGTTAGAAGATCTCTGGTGTTCGGTTTCTATGTAGAAATGAGGATATGAACATTTTGAAGAGGTCTGAACAAACCCCTAATGCATCAGGAAGCGTTGGTCAGCAGGCTAGAAAGGGGTTTCAAGTCTTGATTTGGCTTAAAATTTGTCTTATCACACAAAATACTGTATGAAATGTTGGTTTAGAGTCACCCGCGTCAATGTATGACATTACCTGATAATCAACTTATAAGTGGTCAATACTGCATTATGAATTAAATTTATACAAGTCAATACTTACAGTAGTTGATCATATACTTAACACGGACGTCGAGGTATTGGAAAACACATGTGCTACAAAATCTTAATAGTGGCATAGCTCTTAAATGGTGAAAAATAAGTTAAGCAAAGGCGCAACATTATAACATAAGCAATTGTAGCATCAGTATGTAATTGAAGTATACATACGTTAAATATTTGTCAAATAGTATGAAGGAATTATAATAACTGTTGATTTTTATTTTAATTCTTAAATACAGAAGGATATACTGCACATGTACAACTGATGTTAAGAGATTTTAAGAGCACGTGTTGGAATAACTTAATACCTGTATTTTAGCTTGTTATGAACAAAATACGACATTTGGAATTAAATTGGGTTAAAAGGGATACTAACAGTAACTGAGCGTATACTTGACCAATATATTTTCGATCGATGGTTACTCTAGTTGTCAGATAGCATGGATTTACAACCTGAAATTTTGTCTGATGATCGCAGCATCATGGAAGAATTTGATTAAAAAAGGATTCCGAACCCGATATCGATTGCAAACACCAAACCCGATGGTTTAGCTAAAGCTATCCCGATCCTTATTAGGATCACGACTAAGGATAAGGTTCCTGTTGCTTGTATAAATGAATTTATCCTTAGTGATAAATTCCAGTATCTTCTGAAAAATGAAGGATAATTATTTTGTGTGACAACAATACAAGTTGTTGGGCTCGTTTCAGTACGCTATTTGATAGGTACAGTTTGCTTTTTGCACGGTGCGGTTTGATTTGTGAAAGGTGCGGTTCGACTCATGAACAGTACATGTTGCTTCTAGCAAGGATCGATTAATCACGAAGAGCTGTACTGATTTGCATTTATGCGACGTTTCGGTTTATTCGTGCTTTTCCTTGTTTTAAAAAAAATATATTTACCTTGTATTAGTAAAAATTGAACAGTATTGGGTTCAGATGTTTAATATTTTAAAAAGTTCAAAATCGTGTGAATTTTGTCTCTATAGTAGGCTGTTTAAAAATTTCAACCAGTCTTGACCTCATGAATAACAAAGCCCTTAACACGTAACTTAAATCTATTCACATTAACGCTTTGTGGAAACACATGCGACATTGTGATTAAAAAATAAAAAAAGAGGATCGAAAAATTGCCAAAATCTCAAGTGTAATTACATTTTGCCGATTTCAGGCCCCAAAAAAGTTACAGAGTTTTTAGATTGCTTTTTATCACTAAAAATAACTAAGAAAACACTTCAAAAATAATATAATATACTCATGCAAACTATTTGCACCTTGATTGACGCTCTGCCTTTTTATTCAAATAATTCAATGATCTACATAGCCGTAACAACGGGATTTCGCACTGAAGTATACAATTTTATTTGATTTATATTATGTTTGTTCTGAGAGTCTCCCTGACAAATTTTTTTTTAAATGTTTCCATATAGACTATGCTGGGATCTTTAAGCTAGAATAGTATTACAATATTCCTAATTAATTGGGTATTTTTCTGTATTTAAAAAGGGGCGATCTCGCAGTGTTTAGAGGATCATTCTTTTGTAAAATGCATTGTTGGAGTAAGGGAAACATAAATTGTAAATTTCACGAATTTTTTCCCACATTGGCCTCAGGGCAGGGCTAAAATGATCACAATTTGACAAAGTTTTATAAATCTCTTCTCTATTTCCGCACATCTAAAAGAAATACTTCATCACAGTTATGTAAATTAGGAAGCCCCCTCCCAAGTTTGTAAATGTTAAGTCCTCCGCGGCAGGAAATGTCTTCTTTGAAAAAATCATGACACTGCAGGTATTCTGGCAAATGAATGGGTTGGGGGGGGGGGGGGGGGGAGGTCATCTGGTACATGTATATTATTGATCTGCTTTTGATATTTGATGAAATGGGTGCACACATATATAAAGAAGAGAATGAAGCTGTCTATCAAGTTTAAATTGTCATGTGGCAAAAGTTCAGTCTTGATATGGTGGAGAAGGGTGCTATTAAAATATGTTGAGCAAGTAATGAAATTCATTCTTTAGCTATGCCGACATAAGAATGAATGACCATTCTCTCATTTTTTGTAATTAAAAGGCCACGGGGGAAAATTTCTGTCTGGTCCCAGGGGATTTGTGGGGTCTCTAAATAAAACATTAATACTAGCCATCTTAAGTTTATTCACGAAAACATATAAAAGAAATCTTGACAGTGAACAAATTATCGGAAAATCATAACCTATCTATAGCCTCCTCTTGATTTATAAACTTATCCCGAATTGAAAAGTTATATGATTAAGTCTGGAGAGGCTTGTGATTTTGTGTCCTTTTCAAGGGCAGGTCCGGAATTTTCTGAAAGGAGGGTTGGTAGGTTGAAATTCATTTCAGGTGAGCTAACAACAAAAACCATGCATGCACATAATGCCGAGTTCACATCTCTTAATACATTGTCCCTGTATCCCATTTAAATCACAAAAAGCCATCTATATTTGTAAATCGTTATCATTAATTAATAATTAAACATACAACGTCGACTGAATCGAAAAACAAAACATAAATTTAGCAAAAGTAGCCTTTGAATATTAACTTTTCAATGAATTAGATAAAGTGACAATAGTAATAGTCAACGTATGCTTACCTGTTTTTGGATATGTTATGTTTTGCACAGCCACTGCACGAGTGGTGACTTTTGATTCGCTCATTGTTTTCTCTAGATCAAACAATAAACTTTGTTCATGCATGTATATAAAATAATCGTGCCTACTCATTATTAGTTTTTAAGCATTCGAGGCTGTAAATGTATATAACTGTAATGAAGTGCAGGTTTTTTAACCACTTAATATTTGGGTTTTTTTTTAATCTTTACCCGGATGCATTTCATATTTGATATTGAATGAAAACTGAAATAGTTGTGTTTATATGATGTTTTGATATTGAAAATGAAATGTTTTTAACTAATCGAAATCCATGTACATGTATAATATCCCCATTCAATGTGGACAAATATAAGGATAAAGCTTTGTTCCATATTTCAGAATTGTGAGCTGCTTGTATGTATTGCTTGCATATGCAACTTAACAACAAGAAAAACATTTCTAACATGAAACATGAGGGGAGGGGGATAGTTCAATTAGTAGCGTTGCCCTTTTAAATGATCAAATGGTCTTATCTATACCTTGTTTAATATCATAGATATTGAATATTATTAGCTAAGGATTTACCCGTGACACAGCCGTGAATATGATGGCATCTCGAACATTCACATACACGACTACATAAGGTACCATAATATGGTGGATCGCATGTAACGTTACAATTAACACCTATAAATCCAGTCGGGCATTCTACAAAAATTTAACAAAATATAAACAATGCACTGAGTTCTGAATCAAGGAAGAACTATTATGATGTTAACCTTACGCAGTCAATATTTTACAACATAATTGTAAAAGAAACCCATAAAAAATTATCATTCTGTGCAAACATATGTTAAGTTCGAGGTGCACACCTTTACAAAAGTTCTTCTCTTTGAAATAGTTGATACAACAGGCGTCGTAGCTGCTTTCCAAATGTCTGTAAAATCCGTGAATATATATCTTACAAAGTATTGAAGTAAGTAAAACGCATAACATTAAAACAGATATTTAAATTCTATCACAAGGCAAATGTTCATATTACCAACTACCAAAAGGTTCAATTCTAGCATCTGAATACTAGGTGTTTCGACAAACACAATGAACATTAAGTTAATCAGTGATATTAATTTGACAATTTGAAAATACAATTTTTCAAAAGAAATTTTCGACAGGAATATTGTAGATATTATTCATTTTTTTCTATGAATAGAAAAACAATCAAGTAGAACTCAAAATTATAGATAAATGTATATCACGTTAAACGAATAAGATATTTGTAATTTATACATACTTACCCTTTAGAGCAACATATCACGACTCTTGTCAAGAAAGAAAAAAATGTACAATAAAGGAGAAAAGCACAAATAAATGTCATATTGTGTTTGCCAATTGTTAAAATCAATTGCTTAAATCTATGCACACAGATTTCTTCCGGATCGTTCGGAAAATAAACACTGTCATAAAACTGATTTGCGCATATGCAAATGACACCGAGTTTAGTGTATAGTATAGTGCACGTACTCGTCATATCTTTTATTTCATTTACATGTACACTTATGATCTTTTATTCATTTTGTAAAACTTTCTATCTATCTGACAATCCTCATGCAGGTATCATCGCCAAAGAACTGACGTATTCTGTATTTTATTGCAGGGGTAAAGCCTTAAATATCTATTTAACTTATCAAAATAATGTAACTTATCTTGAATGTTACATTTAGCATTCATAACTTACTATTACATTGGTTATAAATTATACTGTAAATGTTTTTTTTTTTAAATGATGGGACAATGTCACCCCACCAACACGCATGTTTACTAAAACTTTTCAATTCACGTTCATGTACATATTAAGCTTTTTCTAAACTCATATATCTGAATCGTGCTTGTTGTTACATAAACAAATCGATAAAATAATTTCCTTAAATTGATAATCTGAAGGATTACCGTTAAATCGAAAAATATCCGGGAAACTTCATGATTCCTGTTTTACTTGAATACTTAAATATTTTTAACCCAGTTTACCACTTATAGGACAACTGTTGCCATTTGTCACAATCAATGTCAACTTTGTGTTGTGTATTCAATTTTGCTATCCTGTGTTGACCCTCATTTTTTTAAATAGGCTATTGTCTACGGTGCGGCATTGTTCCAGTCAGTTGGCCAGTGGTTAGCGAAAGACATGTAAGCATTGTCGCTGGTAGCGCGCTTTTTTGTACTAGTGAATGTGGCTCAGTGATGTCCATGGAGGGGTTTAGTATATTCGTGGTAGCTGAATCTCCAGTCAGAGTAAGTCAAATGTATTTATAGTTTGATATGTTTCGATGTGTAAAGAAATTGAGTAAGAATTAATGCATCTAACTTGCTCTATTTACACCCACTTATTAATTAGTGTGTTCGAAGTGTAGCAAAGTGCACATGCTTTGGGTTGAAGCTTACTAGTAGTAATATATTTCTTATATATTTGTCTCATGGTAATGCATATTATTTTGATTTGCCATATTGATAATTATGATTTTAAGCAGTTATAACTGTACGCATTCGTTGGTTATTTGTCTAAACACGTATGCATTGTACGACAGCCATTTGTGAAAAAAAAAATATTAAATTATGTCAACGAATTTGTTGAAGTTTCTTGTACATGTATAACTATTTGTATTTTTCAGGGTGGTGGGGCAGTTTTATGATAGCGATGGTGGCAACCTAGTGGACGATGGCTACATGACGGCGAGGCCTGAAGACTCATTGTGTCATGCAGACACTTGATGATCCGGAGGTCGAAGGACGTCGGAACGTTATTATTACAGTGTTGTGCAATGGTCGCAGTACTGATGGATTAGAGGACGTGACTCGGGAATACACCTGACACCCAGGACAGCATTGATATTATATTTGAATTGTTTTGTTTTTGTTTTTTGTACATGTATATTTGTACATATTTTGTTTTAATATAAAATTGTTGTGACGGTATTCGTCCGTCGAGTGTCGTGCTTTCACTACTGGATTCGAAAACCCCTGTCCGTATGAAAATCCCCTGTCTTTCCCTGTCACCCCCTGTGTTTTCCCTGTCATTCCCTGTGCACCCCGTCAGCCCCTGTACACATTCCCTGTACACCCTGCAATCCCCTGTCAGCCCCTGTACATATCCCCTGTGTGCCACTGTAAGCCCCTGTCACCCCCTGTACGCCCCTGTCACCCACTGTAAGCCACTGTATTTCCCTGTGCATGCCCCTGACATCCCCTGTACGGTCTTTAACTGCTTGCTAAAGTAAAACAAAAAGTTTTTAATTATGTTTTCGGGTTTTCTTAAATATATATTTAGCAGTTTCTGATACATAAGGAAATGGAAAGCAAGAAAAGCATTCATGGTTTAGACGGAGTTTGTTTTTCTTTATATTTCGTAGAGGGCAACATTATTACAAACGTGAATAATTATGACTCAAAATGGACACATATCAAGATAAATATATACCGATAAACCGCTTAATATTTTATTCCATGTATTTAAACAAATGACCGTGTTTTGTAATTTGTGAAAAAAAATTCTAAATAGAGGATGTGCGGGAAATCTGCAACGTTCTGTGCCATGTAGGCTGTCTGAGTTAAAGCGCTTAAAGGCCGAACATTTTAAAAACGCCCCCTTTTTTACCTGTACAAACTTCAATACACTGCCGCCTGTCAATCAAGTTTAAAACAATAGCACCCAGTTTGATTGACGTGATCGTCCGAGCGTGATCTGGCCAGGTCCGTTTATTATGTTAACAATATACTGGAATTGTGAGAGTATCATTGATGCTAAAGGTTAACTAAAACTTTTCAAATTAAAAGAAAAAAAAATCACAAAAACTATCTTCTAACTCATATATTTAACATGCGAACACCAAACCTTTACAAAAATAATTAATTTCGAAATAGTTGAAGCAACAGTTTTCGAAGCTGCTTTTCAGAATGCTATTTTGTTTTTTAAAAAGTTAACAAGACAGCAGAACTTTTAACTAAACCACATTTTAAACAATGTTAACTCTGGTTAACTCATCTTCACAACGTCAAGGCTTTGTGATTACAGAACTCCACACAAACCCTTGACATAAGTCGCTATTTAAAAGTCGGGCTCACGCTTAACAATACGTAATAATTCTAAAAATAAAATGTCCAATGAAATAACTCCATTCGAAACGGAGTTTGGGTTGAGCACATGTATGGCAAATCTCGAATGAAAAATTTGCGACAATATTAATTGTCTCACTGAAAATCAAAAGCTCGAGATATTATGTTTATATGTAATAGATAACCGGGACGTATTAATTGGAACTAAGCACGTTTGATGTATGGTGACTTTCCATCGTTTTCCAACAGTATGAAACGTATTTATAACTTCAGAAAGCTGTTCTAACACAGTGAACGAATGTCGATTTAAAAAAAAATTAACCAGCAATATTTGTTTAGGTTATTATCCATACAAATGCGACAAGAAGATCGAAAACTTGCTTTTTTCTGGGATCAACATGTGCGCAGCCACATTTGTTTACATCGTTTCTGATATGAAAGAGAACCGCATTCTGATTGGCTCCAAATTGAGACTTGGAACCAATAAAATACGACGGCCTGAGCCCGACTTTTAAAGAGCGACTAATGTCAAGGGTTTGTGTGGAGTTCCGTAATCACAAAGCCTTGACGTTGTGAAGATGTGGGTAACTTGGTATGCACATTTCCCAAACATGGAATAGCAGTGGTATTAAAATATGCACAGTAAGGAATTTCCATTAGATCGTTATGGAAAAAAACAACTCTTCACAATCATCTTATCTTTTTGAAATAAAAATATATTAATATAAATATGCATTCTGTTGTTCATAAAATGTAATAATTCAAAGCGAATGAACGCATTCAAGCACTCAAAAAAGAATATAACTATTTTTTTTTTCAACATACCGATTGAATATATTTTTTTTATCACGGATACATGTAAACAAAATTTTTTAAACATATTTTTGTTAAGTTAAATCTGCATACCTTTGTAAAGAAATATAAATCTGCCCTATCAAAATTGTTAAAAAAATATTGCAATTAACTTACAGGTCCGATTTATATCTGTGTCCGGTCACTTCGATTTCTGATAGTGGCATACATGTATACTTGTTTTAATAATTCGATTTAATTGTTTAAAGAATTAAATCGCTTTATTAGAGAGGTTATTGTTTGGGTTTTTTGGGGGTATTAGCATAACCAAGTAGTTACTTCATTCATTAGTCAAACCCCACTGCACTTCCTTTTCCTTTGCGGAGTGAAGCAGAATAAATCCCGCATATCCAGTTTGAAATCTGTTTATTTTTAATTCATTATTGTTAAAATTAAATCTTTCTATCGTAAAATTTTAAACGGAGAAATATTCTAACAATATTTTTTTATAGCTTTAGTTTCTGCATTGTTTTATTTATTTTGTTTGATGATGCTGGATTTTAAACAGTGTTAGACGGCTACATGTTTGAAATTTTAAAGTGGGCATGACAAATATTTTTTTCAATAATCAGTGCCATGCTATATTGTTTCTTCTCATAGTTAGAAGTTAGTTTCAGATAAATTAGAGACTATGCCAAGAAGGAAACCTGCTCCTAAGAGACCTGCTGCATCTGCCAGTGCCGAGCGGCCAATAGCCCAAAGTAAGAGGAGAAATACATCTAGATCAACTGCAAGCCCCGTTCTAGCGGTAGAGGACAACATTAACGCCGTGTCAAACAGTGGATCGGTTACCAATGTGCCTACTGCTGCTGTCTGCATTCTAAGTGGGGATTATTCCTCTGTCGTTGATCCTGGATCCTCTAATCAGGGCAATACAGCAGGTAATGAAGTTGCCAGTATTTATGACAGTTTGAGGGTGAATGTTTTCAGAAGCAGTAAAACAAAAAATGTTAAGGGAGATTTTATTGATTTAGGTCAGCTACTATCCAATCCGATCCCGATGGATGGTAAGCATACCCTTACAATATAAAATGGTCAAATGGTCATTGAACCTAAGCGGGCCTCAGTTAAGATTACAAATGTACAGCAGTGGACGGTTGGATTCTTGATTTTATCGTCAATATATGCTGTTGTTCACCCTGAAATTTTTTTGGCTTTTTGAAATATATCCACAATATACGACTAGGGGCTACAAGTTGTGCAGGAATAGGATAGAAATTTTATGATGTGCAATTTAGGACGAGAATGGCAAAACATCCTTGTGTATCATGGGGAAAAGTGGACCAGGAACTATGGTTGATGTATATGGTTCCATCAGCCAACCCAGTGCAAAAGCCTTTAACAGGAGGACGTTTTCTGAAATGTTATGATTTTAATAATTATGGGGTGTGTGTTAAACAACAGTGTCAATATTTACATAAATGTTTGAGCTGTAGTGGGCCTCATCCATCAGTTATGTGTGTGGGGTCTTCTAATTATCAACCTGTTGCTTGGGATTTTTCAGGTCACAGATCCCCATCACCCTACAGAAGCCAGGTTCCTTCTCCAAGACCAACTCAACCGCACAGAGCCAGATTCCCTAGTCTACCGAGACCTACAGGGCCTAGGATTTTCACCAATTAATGTACTAGCAGCTTAGCAGGTTGATTCATAACTTATCTTTTCCTGCCAATTCTAGTGTAAATTCATTTATTGACAAGTCATTTTGTTCAGTCAATTACTCCACATTGGATGATGCTGTTAATTTGCTAAGCTTATTGAGTTCAGGAGCATTGATGGGTAAAATTGACCTCAAATCTGCATTTAGGTTGCTTCCCATCCATCCATCAGATTTTGAACTTTTAGGTTTTAGATTAAATGTTTTTCTTTGAAAAGTGCCTGCCTATGGGTTGCTCGGTGTCTTATAGTCTTTTTGAAGAGTTTTCAACGTGTTTAGAATGGTTACTACGGAAGCAATCTGGCCGGAATCTGTGGTGCATTATTTGGATGATTTTTTTATATGCTGTTAAGGCAGGTGACAATGCATGCAATGAACTCATGTTAATGTTTGTGGAGTTTTTTTAGGCAGTTAGGTGTCCCTTCAGCTGATGACAAGACAGTGTGGCATACAACTTCCCTAATCTTTTTAGATTTTGAATTAGATTCAATAGAAATGAAAATAAAAATTCCAGCAGATAAGCTGTGTAGTTTAAAGGATTTAATTATTAGTTTTATGGCAAGGAAGAAGGCTACTTTGAAAGAATTTCAGGCTCTTGCAGGATTACTTAATTTTTGTTTAAGGGCCATTCCACCAGCTAGAGCATTTACTAGACGTATATATGATGCCATGCAAGGTGTTGTTAAACCACATCACTATATTAGGGTTTCGGTAGCTGTTAAGGAGGACTTAAGAGTATGGCTTATGTTTTTAGATTTATTGAATGGTTGCTATTACTTTCCCCAGATTGACTGGGTAGATGATGAGCATTTATAGCTTTTTACAGACAGTGCGGGGAATTCAGATTTGGGTTGTGGTGCTTTCTTTAGAAATCATTGGTTGTTTTTAAGTGGCCCACTGAATGGGCTGGTACAAAAGCAATGAGGGACATAACATTTCTCGAGCTTGTCCGCATTGTCTTAGCAATTCATGCTTGGGGAAATCAATTAACTAGCAAAAAAAATGTTTTTCGAGTGGACAATGAGGCCTTAGTTACAATTTTGAGCAAAAAATAATTAAAGTCAAAGAGGTTTGTGGGTTTGATTCGCCATTTAGTATTGCAATACATGTTAAGTTCTATTCAGTTCAAGGCTTGTCATATTTTAGGTGTTCATAATGAAGTTGCTGATGCATTATCTCGTTGTCAGTTTCAGTGTTTTGGGACACTTGTCTTTTAACAGATTAATTCAAGATTCTATTGCACCAAATACTAGACTGGCTTATAAGACAGTTTTAGTTGAATTTGAACGTTTTAGGGTCTCCAGTGGGTTACCATTAGTATGGCCTCCTTCCGATCAACATATCATACGATTTGTTGTTAGCTGTTCTTTAAAAGGTCTGTCATCTGCATCGGTAAGATCTTATCTGTCTGGTATTAGTTTTAAATGTAAACGTCAATGCACACGGTACCCCACCCAAAATTTTGTTGTCAAAAAACTAAGTACCACTGATGCTCGACTTTCTTTTAAACCTGCTTTGTTGGAAAAGTTAATAAATGTACTTTCAGTTGCTTGCAGCTCCTTGTATGAAGTTATATTATTTTCGGCAGTTTTTTCATGTTCATATTTTGGGCTATTCAGGGTGAGTGAGTTAGTGTTGGATAGTAAGAAAGGCAGTAGTTCCCATGCAATGGATGCCTCCAGCATCCATTTTTTTCAGGACAATTCAGCTGTTAAAATTTATGTGGCTCATCCAAAAAGAGATCAACTTTGTAGAGGAGTTTTATTGATTTTGCCTGCAGTAAAGGTTGTTGAAGCAGTACTCAATGCAGCGCCCTCAAGTGCAAGGCACTTTCTTTTGTCATTTTGATAGGTCGCCACTGACTCGTTATCAATTTAATGCCATTTTAAAGAAATCTCTCTCATGTATTGGTGTAGATATTAAAAAATACAAATCACATTCCTTTAGGATAGGTGGGACCACAACAGCTTCTATCAATGGCATTCCAGATGGTCAAATTAAAGAACTAGGGCGCTGGGAGTCAAGAGCTTATAAGCGCTATATAAGAATAACTCCCATGGAAGCTGACATATAGTGGCAGGGAAAAGACGGCATGAGATGGCGACATCTCCCCAAAATCAGACAATTGTTACGGTATGAAGACCCTCCATATTTTCTGGTTCTTCAATGTGGTGGTAATGACATTGGACAGACTAAATCTAGCAAATTGCGTGAAAAACTGGAGGAGTCTTTGGATGCACTTACTTCACTGTTGCCAAGAACGAAAGTCATTTGGTCACAAATACTGCCTAGACTGAAATGGCGAAATTCTAGGGACATCAAGGCTCTCAATAAAACAAGAGTGCGAATAAATAGCTTTGTTGTTACAAAACTCTTGGCACAGCAAGGTGGCTACATTCGCTATCAAAAGATTACTCCATCTGATCAAAGCTTTTTTTAGGGAGGATGGGATGCATTTGACAGAAAAAGGCAAAAGTTTCCTTAAAACATTGACGAAAGCATTGCAAAGGTTCATTTTGTCAGGTGTAGGAGTTTACTAGTACCCTGTGTCATAATGTAATGGCCATGGCATACACTTAATTCTAAGCTAAATACCAATAAGAAATTAAACTTTTCTTAATGTTTAGTTTATGATTTTCTTAAATATCTTAAGTAAGCATCTTAATGATTGTGCGGGTGTGACCGGTCAGCAGAGGATGCTCACTCCTTCATGGCACCTGATCCTACCTCTATTTGTTTAGGGGCCGTGTTTGCCCTGCTCCTGTTTTGCATTTTTCAGTTGGACTTTTGATTTTGAACACTGTTTGAACAATGTCATCAAAACACATAGACGTATTATTTTGTCATTCGTCTGTTTGAAAAAATAAAATCAACCAAACTATTACCTATTTGTATCGGTACTGAAATAAATTGACTTGGTTATTACTTATTTATTCAAGTAAACAAAAAAAAAATAATAGTGATATTGATTTTATTTCTACTACTTAGTGTGTATAAACAATTTTCGACCCATGAAGGGAAAACAATAGAAAGAAATAATTTATAAACCAAACAAGAGGCCCATGGGGCCACATCGCTCACCTGAGCAACAATGGCTTTATACATGTATGGGCGTTCAAAGGATATTGTGCCATATGGCCCCTCGGTAGAATAACAAAAAATAAATACCGTAAAGTATCAGGGTTCAAACATGTTCATTCAAAAGTATGAAAAATTTCCAAGATTTCTCCGTTGAAACGCCCCCTTTAGCTTATCAGGTTTTAATACATAGATTAAAAATGTGATGTCTACGGGGATTTTGTATTGCAGCAGACCCGGATGATAACGTTGAAAAATTGCGCGAGGTATTCCGAGTGACTTCCGAATGGAGAAAAGATGTAAACATTACCCATTATAAATCTTCGTAAGAAATCTGTTTTTCCTTCCTGTGAATTTTTCCGAGTGAAAAATGATAATGTGTCAATTAAGATGTATTGGAAATTTCCCCTTTCATCGATTTGAATTGCACTTCTTTCACAGATATGTGTATTTTTATTAAAAATCAGCAAAATGTGCTGCATAAATATCTTGGGACAGACTATAGTTATTGTATTTTATTAAAAGAATTCCTATATGTGAAAGAAGAAAATTGTACCTCAATGCGCTCAAATTAAAAGCATTAAAAAATTCAATTGGTCTTCCCCATTAATAAACGATTGTTGTTTACCTGGCGTGAACTCATGTGACGTTTTATAACCTTACTCACTTGATCGATGAATACACTCGGATGAAAAAAGTTGTCACGTGATATTTAAAGAGCTATTATAATCAATGTATTGACAGGCATATCACTTTATTTTACTAGGGCCCGCCCATTATTTTCATCTTTATTCAAAAACAACAAATGGCTACAAACCAAGATGATTTTCCGCTGTAATATGTTCTTAAGAATAGCGATAATGCATTTATCCCCATAACATAGACTGGCAATGCCTGTCTGATATGCGCGATCTTTCGTACGATAGAGACAGCGGACCAGTCTACCCTATAACAGTAATGTGTCAGAACATAGACATATAACGGAGGGACCGCTGACTCATGTTCGCGCCAAATTATCTTCTCGTTTTCGCAGCGCCCTCACCGGGAGGCATACATAGAACTTCCTGTTATTTGAAAGAGCATGGCGAGTTCAGAATTGGATTTTGATTTGAGTGCGCTATTCGATACGGAGGTAAGTACTTCATATCAATTTACTTTTTCGATCTAACTGTTCCTTATTTAGCCATGGTAATTTTATCATTACCCTTTTGAATTGATTATTCAATCGAAAACACAGTTGGACTTGTGTCAGGTTTGTATTTTGACAGAGACATAAATAACATGTCTCATATATATGTCTCTGATTTTGAAAACCAAGTTTTTTTTATTGTCGATAAGGATTTTGATAATGACAGTCTACATGTTAACTTAAAACAATCAGAGGAGAGTGTCACTGAGGAGTTGGTTGAAGGTGTCATTAATGACCTAAGATGTGACGAGATTTTGCTAGAGCACATTAAAAAAATGCTTGTGTCCGTGCGTGGTAATATATTTTCTAAAGAGACAGTTGAAACAGTGTTATTGAATTATTACCTTATGCTGTTATAGTCTTGTCCAAAGTTATTGCTCCCATCACATTAATGATTTTGGTGATTTTTAATAAAAATACACATACAAGTACATGTGAAAGAAATACAATTGAAATCGATGAAAGGGAAAATATCCAAGATATCTTCATTGACACATTATCATTTTTATCATTGACACATTTTCATTTTTCACTCATAAAAATTCACAGGAACGAAAACAGATTTGTTACGGAGATTTATAATGGGAAATGTTTACATCTTTTCTCCATTTGGAACACACTCGGAATACCTCTCACAATTTTTCAACGTTATCATCCGGGCTATTTCATGGCTGATGCAATGCAAAATCCCCAATAGACTTTCTATTTTGGTTGTGTATTGAAAACTGAAGTGATAGAAGGGACGTTTCAAAACAAATAATCTGGACTTTTTTCATATTAGTGGATGAATGTAGTTTGGGCACAAAGGTATTTATGATTATCAAGCAAAAAGTGTAGGAAGCAGAAACTTGGGACAGAGTATAGTTTTGTTATTATTTCTTTGATGGCTTGCCTTTATATTTTATAATTATTTTTCTGTAGCAGCTGATAAAAGTACAAAGCTTGGCTATAATTTAATTGTCAGTTTTGTACTTAAATCACTGACTAAATTCTATTTCATCAAGAAGTGAAGGTAAAAATTTCCAAACTATCTTCAAAGTTTGTTTTAAAACAGTAATCGAAAATCTTTATCCTTTTAAAGTTCTATATTGATTGTTCATTCATTAAAATTACAAAATAGTTCATACATGTTGCACTTTGCATCTTCATTTTCATTGTACAGTAAATATACAATAACTAAACATTGAGAGACTCAATGATTGTCACTTATTTATAACTTAGATGCTGTCAATTGAACTGATAAAATTTATATAATGAAAACTATCAACTATATGAAAACTATTCATGAATTCAATACTAGTTAAACGGCAAAGTTAAACAATTTCATTTAAATTACTATCTATTCTTTTTAAAAAAAAATTTATACAATAATTGCAGCTGTCCAATTGGTTCCAGCTCTAAAGTCCCTTAACCACATTATTAAGCCAGAAATCTTCTCCTCTTCAGCCAAAGAAAAGGCCTGGCATAACTACCAGATTCTGCAGCCTTCACTTATTGATGAAATATCTAAAATTATCAAAACCCGCCAGCTTTCTGCTCTTATTTCACTTAAAACAGCCGAGAAAATCATAAGCAAACCTCATTGTCAATTAACAGCAAAATGTAATAATTTAAGTTGAAGGTTTTGAAATCCAATGAGAGAGATATAGTTGCCTACATTGCAGGCTTAGTGCTATTTAGGTGCAAAAGAAAATTTTGTTCACAACCTGACATTGAACAATGCATAGATAAGTTAACCGACAAAGATGGTTCCACTAAATTAATTTCTGTTAAATCTAGAGGTGGTCTGACGCAGCCATCATCAGATATTGTAGATTTTTTTGTGATCTTGGAGCTAGCATTTAGAAACTTGTGTACTTCAATGTCTGTTCCTACACTTCAGCAATTTACTGATTTCAGTTGTCTGGAAAATGATGCCTTAACAATATTTTATAATTGTACGTATTACACAGAGTCAAAAACTGATGTGCAAGAAAAGTTGTTTTAAACAGTATTGTCCCTTTTTCACAAAGTCAGGTGTCATGCAAAATGCAGACAAATTATGGAAAATTTTTACATGAAAACAAAAATGGTAAGCAAGCAAAAAGCTCTTCGTAAGTCTATAGATTGATATCCATTTCTTGAAAGTTGTCTTAGGATTAAAGTATTAGAAAATGATATAATGATGGTTCTTGCTTTTTCAACTACAATGTTTTTAAATAAATGTTTTGGACAGAATCAATTGAAAAAGTGTTGTGCCTCTGAAAAATATGTTTGCATAATTAAAGGCCATTCGTTATTTGTATCTGTATTTGTCTGTTTTGTCACTGTATATTATGAATTATATGATTTTAAACCCCACATTTTGTGATGAAATTCTCCAAAACAATTCCAAATGTTACTTCCAGGGTTTTTTTTAAAACCAATCAACATTTATAATTTAAAGACTTTATTCATGATTGTGTATTTTTGTATCATAAAGGCTTACCTACTGTTGTTATAATTTAACAAAAAATATCTAATATGTTGATCAATAACAAAAGCTTTTGATCATTTCATTGAATTTATTAGATTTTTAATGTCTCTTGATTTTTTTGATCGGACTATTGAAACTGTCTCTTCTCCCCTGTCCTCCCTGCTGTGTTGCCCTTCGGATTAATGGTCATAGCAAGGGTCCTTTGTAGTCTTAACTGGTTTTCTTGGTAGCTGAAATATTGTTAAAATAAACATGAGTTCGTTTGCTGAATTTATGATAATAAATGGTGTTGAACTTTGTGGCTATGGCATTTCAATAAAAAAATTCATAAATCTTTAATTCCTGTTAGTTTTAATAACTGATAGATGTATAAAAATCTGAAATTTATGAAATTGATTTTTATCATCAACGAAAAATCGCTATTGATCAACAATGGATATGTAGGGGAATTCACTAACCTGAACTGGTGAACGGTGGGGTTGTCATGTCGAGCCCCCAGTCCCCTGTGTCTCCCGAAGTGTTCCTCAAGAGGGTCTTGACAGAACACCTGACTTAAGATGTATGGCACTCCTTGTCTCAAGAGATACACTGTACTGTCAACGAAGGCATTCACTGCAAGTTGAAAATTTATTTTCAAATTTTGCTTGGTTATAAAATATTCACACCATGTGATTCATTTCGCCTTTTGAATTGACATACCTCAGAATATATTATTACTTATTAGGTTTGTTACTGACTGACTACAGAAATATATGGGGTTTATCAATCTCATTATGACACATTTATTCACAAAAAGCGATGATCTACGCAAACCCATGTACAAGTTGCCCAACATCTCGTCCAATTTAACACATTTAAACTCTTCAAAATTATCAATCTCACCTTTCAAATACTCTTTGAAATTCTTTGCTTCACCCATGTTTACTTACAATATTTTGTTGCTATTCAATTTTAAACATCTTCCCCCTTCCCTCTGCAGAGATTTGAGCAAATCTAGACGCTGCCATTTTGTTCTGCTCCAGACACAACAATGTAACGTCAATTCAAAGGGCAACTACTCTAATTTTAAAATAATTACAAAGGGCAAATACTCTAAATATTTTAAGAACTTACGAAACATGGTTTCTGTGTTAAATAATATGAAATATCTAGATGAGTAGGCGAAGCGGTGGCCAATGACGGCCATACTGCCTAATATTAATTCTCAACGAACCTATATAGAAATATATGAGGCAGTCACGTGTCATGTTTAAACCAATGAAAGTGTGACGTTTCAGTCCAAGGGAAAACAAAGTATATTACGTATGTGTTACCGTTTTGATGGAAAAATAATCCAATAATTTACTAACAGTAAATTGACTAACCTGTCATGACAATTCCTTCAATTGTCTGATGGGAGAGGACCATCTTGTTTTTCTCTTGCTTTTTGAACCCTGGCCTTGCTGTGACTGAGGCCTGCCAGTCATTGAAGTAATCCAGGAACTCGCCTCTCAAAAACTATAAGAATGAACAAAATTATGGTGTGTGTACTATGTACTATTCCTTCTTGGCCAGAATTGGAACAGAATCATCTTATCTGTAGACTACAGTCTATGTGCACTCATCATACTGATAGTGTTAGAGTGACTCTTTGTCTTTATTAATACCTCAAATCTAGGATCATCAGCCTGCTTGTATGGAGCAAGGTCAGGTTTCCTTGCACATATGGCCTCGTGCAGTGACCGCCCATTTAAACAATCGAAAAACCTGTCCACCAGTTGGAAGAATTTGGAGGTCTCTGCCATCTCTGGACCATAATATGCAGACATCACTCTGCCAACAGACCTGCTTAACACCTACATGTATGATATAAAAATTATTTGCATAGGATTTCTAAAACTATAAAAGATCATTTATCAGTTTTTGAAATGAAGCCAATGATAATATATTTTCTTTTTCAGCTACTGCTAGAGCATTTTGGGGAAAATGTGTACCTGTGCTGCCAGACGTACATTCATGGTCGATGAAGGAGTTAGGTAAACATGGTCATACTTAAGCTTGGTCCTATAGAACTGTCCTTGCATATCATCATTATAAACTGTCTCAACATGCGACCATAAAATGTTTGAGTTGTTATTCTAAAATAATTTGTATTAGAAGTATGAATAAACATAGGAAGGTGATGGTTACATAATTGTAAATTGTTTATTATTGGACTATACACATTTTTTTCAACTACTTACCCACAGATATTTGGTGCCACCTGGACGAGACTTGTGGACATTATTTCTGATGGTTTTGATGAGGTGTGGAACATCAGAAAAGAAATAGATATTTCTTTTTTCTTCCGAGAAAGGGTTGTCAGCGAAGAATACCACATCTTCGTTCCCTGTTCTGTGGAGCCTGTAAAGCCTCTGATTCGGAGACGCTTTGTCACTTGTGGATGATATCACCTAAATTTAAATATACTAGTTTATGTTACACATCAAAAGTACGGTATGAATCTGATTTAAATGATACTTTGTATAGGAACTTTCTTTTTAAAAAATATTGATAAATCATTTTGCAAGCTGCTTAATCTTAAGAACTTCTATGAATTGAACCTTCAATCCACAAGTTATTTCTAAGTAGGCCACAGCTTTCCAAAGAAGGGGGTACAACTCATCAGCAGTTGATGATCTTGTTGGGAAATGCCCAATGCTCATCTTAATGTTGGAATTAATCCCAATCACCATGAAAACCAAGACGTGGGTGGCGATTTTTTTTGTTTTATCCTACATATAAGATTTTTTTGAAAAGGAGTTAAGCAGCTAATATGAAAATAAGAAGATTTAGGAAGGAAATGAAAAGAGTAAAATTTATGCAGGCAATCATGTTTTTATTAACATAATATTTTAAAACTTTTAAGCATATGAACCTCATTGAAAGCCCAGGTCTCTGGGTTGGTGAACCCTATTACTTGTTCACTTCTCCTGTCATAAACAAGATCCGACTTAACCTTCATTTCATCGTGTAGGAGACACACATACTTTTTCTCTGATGGCAAGTCCTTGGCAACTTTTTTTAATTCCTTTATCCAAATAGTTTATTGCAAGATCAATCTAAATAACACTGTGCATCTTCTAGGCCATTTAGAAATAGTTATTTTACTAAAACAAAAGCAAATTTTTACAAGCCAGTACATCATATTAATCCGAGAACTATATTCACCTGAAAAGCCTCAGCCTAAAAACCAGATTTAGGCTGGATGAAATTTGTATAGTCCCGAAGAGTAGCCTGGTTTGGTAGTCGAAGGACTCCACTTTCTCTCAGTGACTCGTATGCTCTGGGACTTTGGCAACGGAGATAAATGGCAAAACGGATCATCATCGGATGCCATCTCATACCTAATAATGATTGCCGGTACTAGATTAATTATAGCAAAATTTTTAACTCTAACAATGTTATAACTATCTATCCTACAAATAACATGTTAATTCCAAATGATGATCTATTGTAAACCTTTTGGACTAGTTGTAAATGCTTTCTTTTGTTCTTCCCAGAAAAGGTCCATCAGTGTGTTGCCAGATTTACAACATTGAAGCGTTGCAAAAAGGCCCTCTCCAACATCATCGGCAACGGAAGCTGTCTCGCCTTTAACAAAAGATGAAAGTAATACATTTATACAAAATAACTTGACTAAAACAGGTATGGGCACAAATGCTTGAAAATGTAATCGATTAATAATTGATTACATAGAGGGATTCTGTGTAATTGATTATTAATCGATTACACTTATTTTTGTCCTCTACTCGACTGTAATTGATTAATTTATGACATATAATCGATTACTTTAATTTTCCCCATTTAAATGTGAATGATTCTTCTTCTGAACATACTGTATAAACTCTTCAAGTTGATTTGGATTTAGAGTTAAAGGTATTTTCATTATGAAAATCTAAGGCTTTATTTTTCAATCTTAATAAGATAACATTTAATATAAATTACATTCCACATATTTTTTGCATGTAAAGTGTAGGGAAAGCTACTGCAGTTATAACACTGTAACACACACAGGGTAGTGAAAGGTTAAAATAGCGAGTTTTATTATGACATCACAAACCTTGAACGTTGTAAAATGCAACAACACATGCGAAAATCAAAGTTTAGGCTTGTGGCTGTTACAGTGGCTCGTCCATTTATGTGAACTTACCCTTAATTAGGATAAAATAGGATTTTTAAGGTATAAATCACATTTGCAGACAAGGTAAGAAGTTACAAAATGTAAATATAAGCATTGAATCATTATTGTAGTGATTTGACCCCCCCCCCCTCTTTTTATTTTATTTTTAGTACATCCTTTTAATATTGCAGTTGTATCATAAATGAACATATATATGGAGAGAAACATTAGTATACTAATAATGATATAGGTTAATAAACCCTAATAACTTACTTTTGGAGTGTACAATCATTGTTGACATGTGTTAGTTACCTACATGCCTACTTTCGTTTTTGCACTTCCTGTGTGTATACGGAGTTTACCTTACTTTGTGTGAAGAATTATGAAGTGTTCCGAATGTGTGTTTTATCGATTTCTCTGTTTATGCGGGAAATATAAAAGTCTTTGTAAAATAACTCGAGAGAGTATACGAGATTTTTGTGAACATAAGTAATGTTTTCCAAGCGAATGTTATGTGTTGTTTTGTTATTTATATGATGATAATCGGCGAGATTTTTATAATAGAATTCTGTATGTAGATTGTCTGTAATAGTTTCTATTCATATCACGTGATTTAAACAGACTCCGTGTTTTTCTATAATTTCCTATGTTTCGATCGTGCGATGTAATGGAATTCTGTTTTTGGTGATATGAAAGCGAGCAAATTCTGTAACTCACTCTCTTTGGGTTCCTTCTCATTCTGGAGACGACGTAAGTCGTTTTTTTAATTTTATTATTGTTTAGGCTGCATCTTAATTTTTGAAATGGAGTTTTATTGATTTTTATGTCTAAGAGCATTCTCTTTTTATCTACGTTTGATAAGTAAAGGAGTTTTTAGTAATCAATTTGGCTAAATTTTGAGACTTTGATCAGTCTAGTTACCCATAGATTTGGCAGATTCTACTTTATTTATTACGTTTTAAACTTTGTTAGAAAATCTGGATTTATTTTAGTTTACCTCAGATTTCTATAATTGTGCTACATTTTGGGATAATTTTTAGATGAATATAATGAATTATAGTTTGGAAAGTGTTTGTTGAAATTTGAACTTGATGATTGTCTCAAGTAATTATGGCAGTTAGTAATTATTCTAATTAGTGTGTAATTAAAGCATAGGGAGCATCTCAAGAGTGATTTTTCCTCTGAGAGCTCTAGAATTTTAAAGGTGATTTTCCCCTGAGAATTCATTGTATAAGTCTGACTCTACTACTCTCTGAAATTGATGGGTGATAACCTCATATTATATCAGTTCTTTATTCATTTTCTTTATTGAAGTATTGTCTATGGTGAATTATCCCAAGTTGTTCCCCTTTAATTGTGTTATATTTGCAAGTCGATCTCGTCGTTTACGCGTTTTATTTTTTGTCGTGTTTTACGCATGAGTGAAATCCTCAGCGTGTTGTTTTGCATTTAACTTGTTGCATTCGTTCAAATGAATAAATTTATTAACTTTCTGAATTTCCTTGCTGATGGAGATAATCAGCTGGTGGCAGTGCTACTGGGAAAAAGAACTTTCCCAATACATTATTTATTGAACGATATAGTCTCATAAGAAATGTTCATATTGCGCTAACACGCATTACTCAACTTGTATGCACACACTGCTGCAGTTATATTTACATTTTGTAACTTCTTAATATATTTAGTTTATGAATGTACATGTATATGATTTATGCAAAAATTATGTTTATTCTCTGTGGTCCATAATCTATTTAATTGCTGTCTTTTGATGTCTTTTGTAAAGTTTCATGTTTTGTTTCATTGCAGACATTATTTTACCTCTACTCAAAGAATCTACAAGACTCTGAAGCTTTCTGTTCTCTTCTCGGATGACTTTGAAATGTTTGATGAGAGTTGTTTGTGGGACATGTTTCAAAGGGGTTTTAGGATGAAGCATATGGGGAGAAGGATTTTCCTGTGCATTCAGGGACGTTTCAAGCTTAGAACATGGACTACATATTGCTTTTCCCTGAACTCCTCCTAAGCAACCATTGGCACGAATCACGCTTTTGTTGGATGGTTTTCCATTAATGACGTGGGTGGAAAAAAAGGTATCCCTGTGAACTTTTGATAGTGACATCTGGGCTGTCTTTAATCCCAGCGCATTTGGTTATTTTCTCCAAAGCCTCCAAAAATTTGTTGATTCGCATTTTCTCCACCGAGTTCTCAAATCCTTGGACCACAACCTCTGTTTTTGGAAAAAAATTGTTAACTTGACACCTTGGCTGCCTTTACAAAAGAACTTTCAACTTATGACCAAATTTATGAATGCTAAATCACAAACTTGTCAATTTTTTATTCTAATGGCTGTAAAATATGATTATGGAAATCAAAATACCAGTAGTTAAAAATATTTGGCCATTCGTAAAAAAAATTTTGGTTTGGAATTGACGCTTGGGGGTTTCTAGACCCAGCGGGGAGGGAGTGAGGGAATTTTTTTTCTCAAAAATTGAAGTTTAACGAATTAAAAATTGGTTAAAAATTTATCTCCATATAAAAAAAGGTTCTTTATTTTTTGCTAATAAAATTTTATCAGTGGGGGTATTTCAGGCGGGAGGCAATTCCAAACAAACAATAATTTTATTTTGGCCTTAAGGGGGATGTGCGGCCATCTTGTACATTTGAGAATAAAAATGTAAACACTTAATGTATCACTAAAACTGTTGTCAAAAGATAAAAAAGCAATAAATATGACACTCTACATATTGTTTTGTATGCAAATTACACACACAAAACATGTAGAACCTCTTATTGCTTTTTCATCTTTTGACCAGTTTTGGGCAGAAACAAGCCAGTTCAAGAAATGTTACATATTTATTCTCAAATGTACAAGATGGCCGCACATCCCCCTTTAATGGTTTTTTTTATAAATTTTGTTCTTTAAAGATTATTTTATCAGACTGAAAATACTTTGTGTGATATTTTCAATATACATGTACTGTATAATTTGCATGATATTATAAGGATGACTTGACAATAACAATACCACCAAAACGGACAGTGACCTCCAGATCATTATTAATTGTCACCAGTTTTTCCATGGTTCCTGAGGATTGGTCATACTTCCCCAGCACCAAAGCATCATCTCTAACCTTCACCCAATCTCCGTTATGATTTTTTTCAAAATCTTTTCGAACCTCTGCAAGGGAGTAGTAAGCAACTCTCTCAGGGACAATAGGGGTTGGGCGAAAGGTCTGAAATAATATCAGTATTCATGTTTTATGTGACATTTGTGTATTATTTTTGTAAATTTAAATACTAATTAAAAATCTGTTCTTCTGCTCTTTGCATTATTTTTTAATTATTTTTGCAACAGGCTCTGCAAACTGTTTGTGTTTGTAGTTTCCAAAGATAGAATAGAAAGAAAAATATGTAGATAATGATGTTAATCAATTTTACTGGATCTGGTCTTGTTGGAGCACAAGGTGTCTCTATGCTCTTTTTAGGCATGTTTAAAGTTGGTAAGCTTCCTGCGATGAGCTTATATCCATTGCCTGTAAATTTATAAGATTTAATTTTAAACTGAGAAAGTATATATACACTATACAGTCGTGTAGTTTACACATCAGATATTTTTTTTTAAATGTTTCAAAATAAATAATTTGAAAAAATCTAATTGTAAGAAAAGTGTGTGGCAAATTCCATTCTTCATTGAGAACGACATATTTGATTTTTTTTTTTTATCAAAAAGGATATAGTGCACCCTGCGAGTTGTTTCTCGGGTATCGAAGTTTTCAGGAGTGCTGGCAAGAAGTCTGGATTGAAGTTTTAAAAATGCAGTAAATGATACAGTAACTGAATTGCTTGAATAAAAATACAAGTCAGATTCAGTACTTATATCAGTAACCACAAAGAAATACCATGCATAACAAACCATAGAAGAGGCTGCAACGCGCAGCAATCTGGAAAATACAACTTTCACATTAATTAAAACATCAAACAAAATTGGTAATTCATACATGTGTTAAACTTCCAAACTTATTTACCGTGAAACAATAAATATTTGTCCTCAAAATGCGCCGAACAAATATGAGCAGTGTTTGGATTGAACGATGCATCTGCCCTATTTACTGCTGAAATTAATTTAGCCCTCCATTCTTTGTCCTTAGGGAAAGAAAAGTAGCTTATCTGCTTTCTGTTCGATTCAAATAATTTTGTTTTTGCATTCGAATTATGGCAACCCACGACACAACAATGTTTGCCACCCATTCTTAATGAATTGCCATATTGTTTACTTGGTTTCTATGCCTCCCGGTGAGGGCGCTGCTAGAATCGGAAGATCATTCTCCATTCGGAACTTTGTTTTTGTTATGCGATATGGAAAGTCTAGAGAACTCCCGAATGAGTCAGCGGTCCCTCCGTTATATGTCTATGGTCAGAACTATGGAAACTGTTTTAAAGATGTCGGTTTTATTTACTTGTGTCTGAAAAACTATCAAAATTGGTGTAGATTCCATATAATTAATCGAATAAGAAGGGGGCCCCAGAAAGTAGTTACTTTTTATCACATGTTTTACCACGTTTTTTTGTTAATCTCAATTTTTTCTGTACAAATTATAATTATGAGCCGCACAACACATTAACTACGAGACGTCAACAACTTTACGCATGGAAAAAAGTTCCTTGAAGTTTAACAAACAAACATTTCATTTTCGAACAATTTCTATGAATTCATGAAAAATAAATAAAACAACATTAAATGCTTCACTTTTACAACTCAACACTATTCAACTGTATTATTTTTTAGCTTTTCATTCTACGTCAATCATCCGCCTGAAGCTACGTAATGTTTAATTATGACGTCATGTGGCGTAAGAACACACAGTGGAATATCAAAAATTTATCCCATGAGTGATATCCACCGTATATTGAGATAAACATGTGATAAATACTTATATATTTCTAGCAGCGAAATTAATCTCTGTTTAGACTGAAAATGATGAGCATTTTAACAAAACATGTTGCATTAATCAACCATTACGTAGAGATCGTACCGAATTAAATGTACCAATAGTTGTGCATCAGATTTTGCTCATTTTGCGCAGGTACACGTAAACAATTAGCTGTCTGATTTACCGAAGTCTATATTTGATTCGATACGTAAAAATCCCAAAATATAGGCGATAGTTCCCCCTCAAGTTAAAAAGAAACGAAACGAAAATCAAAACAAGCTAAAACCACCGTCAGAAGTGAAAATGTCAACGCATTGAAACCTCAATTTACTTCACAAAAACGGCACAAACATATTTTGGATGTTTCAAATATTCCCTTCGCACGTAAACTGAAGCACAACAAGCAAATTCATCTTTGTCAGTTTGACCCGTTTATCACGCGTCCAACATGTCTGCTTCTAACAAACTAGACTGGTCCTCTGCCTCTAACCTGGTTTTCGATATATGAAATATCGAGCCCGAAGTTAAACTGATTGACCCCCCTATTCTCTATGTCTTATTATTATTATGCGTAAATTACTCAAATTTGAAACAGAATTAGCCCATAATTTTTGCAATTTATATTTTTCTTTCCATAAGAATTATTTATGCTAAATTACGTTGAATTTGACTCAGTAGTTCTTGAGAAGAAGATTTTTTAAAAATGCACCCCCATTTTTCTACAGTTTCGAGGTTTTCTCCGCTTTGAATAAAGATCTGTCTTTCATTTCTGCAATTTATATTCATCTTACCATAAGGAAGCTTTGTGCCAAATTTGGTTGAAAATTGTCTGGTGGTTTTAGAGAAGAAGTTCAAAATGTAAAAATTTACAGACAGACGGACGGACGGACGGACGGACGGACTACGGACAAAATGTGATCAGAATAGCTCACTTGAGCTTTCAGCTCAGGTGAGCTAAAAAACAAAACTTGAGGGTAAAATAAATATATCTTTTTAATGATACTCAATGTTCATGTAGGTTGAAGTATTTTAGTGTCAATGACTGTTCCTGGAGCTGCCTTAGAAAATGGTACGTCACGGTGCATGATGCGTGCAATATATATTTCTTTTTAATTTAATTTTATCCTATCATACTAAACACCCAATCATCTAATCAGAGAGAAATAATAACATGTACATGTGCGTCTCATTAAATGGCTTAACTAAACATAAGACGACACAACAGACCTAAAAAAAGGATAAAACACGATTAAAAAATATGATTTTCCTGTCGTCTTTTACGACGTATTTACCGTGTTAATGCATTCGATCTTAGCATTGTGTTTTGCCAAATAATATTAATAAAATAATATTGAAACTGTAAAACGATAAAGAAAGATGAAATAATTAATAATACTATTATATAAAATTGACAGACCTTGAATTAATCGCTTATTTGATGTTTCATACAATGCTTTTCATAAATTTATGAAATATACTAGTTGATTATGTTTAAGACATCAAACCTGAAAATGCAATAAATGCAATGTTAGTTTGTACGTAAATATATATGAAGCTACAACGGCAAAAAATGGGCTACAAGAGTCCATGAAATGATAATTCTATTTTTAACTTTTTAAAGTCGTATATTTTTGACTGAACAGCTATAAGGACTACCGATCTACTCAGTCGATATCAAATCACACTGATAAGAGTGTGCTAAAATGCATCTATATTTGTTGACGCAACAAATTACTTGGTTGGGGAGTTGTTTTGTTATTGTTTTCTCAAAAGAATACATATTATGTATGAATTTAAGCAACTCGTGTGCGATAAGATAGAACATGTTTTCTCCGTTTCTGGGAGTATATGATATAATTTGATAGATGTACATTTTATGTATTCTTGCTCTTATGAAAATATATTTGATATTTGGCTTTTATCCTGTGTTTTCCAAAATATAAAATTATGATATTCAACAGAATAGAGGATAAGAATGATACATATGATTTGATGTAGGATGTGAATGGGAACCTCTTGCAGCCGATGTAAACTTATTAAATAATAATACTATTTGAATATTTCCTAAGTTAAACAGTTGCATGTATTCTAATCATATTAACAAAAATACTAATAAAAATGTACAATCTTTTTCTCATTCACGATCGTTACCATTGACATTTGATATGAAGTGAGATCTGCGTATTGCTCCACAGATCAACATAAATAGCGCCAATGTGATCACTCCTCCAGTAAATATGATTATAAGTTTGACCAATGACTGGCTCTTTCTTTGTGGTCGTTTTGATGTGGTTGGTGGTTGATTTTCTGTTAAAGATAGAATTCCATTTAATTTTTATTTTGTTACATGTTTCTTTTTACACTTATAAGCTCTAATTTAAAAATGTCATTTTGTAGTTGGTATGAACAAATATACAATTGTCATACATATTATCAATTATTATATTGCATTTAAAAGAGTGCATAAGTAAATCGTTGTGTATTTAATTCGAGTACTTATATAAAGTAAATTTATTTTATAATTTTCCTTAGCAAAACCATAAATATGAATGACCTAATTGGAAGGCATTATTTATAGATCATGACCACGCTGGTCGTCTAACATTTACTCGTGTATTGATGTCACACTCACTGAAGCATCAACGTTGATGACATCACAATCAAACTGTGAGGTAAAGTGCAGCATTAATGTGGTTTTATGATTTAACGGTAGATAGTAAAATCTATTCTGTCGGGGAACACTGAGATGTCTGTCCATTGTAGGGAATATTGTTAGGTGTTATTTATGTATTATAATTTCAATAAAATTTCATTCACAGCCAAGCCATAGCTTTTGTTGTTTTCCTTCCCAACCACTATATGTTTTTTTTCATGGTCAATGTGGGATAGTGTATAGTGTATAGTGTATTGGTATCTACTATTATACCAGTATAAATTATACCAGAAAGCTCTCGGAATACCTACAGGCGGGATGAAATCAAAGTACCTCATTCAATATTTACGCAACAAACATAATTCATGTGGGTTCATGTACATGTATAAAAATAGCGGCATTGCAACAAAAAATACATTATGTTATTTTTTCCTGCAATTATCGCTACCTTCAAGGCCCGTACGAATTTTCAAAGAAGGCATTTTATTGTGCGAACTATTTTACAACTCATTTATCAAAATAAAATAATATATTTATATCATCGCTTGTATCATTCAAATCCATGTTCTCCAAGTGAAGTGAGCAAAACAAATTTTAGAACAATTTTAGAAATCTTCGGAAATTATGTATGAATGTTTAAGGAAAAAAACCCAAGTGATTGTATATTTCAGTTTTTCCCCTAAAATTACATGTTCGTAGATATTTTCCTGTCCATGATACATGCATGTCAATAAGTGCAAATCAGGTTTGTTTATATTGTATTAATCTATAATAATGTTGAATTCAATTTCTAGTTTCAATACGTTATTGTGACCTCATGTACAATCATTATATTTTTCATACGTAAGAAAGTAATACAGTCATGAGATTCCATTTTTAAGAATTGTTTCAGTTAACCATTTTGTAGATGACATATGGTCATAACAGTGTTCAAATTCAAAATTTCAAAGGGAAATTACAAAACAGGTGCAGAGAAAATACGGACCTCTAAAAAAAATTGAGGTAGGATCAGGTGCCATGAAGGAGTGAGCATCCTCTGCTGACCAGTCATATTGGCCGTGTGCTCTTTGTCGTAATCGGATAAAAACCCGGAAAAGTCCGTAGACAATTAGGTGATTAATTGTGGTTTAACAATTAGTATAAAAAACTTCAGTCAGCATGCGACCCAGTGGAAGATTGTATTTGCTGACTAGGTTGTTGTATCGATCATAGAACATACGAGAAGATGACCTCAAACGAAACTGTAGATAGACCTGTTTTATCAACTTGTTTGTCAGTAGATTGCGTCGTCTTAAGGCCAAATTGTTATGAATATAAACAAAAAGTTCCTAGCGTCTGTCACATTCATTTTAGGTCTAAACCTGGAAACTTAGCAACATTCAAAATGGACACAAAAACCTTGTTTACAAAACAAAGAACTGTGAGCTCTGTATCTTTCTTATAACTCGACCACCGATATTCAAATGTTAGGTGGCAATTATAAATGCCTTACTGAAGCATTGTAAACATTAAAAACGGGAAATAATTTATGACAAAACTCGTGACCATGCCCCGTTAGAAACTGTTCATACGAAGACCATGCCCTTGCGTATCGAATTAACTGAGAGACAAAAATTCCGTATGCAGGTGATGAAGGTATATTGCTACATAAGTAAAGAAAGATCAATAATACCACTTATTGACTAGAGCAATGCTTTTGGATTAAAATCCACCTTAAAAAGTTAAATACGTTGTTCTTAAAATTGGTTCCTGGTTCATATTGAAACCTTAGAGAACACAACGCTTACCAAATTAAACTCCATTGAAAATACTGGAGAATATTGAAAAGAAGTTAAAACATGTATGTCACACAAAATCATTGCAATTAAAAACTCTTTTTTAATTTAAATATATGAAATGTTGAAAATTTAACATTATCTTGTTTTGTAATTTTTTAAATTATTCTGTTTTATCAAGATGAAAACTTAAAAAAAAATATCAAGTTTACAATTCTATATATTTTGTTCCTTGCCATGTTAACAGTCTATGATTCACCTTTGACACGAAGTAAAAGGTGGCCTCAAAAGGTATATGATAAGGTATGACTCTCGCTTGAAAGATACACAAGGCACATATAAGATACAATTTCAGGCAAATATATATCTCATGGATATCGATATCGTAAAATTGGACAGTTATATCCGTAATTCATCTTTACAAAACAAAATCGAATGGACACTCTATACAGGTATACATTCGCGCCCGTTTTATTTTCTCTCCTTTTGCCTTTGATGTCAACGGACGAATTTAAGACTGCACAAATTCCAATGTCTCAAATTATCTCTCTTTAAACACAACTGTACATGGGCGAATTCAAGACAAGGCGAAACTGTTTGCAAGTGTAGAATGGCGAAAATTACGAGTGGCGAAAATCACCTTGAATGCAAGAATATATATACAAACATCTAATGATTTTATTAAAATAATAATCATAATAAAAGGGAACAAGAAAAAAAGAACGACTAAAATATTTTAAGGAGGCTGCATGGTCAACAAACTAACCATCATATCTGCCTTAAAGGAGAAGAAAAGTCAAAACAATATTTTTACAACATATTTTTGCTCAGTAAAAAATGAATCAAATACCCACGTTTAATTGTAATATGCCATTTATTGAAATGACGAAAATAATGGAAAATAACTTTATGCAATAGGGGACAGACTCCAAGCTATTTTCACAATAAAAAAGTGACTTATCCATATGCTGATCTCCTAAACTTACAGAATAACAATATATGTCAATTAATATACAGAACATTAAGTAACAGCAAAAAGATGGCACAACAAAAAATAAAAATAACACCAAATGAAAATTGCAAAACATGAATTGGCAATTGCATTGTACCTGTACCATCCAAGGTGAGGCTGTGCACCGAACACATCTTTAGACAAAATATCTAATGTATATCTATAATAATACATATCAATGATTAAATAATCAACTATAATTCTTTGTTACATATAAACAAATTCAAACAAAGTTCAACGATGACATGGCGAAATGTTGCTACCAGTTAAACATAGACCTGACTTATAACAATTATGCATAACATGTTTTAAAAAAATATAACTAAAACATATGAGTAGATATTTTGAACCAGCAGGCATATACTATAATCAAGTCATACAAAGTATATGTATCATGTAAATCAAAAATAAAATCCAAAACTTCAAGTATAGTGCAGCAGTGAAACACTGGCCCATAGAGCCACATGCTACTACACTTGAAAATAACTGAAATAAGGGACACCACTCTAATATCAACCTACATGTACAGTGTATATTGAAGGAAATTTAGGCGGATGTGAACCACTGAGCTGCCTGCATCTCACCAGTCAATAGCAGCAATTAAACACTATGAACTCTATGTAGGATAAACAGGAAGAGAAGGGGTTAATTGTTACAATTTAAAAAACTTAATCCTAATACATGTATATCTATGTAAAACATTTGAATTCCATCTTCCTAAATGTGAATGAAACTCTCAGAGTAACCCAATTGTGCAACATTTTTTGCTGCACCTTTTCATAAACTGTGCCCCTTATAACGACTTGGGTCAAGACCTGTTAAAGCAATTGCTTTTGAAATTTCACTATTAACATAAGAATAGGTGACTGGAAAACCATACAAATTGAAAAAAAGGATCAGAGACGTGTGGGGACATAGATTTGTACTTATGAAGATATTGAACTGAACAAAAATGATACTTTGTGTTTGCTTGAATATATATATAATGATTGGTTCGTTTATTTTCTGTGATTTATGATGTCTCAGGAAAATTTGAAGAACTTTGTCATTATCTGCTTGAATTTTAATACAACTATTCCTAATTGCAGAAATGCATTAAAACAAAGAAGAAAAAAGGATTTGCAAAAGAATCCGATTTATGGCTTGTGAGACTGTACATACTAATGCATCCATAATTTTTGGCATAGCATTTTTTTGTTTCATTGTATTGGTAATCTTTCATCCTGAGAAGGAAACAGCTTGTGACAACCTTTAAGTAGTTTGCGTACCATAAATGTTTGAGTAGGGTCAGGCATATTTAAAATGTTGTGTACATAACCTAATGCAGATAAATTGGAGGCAATACTCCCGGAAACTATATTGAATTTCAAAAAGAAAACCAAGAAGTTCCTAATGTCTATTGTAATTAATGGTTTCTCTCTATAAGCAAGAGAAAGTTGCCAATAATGTATATACGAAGATCGTGCAGAAGGTGATAAAGCTGCCAAAGATTGAACGAGTGGTTATTTTAAGTCCACTTTTCTATAGTTATGAAGGAATTACCGTTGCCTGCTGCTCTGAGAATGTAGCTGCCTCTCTGGCGTTGTGAAATTTCAAACCTGACAATGAGTCAGCTTCTACATTGTATTAACCTTGAATATGCTAGCCTTAAAGAATATATTATTTGAAAGACACACCAACACCAACTTACGAAGAAGATGCATTAGGCTTTTCTTCTTACTGCATTGCTTATTTATAACCTCTACCACAACCATATTATTTGACACAAATTGAATTGTCTTATTGGCCATATCTGATCCCAGATTTCCATAGCTAGTTCAATGGGGAACAACTCTTTCATTGCAATTTGCAGGGGGAAAGATATTCTGTCCAATTAGATGCAAACAAATTAGATTCAAACACAGCCGCAAACCTAAACAAACCCGAAGCATCCGTAAGTAAACGTGTAACATCTGAAGATTCCCATTCCTCTGGAAAGAGAAGTGATTCTCCATTGAAATCCTCTGGAAAATGCAACGCCATTGCCAACTCAGCTCAAATCTTGTTATTGAACGAATAAAGTAATGAGGTTTCACAGCTCATGTTGTCAAATCAATCAAACGGCGTAAAAAAGCCCCATCAGGTACACTACAAAACAAGCAAAATTGAATACTCCAATTAAAGATTGAAGTTCCTGTAAAGTAACCTCTTTTTGGATTCTAAATTGATGCACCAGTTTGTACATTTTTCTTATTTATCTTGTGGAAGGCGACTTACCATATCAGTGGAATCTACTTCAATGCCATAAATAGTGATGCATGATACTAGCCAGTAGGTTATCTTAATATTTATTGGAATATTTATTCTTTCACATAAAGCCAAATAATTATCGAAATCATGCATGCATTTTTTTTTTATTCTGGAGGTCCAATAAAGAAAAAAAATCATCAAAAATATGAGACATTCCTGCAGCCTGTTGGTTGTTCAACATCACCCACTGCGAAGTTGTACTTAATTGTTCAAATACATGACAAGAGCTGCTTGACCCCATAGGCAAAGGCAAACAACGTTCGTAGTAGAATGACATTGCCAAGTAAAATCTAACAGATTATAATCATTTGGGCTCACATGAATAATTTTACAAGCATCCTTGTCCAAACTGACGTACAGGCGATACTACAGTGTCAAACAAATCATAATAAACTTCAGAACATTCTTTTAGAATATTTGAATTAACTGAATCTTAGGATGAAAATAAAGGTCATAATGATTCGATATTTTTTTGGTTCTGATTTTGGAATTACCTCTAATGTAGAAATTTTAAAATGAGGTACTGGTGGAGAAGAAAATGAACCTGTTCTTTCTTAACCAAAATTAATGTAATCGTCAATAACTTCTGGATGTAAATAGGTTGACCTATGATTGTAAGGAGCATGAAAGTAGGGGTCTTTTCAAATTCTAAAGGGAAACCACATGTGAAACCATTTACAAGAAAATTTTGTTTTTTGTTGTTCATAACCTTTTAGCTCATATTTAAGACTTACTGGATTTACTGGAGTTGGAAGGGCCACCGTCACCTCTGAAAAGGGTGAAAAAGGTCGATTTTGACCGATTGCTTCTGCATTGTAATACTTGACAGGTATGTGAGAATCTACATGGGTGGGAGTTGCATTTGTCGGAGTTGAATTGAGGGGTGTCTCTCGAATCTTTCCAAACGACTCATAATAAGTCTTCCATACTTATTCATCTTGGAGCTTGCTAATATAACGGATAAAGTACATGTATTTAAACAGATTGCTTGCCTCTTGGGGGAATTTTTGCAAATATATGCTACTAAATACCAAAAAAGGCATCTTACCATTGATTGATTGTACTTCTTGATGCTTGATGAAGTTCGATATTTCCAGCTTTTAGCCAGTATTGAAAGAGGCTCTTCATATCAATAAATTCATTTCTCCAGATTTTAATTTTGAGTTTAGAAGAGACAGATGCCCCAAGAGGCACACAATCTGTTATATAAATTTGTGAAATATCAAAATGTCTGCCTACTAGCTCATCTATCAAGACATTGTCAAGAAGTATCCCACATGCAGATGTAGGAGCCATGTCTGTTAAAGTTGAAGCTTGCTGAATAGGATCTGCTTCTGAAGAAATCTTTTGCATATGCGACAGTCTATTTTCACTTTCTGAAACTCAACGTTGCGAATGTCCATTTTCACTTTCTGAAACTCTCTGCTGTCAACGTCCATTTTAATTTTTTGAAACTCTCTGTTGAGGATGTCCATTTCCACCTTTCTAATAATTTCTCTTCCTGCACAATATGCTTCACTAGCAGTTCAAAATAAATGATTGAATCACACTCTGCGGATTGGAAACAATCCATGTCTGTTTTGCCCGTATTTGCATGTTTTTGCCACTAGTTACCAAGTGATTGGATGCTTCAACACTGGTAGTTTCCCCTTTCTTTAATCTGTTTTTAGTTGGCATTCCTTCTGTAGAAAAGATACTAAAAACCTTGAATAAGTTAACTTCTATGGACTAATGAGGCTCAATGATCAAAGCCAGCTGTACAAGTATCAGGATGCTTCGTACATTGAAATGACATCATAATACCAAAGTAAGTCTAAATAGCATAGTAACTTTGACTCCTAACTAAGGATAACTTTTATTTCACAAATATTTAGGTAACTCTGACCCAAGTGTACGGTTAATATATATAAGCAAAGTAAGTTTCACTCCTAATACTTGTTAAAATCAATAACAAAGGGGGACTTTAACCCAAAAACTAACAGAGTAACTCCGACCCCAAACATACATATAAATAACAGAGTAACTTCGACTCCTAATTACATGTTAAAACCAACAACAAAGGGGGACTTTAACCCCAAAACTATCTGGGTAACACCAACCCAAAATTACATGTAAATAACAGAGTAACTCAGATTCCTATAAAATATGTTAAAACATTAACAAGGGGAACTTTAACCCCAAAAACAATCAGGGTAACTCCAACCCAAAACTACATTAAATTACAGAGTAACTTTGACTCCTAATTACATGTTAAGATCAATAACAAAGGGGATCTTTAAGCCCAAAACTATCAGGGTAACTCCGACCCCAAATTACATGAAAATAACAGAGTACATATTGTAACTTTGACTCCTAATTACATGTTAAAACAAATAACTAAAAGGGAACAAGAATTCTAATCCGAAATTACTGGGTAACTCTGACCCAACATTATATGTAACTAAAAGCACTGCAACTGCACTGCAACACTTTGACTCCTAATTACATGTTAAAACAAATAACTAAAAGGGAACAAGAATTCTAATCCGAAATTACTGGGTAACTCTGACCCAACATTATATGTAACTAAAAGCACTGCAACTGCACTGCAACACTGCAATTATATGATAAATTCATATTTATGTAGACGTTGCCAAGTTGAACACATTTGCCCGTTTTTGTTTTATAAATCCAGTTCAAATCTGCAAATAAAACAGGAATATAGATACCTTTATCATACAAATGTAATATAGCCAACATTCGTTTCCAATGGCCAATCACCAGTTAAATCAAAATATTGCAAATCATTTTTATACTGGCCTTAACAGCTTTGTTAGCAGGATCACCGCATTTCAAATATTGCGGCGATATTTCCTCATGGGCTGGCCCTCGTCAGGGGTACAGAGAAAGTGAAGACCGTTCCTGCCTAAGTAGTGCAGATCCTTCTAGAACCCTCTATGTCCTTAGAAATGAATTCTACAAAGGGGGTACTATGCTCTTTAACCCGTTCCTTTGTTTCCGTTACTTTGTTGTTGACATTTTTGCACGATGCATACGGCGAATTAATTGACCAATGATTACGAGTTTACACCAACGCCATATCGTACTTATTGGGCCACCGAAATAGTGTCGCCTGCTAACTTATTGCTCTTCATGTTCATTGTTATGTCGTTTTCACCTATTTACAGAAATACAATATCGCGGATGGATTCGAAGCGAAGAAATTCGAATCAAGAATCACATTTCCTCAATCTCAAACTGCCTTTGCCTCTGAATGTTACACTGTAGTCAAAAGAGTTTAATCCCGAATTTCCTTTCCCCATTTGTTCACAATAATCCCCCAGTCTTCTGATATAGGAATGTCTGATCACACATACATTCGTAGTGTTCATATTTACCAATGTATAATGAGAGAATCCTGTATTTCCGGAAAAAGTATTAACCCCGGCTGAAAGCATAAATTACTGTGTCAAAAATGTTGATGCTTTCAATACCAATGATAAAGCGGGACTGACTCTATGCTTACTGGTCAGTTACAAAACATGTGACCAAATAGCTTATTTTAATTGGCGGAACGAATACCATGGGGCAGGAAAACACCTTTGAAAACTTTAAGACGAAGAATTCACTTATAATTTTCAAACAAATGTAAGCAAATAAGATGTCAAGTGGGATGGTGCCGATTTCAATTGAAAGGTGAAAGGTACAAGAAATTAAGCGAAATAAAAATACTACTGCTGCTTTTGATATACTGAAAATTCTGTCGTCAGATTTGTACCCACAATTCCGTTTAAATTGCAAATGGCTACTAATGTCACGAGAACAGGTAAAATGTATTTTAAGAATGCTATGCAATAAAAAGATGAATGAAACACTCTGCTGATCCTAAAAAATGGTTTGCAACTATATGTGTTACATTATTTTCTTGGTAAATTGTTCGGATCATTGTAACTTTGACGGAAACTGTCGAGTGATGTCTGCTATCCTTTAGCGTAATGAATAAATAAATAGGCGGATCTAACTGTGCACGTTTCTGATGAATCTGATAGTGGAATTGTGATCGCTGTTAATGGTTTCGCCCTCCAGATCGCCACACCGTAAAACATAACTGTTTGTACATGTATATTAGTTTTAATTTATTATCATGTACTCGCGTGTATTTACAATTTAATTTATGCTGCACCCAACCCAACGGTTGCACCGTAAAACATATTACAAACTGTGAGTGCGTCTTATTGATGTCATGTTTTAACGTCACCTGCTCTGTAGTGACTAAACGTTTTTTGTTTTTTTTTAAATCGGGTAAAAGATACCCTTTCATCAAACCGAATTAAACTTCACATATCAATAAAATAAGTGTTGGTACATATATCAATCTAATAGTAATGACTTGTATGAAAAATATATGATAAATATCACATTGTCTTCCTATTTCTTTTTATTGACCCTCGTATCTTAATACATAGTCTTTCTCTTAAAGAGAATAGTTTAAATTGCAACAACCATCGAAAACTATTAAACCGTAAAACCAGCACAAAGACATTTTTAGGAAAAAAAAGACAGAGATTGGGTGATATTTTTGCATTAAAAAGACAAACGTTTAGTTGAATTTTACGATATACATGTTTCCTTTCGCAATTATTACAGATCATTCTATTTACTCCAATATAATCGACGCTTCCACAAAGTGCTCAAATGTATAAGAAAAAAAAGAGAAGCATTCAAAACTATGAAAAAAAATTACCAAAATATTTTTATGTAAAAATTTTGTTATGAACATTACATAATTAATATTTTTGTTCAAGCACTTAATCTAATTAAGTGTTTTCATTCTAAATAAACAAATATCATCATATGATTTTTATAAAGAGGCGTAAACTTCAAAATTCTCTTTGATTTAAAGACTGCGATGTACAGCCAGTTCAAGAGTTTTTATGATGCTTAAACTGATACACTCTTGTGCATTTTCTTACTGTGTGTTTTGCCTGGATACAAAATTTAACAGATGAATTTAATCAAAATTGATTTTTTGTAAAAAGTCTTATATGTGCTGGACACGTTATTACAGGTGACGTAAATATAGTCAATAATGATGACCTTAAATCACTTAATTCTTAAAAGTCCAAAAATTAGGGAACCAAGATCTTTCAACTGGCGTTATAATTTTATACATATTATGAATTGTGTAGAAGAATATGCCAAACGATGGTCAAACATAAAAAGATGACATTGACACGTTGTCAGAATAGATTAAAAGTGTCCGATGTCCGATGCATGTTAAAATCTTGCATTAAGTGATTGAGGCACTGTATGAAAACCAATTATCCTTTTATATTTACATCTACCGAATATAATTCCCTCTATTTCTTACGGAAACTAGCAGTTAAATAATAGCTCTATAGAAACAGCCATACTGATATCTATATGCCCATTTATCGATTGATCGAAACTTACAGCAACTGCAACTGACAGGAAACTGACAGGACTGAAATCTAAACGCCCCGTTTATCGATAGGTCGAAACCTACAGCGACCTTAGAAAAATCAAGCACTGCACGAAATAATGATGAGAAAGTCAAACTCATATTCCCACAGGACACGATTTGGCTGTTTGTTTTAGCTAACGTACTGATGTACATTACCAGTAATTTAGTAAATTTTACTTACTTTTTAAAATCAATTTATTAAGCAAAAAAAGACGTAAATATAAACAACAAAATGTTTTCTTTGATGATTCATAATCCGCATGATTCACCAAAGAAAGCATCTTATTGTTTAAATAATTAACAATGTAGAAGTGAAAAAAAACTAGATAGATTACACGATCAGTTTGTACTGGTCCCTGCTGACAAAGCAGGAAACAACATTGTTTTTGTTTGTAAGGCTCATTATATAAATTGTATTTTAGAAGAACTTAGATTTAATTCTACAAGTGGCAATCCAATTTATATTCATAGTTCGCTTTCTAAGGAGGAAATACTTCAAAATCATACGTCAGTTTTAAATATTTTCAACATTCCCAACATCCCAAATGAATTCGAATTACCTTACTTATATGGGATATCTAAACTTCATAAAAAATCCTTACAAATAACGATACATAACGGGTTCCAGTAAATATTCTACCAAGCCTCTTACTCCTTACTAAAATTTAACAGCAGTAAGGAGAATCTTCAAGAGTACTGTGCAACAGTATATTCAAGAAGCGGTGTTAATCAGATATGGATACATAAAAATTCCAAGCAACTTTAATAACATTTGAAATTCACAAAATTTAACCAAAATCAATAGCAAAACATCACACTTTATACAAGCATTCCCCACGATAAATTGAAGTCCATACTTTTTACATCATTGATAGCTGCTTTTTCAATAAAAATGGATCTCGTAAATTACTTATCTTGTCGTTGTTCATCTACAATAATATTTTGTTAAAAACTATTCGGATTGCGTACACAAGTACTCTGAAGATGATATAAAAAAGATGCTTGCGTTTCTGATAAACAGATATGTAGTTTTTGGAAATCAGGTCTTCCAACAATATTTTGTAATTCCCATTGGTACCAATTGTGCCCCATTGTTAGCAAACCTATTTCTATATTCATATGAAGCAGAATTTATTCAAAGACTTGTACATGAAAAAAAAAAAGAAATCGCTGTGGCCTTCAACTCGAAATGTAGGTATATCGACGACGAATTATCAATTAACAATTGTTACTTCCATGCTTTTGTCGAATCAATATATCCCAGTAAACTTGAAGTAAAAGATAACACAGAGTCCGAGTCATCTGTTTCATATTTAACTGTTTAATTTGAAAAAAGACATAAATGGTAACCTAACAACAATACTTTATTATAAACGTGATGACTTCAAATTTCTATCGTCAACTTTTCTTACTTACACGTATGTCGCAATTTACCTTCGTCACCTGCATATGAAGTTTTTGTCTCTCAGTTGATTCGATGCGCAAAAGCATGCTCTACGTATGAACAATTTCAAAAAAGAGGCAAGCTACTGACAAACAAGTTGATACATGTAAAACAAGATTATCAACAGTCTCGATTGAAGTCATCATTTCATAAGTTCTACGGCCGATCCAACGACCTAGTCAGCAAATAGAATCTTCCGCTTGGTCGAATGCTGACTGACGTTTTTCATACTAATTATTAGGCTATTATTAATCACTGAATTATCTAGGATTTTTCCGTTTTCCCGATCACGACAAAGTGGACACGGCAGGTGTGACCAGTCAGCAGAGGATGCTCACTCCTCCATGGCACCTGATCGTACCTCTAATTTTTGTAGAGGTTCGTGTTTGCTCTGCTCCTGATTTTGCTTTTTTTCCTTTTGACTTTTGATTTGGAACACTGTTCGTTTTTCAAGGATAGGACATACCAAAATATCACTTTTGGCACCCACATGTAATATAAGCGATAGTTGCTTATCTTCTTAGGGATCTTCTTCAAAATCAAATATAAATTTTTATTGTGCTTTGTTTATCTCATTTCTTCCCAGTAAGTTTATATGTATGACAAAATAATAAGGTTGGGGGAGATGTATATGACTGTAAAAATAAGAAATTTAATATTTTAGAAATAACAATATATAACTATTAAACTTTACACGTCTAAAGAGATTTGCTTATGTCTGATTAAAAACACCACATTTCAAATTTGTAACTTCTTGAACAAATTTTAGATAATTGCGAAATTAAGTGCAGCCCGTCATCTAAAGAAGAAAGATCAGTTTCTTCCAATATTTGCCCTAAAAGTCAAAAGGTGTTTAAATCTAATAAAAATACACATATACCATATTGAACACTTGTGTATAAAAAAAGTTCCAAGCCATACATGTTTATCCTGTTTACAAAACAGAATAATGACCCCGACATTTTGTCGTATTTATAAGCTGTGGAAAAATGAAAAATGGCATATTTTTTCATTGTTTTTTGAAGAAGAAAATGTGTCCGCAGCCGTCGCCCAGCACGAAATCAACATATTTTATGTAATTTGACATGGTACAGTTAAAATGTCAATTTCAGCATGGGCGACGGCTGCAAACATAGTTTTCTATTAACAAATCTACTGAAGAATTGGTGTCGTTTGCTCAGTTTTAAGAAAAATACGGGAAAAGGCACTGTTTATGATGTCACAATTACCCTTTAAAAGTCAAATCCGGTAACTATTTATAGATTCGTAATATTTTGGTATTCTTGTGTAAATAAATGTAACATTTGAATTTTTGTGAGAATTTAAAAAAATCATTTCAAAACAAGGCTAAATATGACTGAAACTGTACGTAGTTCTTATATAATGAAGAAACAACCGCCTTCACGAATAGATTTTTCGTGTTCCCACTAAAGTTGAAAAAATATATAAAGTACAATCCAACTCTCCTATGATTTTTATAGAATAAACTAATAGATACAAAACCGTTGGTGATATTTAGAATATATAAGCATAGGAGGAAATTATAATAACACAAAATAACAACTTTCTCTTGATCGGAAACAAATAAAGCACTAGGAGGAGGAAGAAAACCAAGATAACGGAAAATGAAACATATTTAAATAGATAAATATTTATTTCTGTTTTTTTAATTGGCTTTATGGTAAAAGCATAACCACGATACCAAAACTTTCACACAAATTATTGATTGACATATATGCAATTCAATTAATTTCAATATATTTGTCTGTTCGATAATATTCCCAATTTTGTTTTCAACCGAACACAAAACTTAAAATATGTTCACTAAATTTTCCAGACTATACGTCGTTGCTAAACTTTTCACATCGTTTACGATTACATTTATGTTTGATTTCCAAAACATGTCTTGGAAAATATTTTTCATGAGCATGTACCCTGGATGAAAAATCACTATGAATTTCGAGTTTATTGGGTGTTTTTAAAGAATATTCCCTAACTCAAGTTGAAATTCTTCTTCTATTTTATTTAGAGGTCCGTGTTTGCCCTGCTCCTGTTTTTTTTTTCAATTTTCCTTTGGACTTTTGAATTTGAACACTGTCCGTTATCACTACATGTCATTTTCAAATGATCTGCCGATGTGTCGTTCAGCATTGTGTCTTTCATATCTATTGGTCTTTTATTTTTACTTTATGTATTCATACTTGTCTGACTATTATCGATGCCACTTGATTACTAATCCACATAATATGTTTTCAAAGCAATTATGCTGGGTTTTTTTCCCTTTCAAATCGACTAACGTCTTTAAAATCTTTTTAAGCTACTGGTTCACCGCCTAAAACGCTGACGTCGTCATTTTACTACGAGTTTACACTTCAACTTGTCACTAAACTTGCAATTATTTTTTTAAAAACTCCTTTATAGCAAACTATATTCATTGGGTACATTTAAGAAAAAAAAAATAACAAATTTAACTGCATTTTTATTTCAAATGTTTTATTCTAATTTATAATCGAGTATGCTTTCGTTTTCCCTATTTACTCTTATGCAATATTTGATATCAAAATATTATTTTAATGCAAAGTACTTAACCCTTTGTGCACAAGTTTCATTTTCCTGTGGCTTTGATTAACTGAATAACGTCAGCTGTGTATGCAATTTTGGGACAACCCTCGTACATGATAAATATACAACTTTATGTAGGAAAACAAATCCATAATACGAAAATAAATCAAAGGCTAACCTGATAGGCTACAATCATGCAAACATGCATTTTAATCATCTTTATTGCAAAATATAAGTGGAAAAAAATTAATTCTTTTTTTTTCTTGAACTTGATTCTGTGACAAGCTTGATATCATTAAGTTTGATATGGATCCAATCATTCACATATAATTGTCTCGAAGTATTGATGGTAGTTAAATGTCTTTGATGAAGCTTACAACCGCGCAGGTTTCATGTGGACGCTAGTTTGATCGTGTTATTTGCTTTTTGAGGTTTACTTACACTCCTATTATGTTCATAGCATTGTTTTTGATTTACCACCTTTGATAAAATAAATTAATCCACGTAGACGCCATGTGATAAGTAATCGTGACCGTGTAAAATGGCTTTTCTGTAATAAGTATCTCAAAAGCTGTTTAAAGTTTTGTAATCATTTTAAAAACACCTAATTTTCTGAAGGATTTTAAGTTTGAAAAATTGAGGAAACAGTTTTGCGGGGATATTGTTAAGAGAATGGTTCACACATTGATACATGTAACGAGATGATAAAAGTGATGATTTTAAACAAAATAATCTAAAATGTTTTGAATTATTATTCTTAAAGAACAACGGCACTGTCAATACAACGCTATTATCATAGCCATATTAACGTTCGTACCTCTGCTCATTAGATCGAGATGAGTGAATGGTTTTTTTAATAACATACAGACACTTTTGATAATCATTTTAAATGAGACTGAGTAATCAGAAAGAACACACACACAAAACTAAACTGAAAATATTTTTTCGGTTGATGAAGCATATACGTGAAGCATATACGTGAAGTTTTAATAAATGCTCTTGGTATGAATTCACTATCAATTTCCAACAACGTAGTTTCAAATCGTTCTTTCATTAAATTCATAATAAACAGGTTCGAGTCCATGAAAAGTCCGTGCTTCCACGTCGTTACAGTTGATATTGACTAAGGACCGATGTCTCCATATTGTATAAAAGATCAACATGAGTAGCACAAGTGTTATCGTTCCTCCAGTAAGTAAGATTATCAAAGTGGCCAATTCTGTGAAAGATATCTCTTTCACCCTTGATGATGCCTTCTGTTCATTTCGAGATTCTGGTACATCATCTGTTGCTACTGTAATAGACGGGTTTCATCTGGTTTTGTAGAAGGTATAAAACTAAAACACTACTATGAATCAGACAAATATTAAGGTATCATATATATAAATGTTGATAACATCGGTTTATATAATCAGGAGTTTTGTATATCCGTGTTAATTGATCTATTTCTCTCCTTCTCGTTATTTTTGGTGGCACGTCTCTGTCACTCTACCTCAGTATTGCATGAACAAACACTGCCATTCTTTTTCACTAATGTTTTATAAAACCTCATATCTTTGATATTTAAATCGATACCCTTAAACTACTTTATCAAGCTTAAAGTATGCAATCACAGATGTCACGCAAAGCAGTGCTGAAAGAAATTACAAAATAACAAAGATAATTCTAATTCTACTTATCAGCATTATAAATCTTGTGTTATCATTATTTGATTTTTTTTTCTATCATCAAATAAAAATATTCTACCCATTGTCTGCAAGAAAAACTATGCTTTCATTTTTTCATCATTAAAGCGACGAAACAAAATTTCACTTTTTTTATTTTAGTTTCATCAGTTCACTTCACTAATGTAAATGAGAGGTATCCTTGCTAGTTGCAAATGTGTACATACCGGTACGTTTGCTTTTAAGCTGTGTGTAAATAAAAAAAATAAAAACAAGTTTTTCTTATAATAAAATAAACTTTTCCATCAAATCCCCTGACAGAGAGGCTACTTATTTTACAATTTTATAATTAGTTTATAGGATCTCTCCATTCATTTATATCATCTTACTATGTAAGCTTATAATTATCACATTGTGATAAGAAATATCTTAAGCATAAAAAAGCAAAACTGATATTGTATGATTTGATAAATAAACCACAGCAACTAAAAATAGATTTGCAGAGGAATTTCAAGAGGAAATCACGCCGAGAAGAGATTGATAAAATTCAAAACCACGATGGGATTTTTTTCTTTTCATTTCCTTCTTTTTTTTGAGTTCGTTTGTTTTTGTTTTTGCTTTTTCCCGAAATATTCCATCTAAAACCATAGATAAACATACTTCTTAGCAAGTCGCAAATATCTTTCTCTTTTAACTTTGAGTGAATGTTTTTAGGAATTGATAATAAAACAGAGTTTTGTTTATCAATAAGTACCTAGGGTAGTCAAACATCCCATTATATGATCGCATGTCGCACATCGACATGTTTGATTGCACCAGGCTCCGTAAGTAGGCCAGGGACATTTGTCAGAACAGTTTTGTCCAAAATATCCAGCTGGGCATTCTACAAATTGCATAATATATCAACATGCATTAACTAAAAAATTTAGCTTACACGTAAGTCGAGATGTTAAAGCATATTGTCATATAATAGAAACATGTATACATGGTTCTGGAAACCTTAACATGTTTGTAGAAATGTAAACTTAGTTGTATCATTTATAGAAATATTTTAATCCGACACTGATGTTTATGCATTCAAAACGTCGTTTACATAACTTGAATATTAATTTCTATTTATATATTAAAGTTAACAATTTTAATTAAGGAAATAATACATGCAAGTATATTCTATATATACTCTTACTCTTATACCCTTAAAAGAATAGAATCATGGTATAATGATCCATAAATTGTGTATTGGTGAAATAGTACATGTATAGAGATACGGCAAAAAACGAAGTGAATGTGATATAACTTTATGATCGTAATGGAAATATGGAAATCGTTTGAATATTGTATGCATGCCAAATGATACCTTTGAATTCTGAAGATAAAATACACCCCAAAACGTGATGACAAAATGAACAGTTACATATATTGCTACAAGCCCTTCCAAACGATGGCACAACACACTTCTCAGTGCAATCATTTCCAAAGTATCCAGCAGGGCAGTCTAAAATTGTCAAGGCATCATTATCAATAAAAAAACCCAATGAAATTAAGACTTGATTTTTATACTGAACTTGGCAGGTGGAATATATTTCAGCTTCACTTGTTATGTAAATATTTCGAAGTAAATTTACCTTTGCAATCATTCCCATCTTTGTATTGATTGAACAGACATGGTTCAGAAACTATTTTTGTCTGTCTGATAAAAAGAAAATCAAGAAATGAAAATAGTTAACGTACTGATTAATATAAATTTGGTTATTCTATTAATCTATTGATCAAGTAGATAATAAAACACATCAAAACCTTTAAAAACGATTTTAACAACCGAATGCACTAGTTGCAATCATAATAATAACAGTAGAGAAAACGATTATGAAATATTTATATATATTTCTGACTTGATAAGCAGTGTTGTTTTGTTATTCTTATGAAGAAAATAAGTTAAAACAAAAACAAAGGAAGGTAAACAAAAGAAATGAAATGTTTTAACTTATAGTATTATTTTCCAATAGGTAATGAAAATCAGAAGTATTAGAAATAGATAACCAAAGTTTCGTGAAAAAATAAGAACTTTGAACAAGGTTAAAAATGACATGTGGTGATAACGAACATTGTTCAAATTCAAAAGCCTACATTCACATCTTCAAAATTTATAAATTCCAAGATAGTTTTTGATAGACATTTATTGATTGAAAGGGAAGTATATGTTGATTGGTCTTAAACATTTAAATTTTCAGATATTTCTTTAAAGAATACAAATATGTTTAGGTGGTAAATTGATTTGATAATGATTTAATATTACATACAAGCAAATATTAAAATTTTGAATGCCACACCGAGGTAAACACATCAAAAGATGTATTGCTTAAGAGCTGACCATTTTCAAATAAAATTTGTTTCCAGGTCAATGTGATATTTGTAATCATTATTATCTTACACTGTAGAACGTTTTCAGAACGTTGCTACATGTAGCAGTTGCACAAAAGGGTCCTTTTGTGCTTTTCTTATGTATCCTATTAAAAAAATTCAAAGATTTAATTAAAACATTCAAAGATTTAATCAACCATATGCTATCTTTTTTTCTGATCGTTCAATAACCCTTTTTCTCTCTACATGTCATTTGTCCTTGTGAAGTCGGTTTTTTTTTATAACAAGCCCCAAGCTTTTCGTATATGTAAGTGTTATTTGTATTAGCATCGGGAACACGTTATAGGCCAGGAACAAGGCACAAGATATGATAATAACACATTTGTTTATAACCAACAAGCATAATTCAGAGATATAAAGAAAATGGATAATATAGTAACAAATACCTCCATTCATTTACTTACTGCTTAGCGCCTTTAATCACGTAATAAAAAGGCAAGAAAGTGTATTTGTGATATAAAAATATATAAGTATGCTTCGAATTTCTAAGATAAAAGGAAATTATATATATATATATATATATATATATATATATATATATATATATATATATATATATATATATATATATATATTATCATTTATAGAAAAGGTATATTGCCTTCCATCTACCGTCTTTGTGTGCGGTGGTATTATATTCATGGAAACAACAGAATAATATGCAGATTTAATTATGGATTAATCATAAGACATGTCAAACTTATAATTATTTTCAAAGCGTACGCATACGCAATACACATAAATCAATGGAAATTTATATGTCAAAGCAGATGTTAATTGTAATGAAAGGTGTTAGATGTCTGCCAGTCATTACCTGTGAACTCGGGGGTTGAAATGCATCCGACTTCATGATGACAAGATGAACAGTTACATATTTCACCACATAAATACCCGTATGTAGGCAGAGGACATTTCTGAGAGCAGTTTACTCCGATATATCCAGCTGGACAACCTACAAGTTACAATGCATTATTACCTATATTTAGAACAGTTTGAAAATGGATGTCAGCTTTTTTGTTCTTTTCAAAACTGCGTAGACAGCACATATTTTGATTTGCTTAGGAAATATGTACGAGTTTCCGTAAATGTTGCAAGATAACCTCCGCGGTCGAGAAATGGTATTTTGAAATATAACAGAGGCGTTGTCACGGTAACATGATCTTCATTTCTATTCTACTAGTAGCTCAGAATTTCTGATGATCGTTTCTTAAACAGAAACGAAGTATGCTATGGGGACGGCTGTTCCGTGTAATGCCAAAGTAATTTGTAGTAATGTTTAAAAATGTTTATAAATCAGAAACTACCAATCGAAATGACCTGCATACGACATATTTTAGTTGGATGTTGAAATATCCGTGCAGATATGTTAGGGATGTCCTTGAAACAGCCGAATTGATCACTTCAAAATAAACATTTGAGGCAATACACATCGTTTTGACTGGAATTTAGACGTTAAAATGGACAGTCATGGTTTTAACAAACTCCGTCCTGAAGTTATATGTACATATGATCAATGCAATGTTGATTATGTGTTTCTGATATGATAATTTTCTGATGACGTTCCTGGTGGTAAATTTAAGAAATAGGTACAAGTTTTCGTGAATGTTGCAGAATAATACCCGAGGTCAAGAAATGTTTTGAAATATAAAAACCTAGGCGTTAGCCGAGTCTTTTATATTTTAAATAACATTTCGAAACCGAGGAGGTTTATCCTGCAACATTCCTGATAACAATAGTTTTATTCCTTTCTTCCAACAGCTCAGAGTGTCTACAGATCGTTTCATCTATAGTGAGAGGAAGTAGCCCAATTAGACTGATGATCAGTGTAACCCAAACGGTTTTGTTTTTATGCGATCAATCACAGGCTACCAATCAGACTGATATGCATACAACAGATTTATTTTGTTGGATATTGAATACACAACTATCCTTTAAACTTTAAAAGTAATTTAACATAATTATTAATATTACTCTTTGTATTTTACTGTCTTTAAAACAGCAGCATTAAGTTTTTCGAGGAAATACACATCGTTTGACTGAAAAAGTAACAGAAACGTAGTGTTAAATTGACATAAAACTTTCGACAGTTTAAAGTTACTCGTTCATGATCAGTGCGGAACTTATATGTATTTATGAAATAATAATTTACTGATGACGTCATAGTAAACTGGGAAATAATGTCTGCGGCATCTCTTTGATCTCAGCAATAACTGTTGTAGAATTTATAGTATTGTATAAGGTAATAATTTTCGTCATTTTCATTGACAGAAAGTGTAGCACGTGATATTCGTCCTATTCTGATATCGATGCAAAAGCGCGTCTGCGAAATATGATATTGCACCACTCGGCAGTATCAACTAAAATATGTATTATAAAGACAAGATGCCCACATGTATAATTGAATACAGAATAATAAAAATATGTTTTACGGTGCTGCTACCGCTGTGGCTAGCGCAGCAAAAAATACACATACCTTGCATCATTGTCAACTGAGTGATATTATGAGAGTTATCAAGTACTAAGTAACATCAAAGAAATTTTGAGAGAGAGAGAGAGAGAGAGAGAGAGAGAGAGAGAGAGAGAGAGAGAGAGAGATAAAGAGAGAGAGAGAGAGACAGACAGACAGACACAGACAAACAGACAGAGACAGACAGAGAGACACACACACAGAGAGAAAACAAAGAGAAAAGAGAGAGAAAGAATATATATTTCTGTTTAAAAAAATCTTACAAAATACATAGACTTGCTTCCCCCTAAAGACGTTCTTTACTTTTGGAGATAATTGATCAGTCTGTTAAATGTAATCTGCGTTTAACGAAGCCGGGTCTAATTTGTTCTGAACTAGATTTTTAATGAAAATTTTTACATGAATTTCTACTGATATAATTATTATTTAAAAAAAAAAATCAGACATTTACAATGTCGTTTGTTTAGGGGGTCATCTCAAAGTGTCATTTCAAAGGACCCTATGGGATTTTGCTTAAAGTGCATCAATTTTGCACATCTTTTTTTCATTTTTTTTTAAACTTCTGCCCAAGGATTTTTTTTTTTGTTCTACAAATGAAATCTATTGCTAAAAGGCATCAAATGATCAAATAAAATAAACCGTTTATCTTTTGGTTTGTTCCAGGGGTCTTATCAAAGTTTTTTTTTTTTTTTCGATGCCCTATTTCCATTTTTGTCAGATAATGCCTATTGTTTATTTAAGAAAGGCGGAAAAGGTGATCTTTATAGTATTTTTAAAACATTCAGTCATATTTAAGCAATAAAAATATATAAAACATCACATATTAAGGGTCACAAATATAAAATACATGGTAACTGTGTGGAATACATGTATTAGGCGAGGGTAAGAAAATGTTACAGAGAGCTATGCTTGCTAAACCCTCTTCACGTTTTCGAATTGTACTCGGCCTCGTTAATTTGGTTAAAATTGTAAACGAAAAATACAGTATTATTTTTCTTTTGGAGCTTGTTGTTATCTTACTTATTTTTCCTGGTTCATATTTTTTTTTAGATTTGTTTATTTATGCATTCTAATTACATACGTTGTATCCGTCCCCCGATCCCTCTTTGTAGGTTTGTAATTTCCATTTTCCAATTAACGGTTTGACAATATGCAATATCTGCAAAGATTTTTAACTAGGTTTTTTTTCTCCTTATTATTTTTCATTTAGTTCAAAATCTCCTTCCTACTTTAACTTACTATATATGCATGCAAAATTAGCTAAACATGCAAAATGGATCGATATGACAGTAAAGTATGGCTCTTGCTTGTATATATATATAATATCTTTATCAAAATAAAAAAAATAAAAACAAATCATCCGAGGCAGGTATCGCAATTGATACGGAAATAGCTACATGTAGTATACGCATTACAAATGTTTGTTCCACCACTAAATTTATCGCATGAAATATAGTGCGAGATCACTGTGACGTCATACGTTAAAATCTATAATCATTTGTTTACGTATCTCAACTTAATACGAAGAATTGAAAGCATATGTAAAATATCTCTTGGGTCTCACCGAAGCTTGTGCGGTACTCAAAACGTGTCTTCAAACCTCAAAGCACAGTAAATTACGAGTTAAATGTTAGCATTTTTGGCATATCATTACGGGATAAATCATTAGAGAGCATTATGGGATGTTGCCAAATAAATTTCTTGATGAATTTGTAGGTTTAGCTCGTTCTTTTTCCCACGCACATTGGCTCTTAGAGCTCGCTTCGCTCACCGGTGCTGCGCACCAGCGAACTGCGCTCGTTAATATATTGTGCGAAATAATTTTCAATCATATTCCATTTATCTATAATCTCTAACTCCTGGTATTTCAAAACAGTTTACTGCTATTTATATTCTACTATCTGTTCACTTAGTGCGTCATTAATAGAACATGACGTCATAGTAAGCTGTGCAGCGAGGTCGGCGTCTTGCTTCTATTCAGTGGTAGGACTTTTAAAACTGATTGCAGCGTTGTAAATAATGTGATATGCTGGTAGTGATTATTAAAATTGGGAAGCTAAAATTCGATATTTCATGCTTTCATAAGTATTTTAAAGGATTACAAATTAGTTTGACGTCATAATGTACTATTCCCTAATTTTTTGTCTAAACGACTTTTTGATAGCCGTAACTCTGCTGCAAGCGATTATATAATATAACTATTATTGTCTTGTCAGACACAAATAGTGATATCGACCTCGCAAGCTTTCTGTGTATTCGGTCGATATCACTTGATACTTTTCCATATAACCACACACAGCAACCTTCAGTGAAGGCCATAATTGAATAGTATTTCATTAAATAATTAGATATTAACTTACCTTTGCAAACTTTTCCCTCTTTAAAGTAACCGTATACACAATCTTCAGTTATTTCTTTAATACCTCTGCTAAAGAGAACATTAAATAAATATTACAGTATATTCATTCTAAATTACAAAAAATAAAATAAAAATATTTTTAAAACAAATTCTATTTTAATTTAATGTGGCACCGATAGCAGCACTTACTTTTCCATGCAATTAGCAACACTAACAATCCAGATATAGAAGAGAAGGATTTTCCATCTATTCATAAAACCATACATTACTGCTGCTAATCAATTCTAAAGTGTCAGTAAATTTGTGAAATCATAAGTTTATAGAACAGTTGTTGATGGCAAACCATTTGCTATGTTCGATTTATTTCCTTGGTTATTTATAGCATTGTTTTTAGTTTTAGACACACAGGAAATTGTGTAGATAACGACAAAAGTTGAAAATATATTTTGAATTCGATAGTAACCTAAAAAGTATCATTAACATTGCTTTAATTCAAGCAACTACATTTTTTTTTTTACAATTTTAATGCAAATTTATTAAATTTTACATGCGTTATTTCTAAAATACTTTGTTAAGAAAATTATCCCTTGCAAAATGAACGCTTCCATAATTTTTTTTATGTAATTGGAAAAGAAAAGAAGTAAAAACAATAATTTAAAACTTCTCCTTGACTAGAAGATCGTGATGTACAAGAAAATTTGAATGAAACCAAAATAAACTAATCTCGGAGTTTTCTTTATAAAAGGAAGTACTGTATTGTGTCGTCCCTGTGCATATATGTAGGACTGCAAAGTAAGTTGGGACTCTAAAGTCCGATGGTCACGCCAAAGTCCGATGTTCTGCACAAAACTGGTATGGCGTGGCACGCCACAGTTCGGTGTTCCACGTGCAGTCGCCAAAAGTTCGATGGTGTGATACGCCAGAGCACAATGGTTTTTAACTTGAATCGAGGTTAAAGAAGAAAAAGGAAATATGATGGTTAACATTTTTTTTTCATTAACAGCCCCACCTGGTGTGATTGCCAACATTTGTTCATCCTTGACTTATCATTTCATTCATTACACATTTTTAAAGAATATTTTGGCGCAACACATCAATTGTATTTGAATACAACATTAACTTTTTATTCTTTTTTCTTGCACTTTTCTGCTGAAAAGACTGTTCCCTATTATCACTGTAAATTTTCACAACACGTCTCTTTCTCCATTATCTATGTTTGGTTGTTGATTTGGAATAGATCGCATATAGATTGATGTTGTAGGATTATTCTTAAAGGAATATACATGTATGCCGTTTAAAATGAAAATTTTAAAAGAAGGAAATGTTTGCGCTTTTTTTCAATTTATTTACAAAAGTTATCAACTTTCCGCAAATTATACTGTTTAAATCAAAAGCATTTAAAAGAATTAAATATAAATTCTAATTAATTTATTTACTGACCGGGTCGGTAAGTAAACGCTCAACTTTGAAATGTTCATAAGCACGTGATGTGACAAGCTAATTTTAGAAAGTACACAAAATGTCAACGCAAAAACGTGATCGGACCGTTGGCAGTTGAATAACGCGTACGGAGAGAAAAGAAAGAAAAAAAAAAACCAGTTTGACAGAGAACGTTGTAAATGAGAATATATATTGGAGACCACTTTGAGCGGTGGACACGTGTTAGAAACTTCATATCTAAGTTTAACAATGAGCTTGTCGGCCGCTTGCTATAGACAGGTGGGTCACATAGCGGTTTGTTTTCTTTGTTTAATAAGATATTTACTCATAAAAGAAAAGAAGCTTATGCTTATGGTACGATATTCATCGTCTGAATATGATGAAACTTGTATAGCTATCATTCCACTTAAAATCTATAAATTGTATATGTTTTGAGTGGAGGGGCCCCAGGAGGGATAATTTTGATGTTCTATTTAATTATCTATTTATGTCAAATGTATTAAAATAAGTGGTCAATTCCAAAAGAGCTCTCATCGATTGTCATCGACACCGATACGCAACCATCCTTATAAAATGCAGATGAAAATATCTGGGGGTTTTTCTGTTAAAAGCACACACACCTGTTTATATGAATTCAGACAATTGTAAACAAACCTGTCGTTTTACCTCGTTCTACAAGCTGCTTTTCTAAATTAATATTCACGCGCACATACGCAAATCCACCTCAAACGTTTATCGTTCATGAATATGCATAGGTTAATCGCCGTTATTCACTTATAAATCATGGCTAGTTCCTCGTTAATATTTATCAAAAAAATGCAAAATATTTAGAAACTTATTTTTCATATATCTAGTTATGATGACAATATTTTGGTCTGGTTTTCAACTTTCAATTTTTTATATACCTTTAAGCTAATGTCTAAACTTTGCTAATTCAGTGTCAGTTTTTAAAGTTTATAAGAAAGAAAAGTCCCTGTGAAAGACTTATAAGATTTTACCCACCAATTTTGTCTGTTATTCTTTAAGCAAATAAAAGCGTAATAATCAAATATTCAAGAAGGGCGACATATTTGTTTTGGGATGAATTGTTGTTACATGTACAACAAAAAAAAAAAAATATGGCTTTTATTTAGATAAATCCCCCTTTGCGAAAAAATATGAAACATTGGCTAATTGAATCTGTATGCAAACATTCCATCTGATGCAGTGTCATTACTATTACTGTGACAATAATTTTAAATAATCTGTTAATAATATATTAAACGAACCGTACCGTGCAAGAAACGAAACGAACCGTACCATTAACAAAACAAACGTACCGTTCACAAATCGAATGGTACCGTCCAAGAAACGTGCACGAAACGACGCGTACCGTTCACAGAACGAACCGTACTGTGCAATAAGTGTGCAATGATAATTTATGCAAGACCCGCCCAAAAACGACAAAAGAAGCGTACCGCACCGTGCAATAAGCGTACAACTTTTATATACAGCTTAATTTACCACTGTCGTTCGCTGACCAGATAAGTTCAATATTTTGCTTGAGTTTTGTTACTGGATTAATTATGTATAAATTGTGTGATTCTGAGAGAGAGAGAGAGAGAGAGAGAGAGAGAGAGAGAGAGAGAGAGAGAGAGAGAGAGAGAGAGAGAGAGAGAGAGAGAGAGGTTAGTTAGGCTGACCTAGGCCTGTGTATATGAACAATTACACGGGAACATAGAAAAAACATTTGGATGACTAAATTCCGTGTCGAATCATTTCTTACTGCTGATCATTTTTGAAAATTTTAGGAGTGAAATACATTTTTTTTTTGGCATTTTGCATTTTTGCGTGTAGTTTGTAATTATTTATTCATTGGCGGATATGGAATCGCAGCAATACGGATTTTTTTTTTTACATAAACAATAAATATTTAAACAGTGTTTTAAACAAAATCAAAGCAAAATATCTATTATGAATAAAGAAACAGAAACATGAAATTCATTTAATTTATTTATGTCAATTAATTTTAATTACATGATTCTACATTTCAGTTAATTTCATTTTTTTTTTAAATAAAACATGATTTCATCATCACATCTAAAAGAAAGATTTCTTATACAACTGGCTAGATTTTTTTTTTTCTAAATTTTAGTATTATAAATAAACTGACGAAATATTATAATAATTAGCAGTGAAAAATTAAAGTAACACATTTAAACAGTTGTTCACATACATGTTATGTATACTATTTTATTTCAACCTTTTTACGAAAACATGAACAGGTACATGTAAAGGTAGTACATGTAGTGTTAAAAGTATACCTTCTTTATTTTACTCTTATTGTTATCTTTCCTTTTCCTACACCGACATACATTTAAAATTCTAATCCCCGTCTTACAACAACAAAAAAAGCAAAGTCATATGATGTCATATTTATCCTCAAAACAATAAAATCAAATAACTGATCAAAACCAACTCTTTGCAACAGATTTGTTCCATAAAGATTCATCTGAATTATAAACAAATTGTTATCAAAAAATCGATCTTCTTATATTCATTGTGAAAATGTTTAATTTTATAGAATTTACAATGGGAAACATGAAATATTGGCTAATTAACTTAAATACCTGTGGGTATTGAAATAAAAATACATATGGCATAACGGACAGTCACATTTCTGATTGCATTAATGCCCATAAGAAGGTGAAAACCACATCATAGAACAGGAACAGTTTTTATTGAGAATATCTAGCTGGAGATTCTACATAAACAATATATCTACTGAAAAAGCAACTGCAATATTTGATGCAAAAATAACAAACACGTACTTCAGAACTCGTTAATCGAAAGAAAATTTTAAACACCAAATACAAACAACTCTATTTTTAAAGAAATTGAACGGGCATCCTTCGGAAACGTCTACAGAATATCTGTTGTATAATTAGAAATATATGTATCTCATATTCATACTAATATCATTGTTGATGTTAACTTCATTTATGCCAGACGTCTATGTTTAGAATGGATTTATGTAGGTACTTTTTGGGGCAACTGAAAACACCAATAATGCAAATAAAAAAAATCTGGGGTTATATTACATGTAAGATGTAAAATCATAAAACATATCTACACAGTCATTAAAAAGCATTGTGCATACTGTACATGCAAGTATTTATATATACCTAATAATGAAACCTTACAGTCTAATTATGGTTGTCGTCCCTTGTTTATTTTTTGCTTGGATTTTTTATATATGTTTTTGTTTTGTTGAATAATCACCAAAAGATTAAAAAAAACTACAAAGTTAACGTAATTATGATCATACTCAAATCATTTTAAGCAAAAATCAATGTACCTTGTTACTGAACACATTCAACATCAACAATTCCTGGCATGATTTTGATAAGAAAACTTTGCTATTTAGCTGCATGCATTTGTAGTGAAACGTGATCGTTTTGTTTTTTAAAGAGAGTTGCCACTCTTCGATTCATTGGAAAAGCACTAGAAATATATGTATATATTCATTTGGCAATGCGAGGGTTGTTCGGAAATTATTGAGACAACACAAATATTTTCTTTTTCTAAGTGACGAGTTCTGGTTAAAATTGGCATAAACATCGAAGAAACCCAAACAAATAATTGAACCAAGTAATATTTCAAAATATTCAAAAATTTGCTTACAATGTATGGTCGCATATTTCTGCCCCTTTCATGCAAGATAAATCATGTCAACATGCAAGATAATTATGTCAACATGCAAGATAATTATGTTTACATGCAAGATAGATATGTCTACATGTAAGATAATTATGTTGACATGCTAGTTACAAATATTTTAAAGGAATCTGATTTCTATATGGGTTAAATCACTTACGTACGCCTATATCTAATATCATAGATGCAAGGTGAAACATAATTATGTCAAATGCGACCTATTTATGTGAACATGCAATTAGTAATGTTAACATGTATGTTTACATAATTGTCTCGCATGTTGACGTAAATAAGTCGCATGTCGACATAATTATATGTTTGATGTCAGATTCCGGCATTAGTAAGTCATTTTACCCATATGAAAATAAGATTCTCAAAAATATTTGTAACTTGCATGTCAAAAAAGTATTTTGCATGTTGACATAATTATATTGCATGTAGACATGATTATCAGGCATGATGACAAAATTTTATTGTATGTGGACAAAATTTATCTTAGGGGGGGGGGGGGGGGGCAGAAATAGGCTACAATAACGACGGTACAAGTCGATGGCCGGCGCAGGAATAAACTTGGAGATTAAAAAACTTAAACATATACTTAGTAGCTTTAGGTAGACCAGCAATTGATAAAAAAGGAAATCAATTAATACATGTATATGTTCATTTTGCTATGCATTGTGAATAACTTTTGTGCAAGTTTCACTTGTGTTTCAGTTAAAATTCGGAGACAGTATATATATATTTACCAAGCAATAGAAATCTGACCACGGCGTTTATTTAATGTTGATAACAATGCGGCTCAGCGAATATACATCAGATTGGTGGAAAACTTGATAGATCATTTCAGGCCAAGCAATAGCTTACAAAACTATACAATATAAAGGGTTAAAGAGATTCGCTTTATCTTTTTTTTTTACTGATAGTTTAACTAGAATTAAAACAATAGGATTAAATATCTGGTATTTTTTTAAAACTAACTAATGTCAACAGTTCTAAATTATGTAAGAGACTTTTAACAGAAAGTTGACTTTTGGGTATAAAATATCAGCTCATTTTTTTTCCATAAAATTCATAATGGAGAGAATATGTAAATGTTGGTATCTTAAAATAACCACAAAAGATGAAAAATAAAGAATAAATCTTGTTTACCGTTAATTTGTAAGTTGTTTAAAACATAGGAGCAAGGAAAGTTAAAATGACATTGCGATGAGTTTGCGATTGCTCCAGGTCACTGGGTATAAGCAGGTTATAAGCTTACCAAGTATGATATAATGGTGTCATTAACTGGAAAATTATCACGTTAATAAATGGTATCCTGATTTACTTTTTGAAATTTCAATGGGTTATTTTTTTTTCCCAAGGCAGTAAGAGTAAATATTGCAAACATTTTCCGAACAGTCCTCGTATTGATAATTAAAATTTTAGTATGATTATAGTTTGCCAATGTTTATATTGTATATATAAATTTATTGATCACCGGATTTTATAAACAAGCGATAATAATAGATCTAGTTGACATGACTTAAAATTGGACGCTGACAATATATATTAAACGTTCGATAATAATAAAACGCATTTTACATATAAATGTTTTGAAATCTGTTACACAATTAAAAATAAAACAGTCGACCAATTGACAGTTTCTGATGTTGTCAACAAATCTTCTAAGAGATAGAGGTGTTGATATTTTGCTATTGTTGTAGAATAAACCACGGCCATATTGAAGTCAGTTAAATTCCCCACAACACATACATGTATAATGTAATATAATCGTATCATTAGTGACATATTACTCTTAAACAACAATTCAATATTGCTCTACAGTTATGAATTAGAACACTGCTTAAGTGGCTAGTGGATAGTATGATGAATGTTAAAAGCGTCATTGTATTGTGATGCATTAATAAATACAACATGAATGAATAATAAGCCACCGGTGTTTTCTCTCAACTGAGAATCGTAATTACAATATATCCCACTGTGAGACAATTGTCTATATGCAGTTATTCTTTTCATATTTGTTCATTTATTTAACTAGAACCAGTACAATATACGTAATTAAATATATGTACCATACCAGTATAACTGGGCCTTCGTGGTCTGACAGGTGTGCATTGCGTTTTTCACTAGACCACCAAAAGTTCATGTTTGTAGGCTATTCATCTTTTGATAATAGCTAGTTCTGAATCTTGAATAAAGGTCCTACGAACATTTTTTTTAAAAATAATGTTAATGTGCTTGGACAAAAACCCCATTGCATTATACATGTATCTTATATACGTATGTTGGTATCAGTGACATTTCATTAAAATAACTTTCAACAATAAAGAAAATTTGAAGTTTAACTCTATGATGCTACATTTTGCTTGATATATGAAAAAATGACAATAACAAACTAACCATCTCAAAAATCCATAAAACGAAATACAAATTCAAAGCAGAGCAACACGGACCTACAAAATGATAGAGGTAGGATCAGGTGCCTAGGAGGAGTGAGCATCCTCTGCTGACCGGTCACACCCGCCGTGTGCTCTTTGTCGTAATTGGGGGAAAAAACGCAAACTGGATATAGTAATGTCAAAATTCAATGTTGTATTGACCCTTCCCTAGATACATACTAGTAATGATCAATATTACATTGTTACCCAGTTATACAAACAACACAAACTTGACATAAACTGGGGGAATCATACATGAAAATGAAACATTTTGTTAATGGTTAGAAACATGCAAGAAAAACAGATAAAAAGTTTTTAAAATCCTGTCTAAATAACTTCTTTTAAAACTATATTTTTTGTGATCAATCTAGCATAATTCCATATTTTCCTGCGTTAGGGATTATCCTATCTCAGGCGAAAAATGCTGCGGGCATCAATATCCGGGGCAGTGTTATATATTCAAATAACAGTGGCCATATTCAACTATATAATCATTCAAATATTTTGGAAATAAGCAGTAATGCTATAACATATGGTTCTCAAAAATTTCTAGCTTTAATTTAGTCCTTTAAAGAACTTGCATTATATAATTCTCAAACGTTGCAGATGAAGTGAGTTTATCAATAAGCTTATTAAAAATACCTTTTTAATGCCATTGGTTACCTTTGCATCAGAATTTACAATTTGTGTATTCTTTCTATATCATGATTAAATTATATCATATTCCAGCGTTGTCTTGTATTCAGAAATCAAAATCTCTGACTAATATAATGAAATGATTTCGAACTCTGGTATGCCGATGGTTGTGGTTAGAAAAAAAACCATGCCATTGAGAGTATCTTTCAAATACAACTCTTATATCTTAGATAGTTGAAAAAAGTAAAAATCAAGCGTAATCAAATTTGGTTCTATAAAATAAAAATCAATGTAAACTTACCGACTCATTAAAAAGAAAAGAATTCAGTAAAAACGTTCATGATCGAGTAAATACTCACTCGATTACAGTTTTGGCGGCCTTGACAAGTACATGTGAGTCTTTTCAATAGCAGACACCAGTAGTGGCGATATAAAACAAAACAGGGATTCATGTTCTTGTGAGATTTTAAAATAACAAAAATTGGGCTTTTGGAATCTTTTCCAGTATATTCCAGAACATTACAATAACGGCGGTATGAAATAAAAGCAACACATTTTAACAGTTGTTCAAACATGTATGTAGTGTATACTATTTTAAAATGTTTATTCTTTTATGACATGAATGAATGAAGAGAATTAACAGGTTAATGTTTAAACAGTGGTACATTGTATTTAAGGCATGTTGTCTTTGCCGTAATGCAAAAACGAAATTTGATACTTTCTTTTCTTAACACCAGAATATTCCTTACCAGATTGAGATTGAGTGCTGCAAAACAAAATGTATTGAAAAGAGTTATGATTATGATACATGATATAAAGCAAAATTAGATTTATGACCAAACATTCAAGACAGTTCAGTTTTAAAACAGTTGTTTATAATGACATGTGATGATAACTAAATATAACAGTGTTCAAATTCAAAAGTCCAAAGGAAAATTACAAGACAAGAGCAGAGCAAACACGGACCTCTTTAAAAAAAAAAGAGGCCTATGGGCCACATCGCTCACCTGAGTAACAATAGGCATGATGCAATCAACTTAATGGAGTCATGATACAAAATATCTGGACAATGCGGTATAAAACATGTAGATCCTGTATAAATAAAAATCCATTTTCCCCTTGGATATTCTTATGTTTTTAATCAAGTCCCTTTTCTATCAGGATGATTTTATAGTCATATCACATGTTGAGCATTGTAGTTCTCAAAAAAATCCTAAACAATTGCTTATATATGGAATATAAACCTACATCAAACGTTGAACCCCTTGTGAGGCCCAAACATCGTCCAGGGGCAAGAGTCTAAACATTTTTTTAAAGAATCAGCAATATGTCGAAAGTTTTGCATATAAGTAAAACTATACATCATAACATTTCAGTTTTTGTGAATAATTAAAATTTTTCCTTTCCCCAATGTGGCTCCATACATCTGCTTAAGATTTTGATTTTAACGACTTTGAATCTACACAATCTGAAGTTGATTTCACTAAAGTTACAGCTTTGCTAGGCAAGTGGTATTTTAGAAGACGATTCTTCAAGAGTTTTCTCCGTATATTCCTGTGTAAAAAATTGCCCCCCCCCCCCCTCTCCTATGTGACCCCATCCTAATCCTTCAGATCATGATTTGAACAAACATGAATCTACCGTACATGAGGATGCTTCCACACAAGTTTCAGCTTTCCTGAAGTCTTTAAAAAGATATGGTCATCATGGAGTTGTCTCTTTCCTGTATTTATTTAACACAATAATAAAATTGGTTGTAATTTTCTTCTTTTCCTTGAGAATATCTGTACTGTGTGTATCTATATATATAGGTGTACTATTCATGGTTTACAGTATATCTATATGCGAAATCATAAAACATTTCTACATATCAGTGACTAGTAGGCATTGTACGCCCATAAAAGTAATTATACATACATATATTATAAGGAAAACATATATACTAAGAATAGTTGCTGTCCATTGCTTGATTTATTTCATGGACTATCAATATCTATTTTGATACCATATATCACCATTCAAACAAACCACAGACGTAATTAGTATCATCCTCTGTCTGCCTTGAGGAAATTCCAATGCAGTAATTATTACTAATTAACAATGTCTCTGTTATATAGATTTTTCACAAGTAAGTCATGCCGGAAAGTTCTAGTCTAAAGAAACTTTATCCAAATAAACTGCAAAGCCATTGTTACAATGGTAGAAAATCGAAAACAAGCCAAGCCCCTATCTTTACAAATTTTTGCATGTAACATGTCCCAACGTTCACTTCCCTGTAAATAACGCTGTATCTTGTACACGTATACGTGTGTTTTATTAATACAATGATGCTAGTACAGGTAGCATTACAATATATCAAATAACAAACTGAGAGGTTTTTTTTGTATATCTCTCTATTAGATTTATTTTAGTATATGTTGGCATACAGAACAATTTCTGTTGATGCATGCTCGCAAATTCTTTATAAAATGCTCAATGCTATATATGCTCTTATGATATTCCATTGTACATGTACATGAAATTATCAATTTTACTAGGATGTTTTAGGATAGACTTAGCCTACAATGTTATAGTGCATGTATCTGCAAATTTTCGAGTATTTATTTCTATTAGGGCTGGAACAATTTAGTTGCCTCTTAAACAAGGAGACATACTGTATATATATTGTGCCTGTTTTTCAATCTTTATTGAATTTATTCAACAGAAATGTTGAAAACATTATAAACATCACACATTGATTATGGTTTCTCTTCACTGATAAACTGAATAATATTGACGTTAATTTTAAACTTGACACCCTCTACTAAGAGGAAAAACGTTAATATTCTTATCAACACAAATACCATGCATATCATTTTGAAAAAAAAATCGCTTTGCAGATTTTTAGTCATATATTTTCGTTTATTTGAGTAACAAAATAATGTTTACCGTACCACTACCAGTATAATTGAGCCATCGTGTTTTGAGATGCGTTTTCATTAGACCCCCAACGGTACATGTTTGAAACCTACATGTATACATCTTTTGATAATATCTAGATGTTCTGATTTGATTAAAATTATGTAAAAGAATGAATATATGATTAGAAAAATATGAACAAATTATTTCTTATGTGCAACTGTTTCTATTGGTGATTACATTCCAATATATCAAATTATATATGAAGCAACTCAAATCAATATAGAAAATTTGAATTGTAAATCTATGATAAGAATAGTGCTAAATTTCGAAAATACAAATTAAATAATCGAAAAAATGCAATTTTAAAATCAGCTTTTTATGCAAAGCTTTCTAACTCAAAATTATTATTGTACACAGGGAAATGAATTGTGCCAATTCGTAATACGATTAATATCTAGAATGTTGGGAATTGGAAACAGGGCGGAAATAGTGGAAAACAGAATAAGGAAACATCTCTTTGAATGTTTCACCTTTTACGAATTAACATCGGTTTGCTGCTAGTTTGGTGTACAGTGATAACATATTCGCAAACACCCATTTTTTTAAGTGTTCAGTTCATGTAATTAATAAAAATATTTAAGCTAAATAAAAATTAAGCAAGCATAATTTCAAACCTAGATTGCTGACTAATATAGCATATATTTGATTTTGTTTTTCTAAATATCATTTTGAACAAAATCCAAATGCGAAGACACACCAGTTATTGGCGCATCTTGCTTTAGATATCTAATGAATGAATCTCTTTTTGAGCAATATCAAGGGTCAAACTTATGTGTATTGGCTCTTCCATAGAGACAACATGATTAATAATACAAATGTTACTCAATTTTACCTACTTTAAATCAAAATAAAAAGAAAGAAATATTAAATTAATGCAGACAATGAAATTTCAAAATGTATCATTTTCTTCAATGTTCTCAACTGTCAGAACGATAAAAGAACTTAAAATTGACTGTATAAATAAAACAAATTTTAAGTTTCTGATCCATTCATAATTACATATTTCCCTGTGCTAGGGATTATCCAATTCCCGATGCAAAAGCGACAGACACCAATGACCGGAGCATTCTTGTTGTGTTCTGTTAATGTCATGAAACAACATATCAAAATAACAGTATTCATTCAGCAGTTTAATAGATTTTATGTAATAATTTAAATAGTTTGCAAATAAGCAGTATTAATGTAATATTTACATTGGTTATTTTTGGAAAACATTTAACATTGCGTGTAGTCATTTCTAAATTATGAACATTTTTAATGCAATTTTTTTATACATATGACGAAAATGATTTCAAAATCAGATAAACCGAGTAGTTAAAAAAAATTTCATACCAATTGGATTATATATATTATATACAACTATCAATTTTAAGAAAAAATAATGGGAAAATGTAATCGTTTCACGCCATGAAATTGTTTAAATGATTTAAATCCCGATTTAAATCCCGTGTAAACGTACTTTTTCTGATAGAAAAAATGTTTAGATTGATACAACATAAAGAATAAATTTGACAAAGAATTAATTAAGTAATGTTGTTATTATTTCTTAAAGTTTTACTCCATTTAATCATGATTTTTTGTAAGAGTCTTTCTATTTGATCTTTAGGTTGACTACGTTCTCAAAATCATTCTTCACCATACACTACTGGCTCTGAAAACCCCTGTCTGTATGAAAATCCCCTGTATTTCCCTGTCAACCCTTGTGCCTTCCCTGTCATCCCCTGTGCACCCCCTGTCAGCCCCTGTACACAGCCACTGTACACCCTGTAATCCTCTGTCAGCCCCTATACACATCCCCTGTGTGCCACTGTAAGCCCCTGTCACCCCCTGTACGCCACTGTCACCCACACTAAGCCCCTGTATTTCCTGTACATGTCCCTGACATCCTCTGTACGATCTTTAACTGCTTTCTAAAGTAAAAAAAATAGTTTTTAATTTTGTTTTTGGGTTAATATATATTTAGCAGTAAAAGAAAATCTGACTCAACATTGATACAGATCAAGATATACAAGTACATGTATACCGATAAACCCCTTTTTTTATTACATGTATTTGAACAAATAACAGTGTTTTGTAATTTGAAAAAAAGATTAAGTAGAGGAGGAGTGCGGGAAATCTACAACGTTCTGTGCCATATAATCTGCCATGTAACCTGCCTGAGTTAAAGCGCTTAATAATACAACATAATTAGAACGTGCAGATAATCACACACTGATCGAAATGATCACCTCATAGATAATTTGACTGTTTTGCCTGGTGTAATAATGCATCGAATAACATCATCCCCATGACATGCATGTTGATTCTATTTAGCAGGAAGTTGATTAGTTAAACTACATATCTATAACATGTAAATCGTAATCGATTATGATTGCTGTCAGCCATTGTTTTTTTTTCTGATAAATTATGAGAGAGAGAGAGAGAGAGAGAGAGAGAGAGAGAAAGAGAGAGAGAGAGAGAGAGAGAGAGAAAGAGAGAGAGAAAGAGAGAGAGCTAGTTGATTTTCTCGGAGGGGGATTAGTTCGTTCCTTTGACACTTTTTAATTAACTTTTATCAGCATGCACTGTCCAGTTTAGCTATTCATGTGCATTATTGTATAGACTTGTCCTCATACATATAAACCAATTATACACTTCATGAATAATTAAATACATGTATACAAATACCGGTAACGGGTCACGTAAAGACATACGTGATTGATCTTAGAACAATGTTCCGGGTTTTAGATCAGAAAAAAATATCATACATTTATAATTATTGACATTCGATTTGATAAATATAAATATAAGAGAGCAATACAGTTTAATTAATATGACTGTGTCAAATGATGTCCGAATTTAAATCTCTTCCTTTTCATGTTTGAAATTCTTAGAACTGATAAATCAAAATTTTCAATTTCTGTTTTCTTTACTTGACAGAATGGGAAAGAAGGTCATATGAGTTGTTAAAACAACACATTGCATAATTGTTTAGCATTACTGAGCATTCAGATCTTAGGGAGTGTGTGTATATATACAGGTACCCGTGTGTCTGTCACCTCATTGTTCCAAACTCGCTACTGTGCAGTGCAAATTGTCAAGAAGGGTAAAAATTCTGAACAATGTCTGCGTATTGCATATAATATCGAGATAAGTAAGACCAGTGTGATCACAACTCCAATCAAAGTGATTATTAAGTTGGTGTGAACACTTTGAGAGTTCATGGTTCCATGTGTTTTTGCATTTCCTTCTGGTGTATATCCTGTAAATATAGATGAATATATGTAGTGCTAACATTTTTATGTAAATATACTTTTATGTGATGAAATTACATTAAAAAATATGTCATCTGATAATGTATGTCTTTTGAGTTTAGGGAAACTTAAAGTAACTGAAATATACGATCATTTACACGTGTCTATAAAATAAATTGGCTTAAATTAACTTCATTATATAATTGCATGCATGAAACTGACAAAACAGTTAAAAATATGAATAACACATATTGACGTTTGTTCAGATGCATTTTATATTTACTGTTTTAATAATTCAATTAAAACTTTTATTACACAAATGATTTTACACATTCACGTACAAGCAGTGGTGTGAAAAGCATACATTATTTATCTTAATGGATAAATGAAGGTATGTTACGTGTTCTCAAAATTTGCGTTCTTTGCATTCTTAGCACCACGATATATCTTAAACATAACATAACCATAGTTTTACATCAAAATCAGCAAAGATTTATCCAGATTAATCCTCATGATAGAAGTAACATTTAATAATTGTTCAAAATTTGACCTTACCGAAGGTCTGCTCATTTGAGGTCAATATGAGGTCGATTTTACAGATTTTACATAAGCGATTTTATCCATATCTAACGTAAAGTTGTAAAAATTATGAAATTAAAAAAAAAGTCCGCTTATTAATTACCTAGATCAGTACTTGTGGACTTCGTAGTTAAAATACATCCTACAATATAATGGCAGACTGGGCAGTTACATTGCTGAGTACACAAACATCCATAAGCAGGTGGGATACACATCATTGAACAGTTCTTTCCAAAATACCACGCTGGACATTCTACAAATGCAGTTTATCTCATAAAAAAGTAAAAAAGTAACAAGAATAAAATGTTTCTAGAAATTCGTAAGAAACATGTATACACTAATAATAATGTGAATACTAATAAACCAGGAATAGTTTTTCTGGAAGAAAAGTTTTATGTTTTAAAGTGATAACCTTGACAAACAGTTCCATTCCAAAAGAAATTGAAAATGCGATCTTCAGAAACATTTTTAATGTATCTGTTAAATGATAAATAATCAAAATATCAATATGGAGTTCATATTGGCAACTTGATATAAAACTAAATGAAACTAGAACTTTTTTGTCTTCAAAAAGTAAGGGTTTTTCGACATCCCCTTTTCCCTGTTTTATTTAAAATGTCAGGAAAAATGTTTAGCATCAAAACTCTCATAGACGATTGTTTTATCAACTCACAATACCGAAAGTTCTCAACAGTTTTAAACGAAAGTTAAAATACATCATGATTATTATACTTTTAACATTTCCCGTGCCTAATTTCAAATATTCGACCGTAATTTTAGTAATGCTGTCATTAGACAGTAATACCCGCACCAAGTGTTTGCCTCTAAATAACACTCCTTTGTACTAGTTTTAGTCAAAAAGAAGGCCACATGCAATATGTTACAATTAAATGATCTTTGTCTGAAGTTACGTACACAACACAGGTGCACAGGTTGCATCGGGTACCAGTTTTACCCAGCTCTTTGGTTAGATGGGTTTCACGTGGTGTTCATGCATATGTTTTCTTGATATGCAGAAATATAGGATTAATTAATGTGAATAAACGTTTCTTTTGTGGTGATCAGCTAAAGGAATTCGTATTGTGCTAATTGGATTATCATTATGATGTTGACCAATATAGGTAACACATGTAGTAGCGCAATATTATGAGACACCGGTATACAAAACAGTTAAGTTTTACTTTCACTTTCTAAAATGTGATCTCCATTTGCCAGCATACTGTATCATCATCTGTATTTAAATAAGGTTATCTACAGTTTCTGTCATTTTAATTGCAGAATTTTTTTATTTTTTCATTTGTCAGACTTACACTATTGAGTTGACTCCATATTGACCCTATTTTGTATTAAATTTGGGTTTTAAATATCATGTTTATATGAGTTATAATAGGAAGGAAGGGAAAGGGGCCTTAACCGTTCCCCATCCCCAGGATGTGTGGATTAGATATACATTTTTAGTGAGAATGAAGCCATGTTGCAGCTTTTTTTCCCCTTTATACCCCCTACCCCATCATCATACACCAGTAATAGAAAAAGAGTTCATGACTAGTTTTCTTTTTATTTTAAATTGCTTATTCTTTTTTGTCAAGAGATATGTGGTATGTCAAGATTTATGACTCATAAAAATCTGTGCGTTTTAATCCTGATTGTTAACATACATGTATAATTATATATAAGAAAAAAATACATGCGATATTATACTAGGGATCTTGCAATCAATTGCAGAATTGCCTATCGGTTATTTATAACTCATTTTGAATGATTAATTTGTTAATCATTTTGAAAATAAAGACATTTCTAAATACATGTATAACATATTATCAATATTTTTTGTAGATTGATTTTGTAACTATTTAGGGCCCCACTCTGCAGATGCCCTTTAGTGATAATTCTGTCCAATTCTGCTGATCATGTCAAGATACATTTAAGACAAATTGGCCCCTGCCCCTTGGGTCATTCCCCCCACCCCCGGAGTTGTTTTTAGACAAGACCCCCCCCCCCTCCTCTTAAATAGAAAACATGAATAGTTGAATATTTTTAAAATATCCTCACAATCATCGAAATCCCCACTCCTAAACCATATATATTTTTGTTTCTTGAACCATGACCATGTCAAGGCAAATCTTTTTGTGGTATTAGTAGGTTATGGCATCTGGGGGTCACCCTAACCCCACCCCTCCCTCCCAAAATCAAAAATGATCAAATAACTTGAAAAAAATATTTGTGATCCCCACCCCTGAAGCATATATATTCTTCCTCCTTATGCATCTTATGGTACATTATTTCAATCACAAGAGATAAGAGGAGGTCCAGGAATTAGGTTTTTTATGGGACGGAATATCATTTTGCAGATAGCATTGACCCTCAGAATCAAATTTAAATTTCTAAAACCTTATTGCAAATCTATAGCTCAGCCTCTGTTATATCCCTATAAATGATGTGGCTATTCATTAAATCATGAGAGGAGTTTTGGGAAGTGAGTGATAAACGTCAATTTTCAGCTACTATTTGACTCCCTGGATGAAATTTAAATTTTTAAAACCTTATCGCACATCTATAGGACAGTTCCTATCATATCTCAAGAGATGACATAGGTACTGCATAAATTGTAAGAGGAGTTCTGGGAACCATATTTATTTTGCAAAAACACGTCATTTTTTTATGCCCACAGACCCCTGTGATAAAAACAAAAATTCTGAAACATGATTACACGTCAACATGACACCCCGAATCATATTCTAGAAGATCATTTGGCTACTGCAAAAAGAAATTGACGTTTTCTGAAACCAGACTTTTTGTAAAAAAAAAAAAAAAAACGTCATTTTTCAGCCATTTATTGACCCCCAGGACAAAATTGAATTTTCCGAAACCTTATTGTGCATTTATAGATAACCTCAAAACATATTCCAAGAGATGATTTGTCTACTGTTGAAAATGTAAAAGGAGTTCGAGGAAGAGGGTTTTTTTGTCAAAAAACGTCATTTTGTACCAATTATTTGACCACCAGGACTACCAAAGAATTTTTGAAACCTTTTTACAAAACAACATGACACCCCAAATCATACTCCAAGAGTTCAGTTTGCTGGTTTATAAGATGTAAGAGCAGTGTGAGAAAGTAAAACGTGACAGACGGACGGACGGACGGACGGACGGACGGAACAGGGTAACAACAATATACCCGAACTTTCTTTAAAAAGTGCGGGTATAATAAAGTATCTTGGTCAGCTGTCAATTCTCAATCATGTTTTTTTTTTTATAAATTACGTACGAATATCATTTGGGTATGATACTATGATACTATAACTAATTGCATTGAGAAATCATTCCATCAATATGTTGATGCGTACTGATAAGTAAGACAATATTCAAGTTGTTAGGTTTAATGAAACATCTCCCATAATTGAAACCCATTCACTTTGCAAAGAATAAAAGATATATCAGAAATAATAATTGCTATAAAATAAAATCGAGTTTTTCCGACCCGTAAGTCAAATTACTGTGAAGCGTCTCATACAGTCATTCTGTAAATATTCTAGAACTGTCGACATCACTTAGTGTGTAAACATTTCTTGATATTTAGTCTCTTTGTTTTAATTCTAGTTTAACAATCAGTTTAAAAAAACGTTAAACTGAAGCTTATGATGCCTTTCTATCGTATATATTTTGTGTAAGCAATTACTTGGCCTGAAATGGTCTTCTTCTGAGATACCCACCAATTTGATGTACATATTCGCTGCGCCGCCTTGACGTCAAAATTCAATATACCGTCTTAGTCAGATTTCTATTGCTTGGTAAATATATTTGTACTCTATCCGTATTTCAACTTGAATACTAGTGAAACTTGCATGAAAGTTAGTCACAATAAATAGAAAAATGAATGTAATTTGATTTCTTATCTCATGAACTTTAGGTCTCTCGACACTTTGTAATTAGATGTTTAAGTTTGTTTAATCTCCAATTTTATGCCTGGCCCGGATTCCCCGACCACCGAATTGTCTATGCATCGTCGTCAACAAATTATTATTATTATTTTTTTAATATTACTTCATTTTTTTATTTGGTGGGGTTTCTTTAATGTATATATGCCAATTTACACCATTTTCGTCACTTAAAAAATGAAATATTTGTCTTGACTCAATAATTTCCGAACAACCCTTTTTTAAAAACACCTTAATTAATTGTAAAAAAAGGCGAAATGTTTGATCCAAATATATTCAATATTTAGTCAATATCTAATAGCATGTGTTGTATATTAGGTGTCAGATCAGTGAAGTTAGGTCACAAATCTGGAACTAATATGTCTTGCACGTTTTTCGGTTTTTCTTTTTATATTAATTGCAGGTTCCGGTATATTATAAAATGGCAGGATTTGTACGTTAAACACGTGTTTCGTTATGACTTTTTTAAGCCTCTCACTTCCCCAAACCTTCGACCATAACATGGTGGAGAATTCAAACTTACATGTTTACAACGACCGTTTACTATCTTAAGCGGCAAATCACACGTTCAGAGTAATTGAAGTGGACGATAACCTAGCACCTTTTCCCGCCATTCACAACAACGAGGATGATCTCGAATAGCAGGCAAGTGAACTTAGTGACGCCGGAAACTATTACCCTGCAATGAATCCCGATCAGCTTTTAAACCCTGAATTGAATAATAACCAATTTGAGATATCTGGTTATTCTAATCATTGTGACACTTCTTCCAACCCAAGACACGTGACTACACGTGCTAATGATAATCCGAAGAGTTCCCTTGTTTTACCCAACATGATCAACGACAAAATGTCGATCCGAAATTTTTCGAATTTGCAGAAAATTTTTTGGCTGAATTTGAGAATTTTATGACTTTACAATTTATGGACTTTCAACAAGACTTAGAACAATCCCATGTCAGGAATATTGCTGCCTTCTACGTGTACCTGGCTGGCCCTGCGCAGATTTGTTACTTTTCACTCCCATCCACAGACAAACAGTCTACCTGACTGTAAAAGGATACCTGACTAGAAAAATTCCGAGATCAGTATGTTCCGCCCAATACTGCATATGACCCAGCTTTGATGGTTCTATCCGCTGCCTTTAACAAGCTTCAGCTAAGGGCAACACAGACACTTGGAGATTTCCACGTGTGATAATTGAAAAAGGCAGGCGACTTTGAAAACTTGACCGTGATATGTTATTCCAGTTTATTGAAGGTCTTCCATCTTTATTGGCATTCTTCGTTCGTGCTGGTATGGCCACATCCTTAAAGGCAGCCCTTATTTCCGACAAGTCCTGCAAGGCAGCAGGATACATGTACCGTATGATTTTTTCAGGATTCCAATCTGTTCCAAAGTTTTCCGCCGTGAAGTCCAGTTCCATGCACTCAACAGAGGTGGAAGAATTGAAGGAACAAGTTCAGCAACTCCGCAAGTTGATGGAGGATCATCTTAATATCCAATCTCGTGCGAGTGGTGTACCACGTCGATCCAGAAGTACCAGTATCTGTCATCGTTGTAATGGTCCAGGCCACATTCCGCGAAAGTGCTTATGGACAGGACACAGAACCGCGCTTCCAGACGCCCAGTGTCAAATATGCAACCAATACAGACATGGTGCGCATGGTTGCATACGATTCCCGCAGCCACCTCCTGTTGCTTCGAAAGCAGATGTACTGCGTCCATATCAAGCCCCAAGAGTCCAGGTGCTCAACCAGGGAAACTGCCACGCCATGAGTGACATGTCCCGGGTCACTCAGGAGGACAGTAATACGCGACCGACACCGTAGCACAGAACCGACCAGAACAACATAGACAGATAGTACTAATAATGACACCGATTGTGAAAACTCTACTCATTGTTTTAACTCACAATTTATGTATCTGCCTCTTTATTTTGATGATGTAGAAATAGCTGCATTGTTAGATACTGGGTGTGCAATCAATGTTATGTCAGAATCTTTGTACACATGTTTACCTAATCACTTGAAATCTGATTTTCATGAAAACTCATGTGGTTTTGTTCAACGTGCTGATTCAAGACTGGTTTGTGTTTTAGGCACTGCTATTATTAATTGCTCTTCAGTACATAGTAAACATGATCTTTTTGTACATGTTATGCGGGACACTTCTAACCCATTGATTGTTGGCACAGAGTTCATGTGCAAAAACAATGTTGTACTTGATTTTTGTTCAAAATATTATGGGACTAGAACACTGAAAGTGAAATGTAAACAACGCGTTATTAGTCAGCAAAATTCTAAATGTATTGTTCAGTGTATATTGCCAAAACACACTGTTATTGGGTTACAAGGTGTATGAACCAGCAGCAAATTTATGTCAAAATCTGGTCTTGTTGTTGCTCGATCTATTGTCATTGTACATAATAATAGTTGTATTTTAGTGAGAATTTTGAATCCCTCTGACAAATATGTAACTTTACACAGAGGGAAAGTACTTGCTGATTTTGTTACTCTTGGTGGGTCTTTTAACATTATACCTGTTGATTGTCATAAGACAAATGTGGGTATGAATGTCAATTATTGTAATAATGCTGAAAAGATCAAAGGTCAGCCAAATGAGTTTGTTGATGAAAACAAAACGTGATGATTTTAACACATTTATATCATATTTTGATTTGAAAAATTTGTCTGATGTGCAGGGATATGTTGAAAATATGTTTATATCAATGTTGAGATATTTTTTTCACAAAAGAAAACCCTTCTTTAGGTTTTACATCTCTTGTTGATCACACGATTTATTTGAGAAAAAAAATGCTGTTTCAAAACACCATAAACCTGATAAACTTTCACCTGATAAGAGGGAGGTTCTCAAAATTCAGTTGACTGAATTATTGAACCAAGGTATTATTACCCCTGTAAATTAAAAATAGGATATGCCCATATCTAGTCATACTGAACTTGTTTCTAAGAGAAGAAAACATGATTCAGGTCTACCTCTACGATGGGATTACATGTACAAGTAAGTACTTCACCCAATAGTTTACAGTTACTAATGGACACACTTCTGCGTGGCTTGACATACAAGTCTGTTTTGTGTTACTTAGATGACGTTCTTGTTTGCTCGGAACTTATCTGACTTATGTGAAGTGTTTCAGCGTTTTACGGACGCAGGACTTAAACTTCACCCCACAAAATGCACATTCGCAAGAGACCACTGTGTTTTTCTAGGACATCACAATTCCAAAGATGGTATACGAGCACCATAAGCTCGTTTGGATATCATCCGTGCATATCCGACACTCGCATCACAGAAGCAACTACGTAGAGGCATGGGTCTGTTCAACTGGTTCCGTAAGTTCATCCCCCAATTTAATGATATTGTTTACCAACTGAACCATTTGCTCAAGAAAAGTGTAAGTTTCTTATTATCTACTGAACATCAGAGAGCATTTTACAATCTAAAATTAGCTCTCATCAATTCTGAAGCTTTAGCTTTTCCGGATTACCAGCTTGAATTCAGATTAGCCGTTGACACTTCAAGCAGAGGATTGGGGTATATGGTCTACCAGATACACCCAGATGGCACTCGTCCCGTTGCACGCTTTGGTTCTAAAGGACTCAACAGATACCAGCAGAGTTATGGACCTACTAAGCTAGGGTTGCTCGGTATGGTCTACAGTGTACTGGACTGTGCCTCATACCTTCATGGACGCCATTTTGTTGTAGAGTGTGATCATCAAGCATTACAGCCTTTATTTCAAAAACAGTTGCGTGGCGCCATACATGAGCGCTGGATTGCTATTCTTCAACAATTTGACATTACTATTGAATACAAACCAGCTACACAGGTGGAAGTTCCACATGCGTTATCTCGCTGTCACCCTAATGCAGACTTTGGGGTGATGTACTCTAGTCCAGTCGAGGAGGATCCGTACTTTCCGTACATGACTGATGTACATACTTCAGGTGTGAAGCTACCTCCAGAGGTACTTTGGACAGAAATACTCAATGGAACAAATAAGAGCAAGCCTGAATTAAACAAAATATCCATAATCACAGGAATTCCATGTCGCCAAAATCCAGATTATGATGTTGATACAGAGGACATGGATGTTTCGTCGATCAAACGAAGGAAAATGCACCATTTATACACCAAAGGAAATGTATCACCGCAGTTCCAGAAATTCAAACCTTTTTGATATTTATTTCTCAGTCCGACACTAGTTTGAACACTTGTGAGACCATTATAAACAATCCTGACGCTTGTACACGCAATTCTAGTGAACACTCTGACACTTGTGAGAAGACACTGTGCAACTCAACAGAGACATGTACAGAACCTGTTTGTGACCCAATGAACATAACAACTGAACTGGAAGCTTAGTTTAATCCTTTTATCCTCACAAATGAAGTTGATGATGTCAAGACAACTGAATCAGAAACTTGTGTCAACACCAAAAATGATGACATTCCTTCAGAACCTGAAGTAAACAACAACCTATAAAATGCTACAACTGAACTTTCCATTGATGAACAACATTTACAGGAACAGATAGGTCAACCATCTAATGATGCCTCTGATGCTCTTCCTGATGACCTACCCAGCTATGAAATATTCCAGCACACAACATTGACTCGTTCATCTATTCGTGAAATGCAGGCTAATGATGCCTACTATAAACATCATTGAATACCTGAAAAGTGATGTTACCTGATGGGCAAAAAGAGGTCTGCGCATTATTTAAGAAAGTTCAGACTTCGCAATCATTGATGACTTACTTATTCACTCGCACGTCGCCAAATCAAAACGGACAAAGACTATGTGCCACTATCAATTGATCCTTCCGCAAGAAGCCATTCCAAATGTCTTGCAACTATACCATGACTCTTTATTCAGCGGTCACTGTGGCATACAGGAAACCCTAGATATGATATGAGAACATTATTTCTTCACCAAAATGACAGTAGTAATATCAAACTATGTGAAATCCTGTTCAAAATGTCAAGTGCGAAAACTAGGACGACCTGCTGAACCGAATATCACAGCATTTCCAACACCCGCCAAACCATTTGATGTATGGAAGTTGGATATCTATGGACCACGTCCAGTTTCGCCATCTGGGAAATCCTACATATTTACTCCTGTTGATTTGTTCTCCAAATTCTTGTACATGTACACTGTGCAAATTGCAAACTCGGATGCACTCTCTATTGGTGTTGTTATGTTTCATCTTGTATGTACGTTTGGAGTATGTAGCACCTTCATATCAGATAGAGGATCTGAAGTTAATGCCAAAGCTACAAGAGAAACTTGTAATGTGTTACAGATTCACCAGAAATTTACTCTAAGTTATGCTCGTAATTGTTTAGGAGTTTGTGAGAGAAGTCACACCATACATGAATGACCAAAGGAACAATTTGGATGATCTCCTTCCTGCCATAGTATTCTCAATGAATGCATCAGTAAACTCAACACTTGGATATGGTCCATATGAAATTATGTATGGACATCGACCACGATTCCCACTGTCTGGTGTTTCCATAGACTTGAAAACCTTATCCAAAGACATCCATGGATATCTACAAAATCTTCAGCGGGCATTGGCTACAATTCATGAAGATATGCTGACTCACATCCAGGCTTCACAAACCAACATAATTGACACAGTAAATGCTAAGAGTCAACCTATATTATTTTCTACAGGATATTATATGTACCTACAGTCAACCCCTGTTGGGACAGGTCAGAAGCTCTAGGAGTTTTTTAAAGGACCATTTGTTGAGACTGTTTCTACACATCTAGTTAAGCTCTTTGACCCTTCTACCCAGAAAACCTTGGACAAACCAGTGCATGTTAACATATTAAAGCCTGCCTACGTACGTGTACCCACACCGGAAAATTACCTCCAGATTACACATTCAATCTACAGGGACCAAACAGTACAAACTTCTGATTTGAACCAGAAATCTGATGAGACTAGTCATGCCCAAGTGATGTCTGATGATTCCATGCGGTCCGATCACATGACCAGTACCCAGGAGACGCATTCAGAGCTAGCCGCTCAGTCGGAATCATCTGTTCCACTGACAGTGGATTCTGATCAGCATCCCGTGCCCAGTGTGTCTACTCGTCCATGCCGCACTATACACCCCCCCCCCCCCCGTTATCAAGACAGCAGCGTAAATCTTGGTGATATTTCTTCATCCGATCATTCTTCGCCTACCATTCTTTACAAGATTAAATGCATTTTAGCTAAAAGAGGTTCTGGTCAAGATTTTGAATACCTTGTTCATTTTGTAGGGGAACCATCTCAAAAAGCTACATGGGTAAGATATGAGGACTTAAATGATACTGCTCAAAAATTTGTAAAATCACATTCATTACAATCTGTTGTTTGTGACATGATTGCATCTGTTTGAAAACAGTATTTTTTTTATGAATGTTGATGCAAAATAGGTTGTCAAACCTAAGACATCTGTGCATATGCTATTCATTACACTTGTAGCATGAAATTAGTTGTGGTATATTACATGTCTTTAGAAAAGAAATGACATTATGACTTTGAATTTGTGAATCTATGGTTTTGGACTTGTGAATTCATATCCTTTATTTCTCTCTGCATGCTTTCATTCATTCAGATACAATAATGTTTTATTTTATGAGATGCTAAACAACTTTTCAGAGCTTTTACACTTTACCATGTGGAGAGTTACAAGAATTACATTTCATCAGGGTACATTTTTATAAGTCGTTGATATACTTTGATTGGATATACCAGACAATATGTTCATTGTGTATTTAGGAATCTATATGTTTTTGAAATTCTTCCTTGTTCATTCTCCACATGTTTCATTATTCAGGCCTGATGACGTGTTGTGATGCAGAGATGATTTTTTTGTAAAATATACTCTTTGTATGCAAGTATATAGAGGGACAACTAAACTTGCACTTATTTGTAAATCACGTCTCTATAATTTGCTATTTTTATAATTTTTGACAAACTCACAAACGTTGCAAGCCATTAGTAAATTCAGTATGTATGATATTCAGCTTCACTGCTAAGGACCAATAAAACAGATGCGCATCTAGATATCAACAGTGAACATGAAATTATAAATCTAAAAAGGGTGGTCAGTATTCATCCCCGTGAGTTATGGTGTATTTCATTTGACCTTTTTGCACCTTAAAAGCAATTTCAGCCCAATTGGCATTTGTTGCTAGTAGTTTTTAATAAGCAAAATTATTTCATTCAAAATTGTTTTTAATTATGCCTAGAAATGTATACACTTTTATTTTTACATAATTAAATATGGGGGTAAGTGATGTAGTTATTTAGAAAGAGGGCTTCAAAGGTAAAATTCTTGCAAAATTAGGCTCAAAGATGTCAGACTTTTTCTATATTTTTGCATGATTTTATTCTAAAAGTCCATCATACTCTTGGGATTCAATTTTGGACTTATTACACAGAACATATAGTGTTTCAAACAAATAAATTGTTAAGGAGAAAAAAGCCAATATACTTATAAAATAAAAAGTGATTTATTTTCCATTGTACAAAAATGTTATTTTTACAAAGAAGTTTCAAGATAGACTACAACATTTTATTTTCAAATTTTGAATAACGAATTTTGGGTTTTCTCTTTCTTTTTTTATTAATTTATATTAGGGCTGGAGCAATTCATTAACTGATTGTATATATCTGTGTTATTGATTACTTTTTTGGGGTGGTCATAACATCTTTTTATATTTGTTCACATCTCTGGAAAATACTTATTGCTAACTCTTTAATTCGCAAAAAACATATTATGATGTTATTTACTAATTACAGATGTATATCTCAATATTATGTTATTATGTATACTTCTCCATTACGCTGTTTCTATCACTTGGCTTTCTCAAACATGTAAAAGGAGAGAATATAAATATGGTGTGCCTGTTTTTTAATCCTTCTTGATTTGTTTTCAATGAACATGTTAACATTTAATAAAAAACATATGTTGGATAATAGTTTATCTTCACTGTTAACTGTAACTATGATCTAAATCATTTTGAAAAAAAATCTATATGCAGATTTTCAATCATATATTTTCGTTCATTTGAGTAACCAACCAAGAACCAAATACACTCATTTAAGTAATGTTTATCCTACCAGTACCAGTATAATTGAGCCCTCATCTTCTGAGAGTTGTGCAATGCGTTTTCATTAGACCATCCACAATACCTGTTAGAAACTGTACATCTGTTGATAATTGCTAAATGTTCAAACCTGATTGAAATATGTGTGAAAAAGTAAATATGTTCTTGGATAGAAAAGTATAACTGCATTATTTTTGTATCAATAAATGTGTTTATAGTTTGATATATATAGGATCTCTCATGATTTGCGATGGTATATGATTTTTATCCAACGAGTTGTGTGTTTTCTATCCCCGAGCCTTGGCGAGGGGATAGAAAACACACAACGAGTTGGATAAAAATCATATACCATAGCAAATCATGAGAGATTCTTTTTTTATCTCATGTTTTACCACTTATTTTGTTAAACCTCAATCCTTTTTATAAAAATTATAAATGTGAACCGCACAACACATATACTACAAGACGTCAACAACTTTACGCACGGAAAAAGAGTTCCTTAAAGATTAACAAACAAACAGTTCACTTTCGAGCATATTTTTATTAATTCATGAAAGAAAAAAAATCAAAACAGCATTAAATGCTTTACATTTAGAACTCTACACTTTTCAAATGAATTGTTTTGTTACTTTTTCATTCTACGTCAATCATCCGCATGAAGCTACGTAATGTTTAATTATGACGTCATGTGGCGTAAGAGCACACAGTGGAATATCAAAAATTTATCCCATGAGTGATATCCACCGCATATTGAGATAAACATGTGATAAATCAAGTTTCATATGAAGCAACTCAAAACAATATATAGAATTTGAAGTGTAAATCTATCATAAGAATTGTGGTAAACGAAAATGCAAAATGAATAATAGAAGAAATGCATTTTAAAATCAACCTTTTCTGCAAAGCTTTTTAACTCAACATTTTGATTGTAGACAGGAAAATGAATTGTGCCAATTCGAAGATTATCTAAAATGCTGGGAAATGGAAAAAATGAGGAAAATAGGGAAAACGAAATAAGGAAAGGTTTCTTTGACATTTTCACCTTTTATGAATGAACTTCAGTTTGCTTCTATTTTGGCCAAGAGGGTTATAAAATATTTGCAATCAACATTTTTTGAAAGTGTTCAGTTCATGTAATTAATAAAAGAAACTTTATTTAAAAAAAATTAAACAAGCATAATTTAAAACCCAGATTGATGAGTTATATAGCATATATGTGATCTTGTTTTACTAAACATCAATTTTTACTACTGACAAATGCGAAGACACACCAGTTCTATGCGCATCTTCCTTTGCATTTCTAATTAATGAAACTATTTTGGAGTAATATCAAAGATCAAATTAATGTGTATTGGCTCTTCACTATAGATACAACATGACCAATACTAAAATTGTGTTCTCACTTTTACCCACTTTAAATATAAAACACAGAGAAAAATATTCAATTAATACAGACCATGCAATTTGGAAATGCATATATGTATTTTGCAAATAAGTAATAATGATCATCATTCATGAAACATATATACATTGGTTATTTTTTTTTGTAATACTTTAAAGTTTGTTAAGTCATTCCTATAATTATAAATATCTTTAATGCAAAAACATTTCTTACACAAATGACACATATGATTTCAAACTCAGGTATACCGAGTAAAGTTAAGAAAATATAATACCAAGGGGATTATACATATTTAATACAACTGTCATATCTAAGACAAAAAAAAATGAGGAAACTGTTATAGGTAAACGCTATGAAATTGTTTAAAGTGACAAGATGACTCAAAATACATGTTTTACCTTTTTGATTATGACAAGGGAAATCAGAAGAAATATGCTAAATTTTATCACACGGAAGGTTTAACGCATCGTAAGTCATCATCTATCAGTTGACAAGTCAATAAACTTCACTCGGAAAATGCACATGTAAACAAACTGAGTTGTTTTGGACATTGATTTAAGTGTCAAGTGATTGCGATTGCTGTCTAATAATACAGTGGGATTGACACACTGAGAAAAGAGTTTGAATGTGAAGCTATTTGATGTCTGTGGTAAGAAATATGCATTCAAAGAGAGTGCATCTTTATAAATTTATAGTTCTTGAATACACCAGGTTTCAATGACAGTCCACTAGTTCATGAGATATGCCACGCTGCATTATTTACATTCCCCTGCGCTTGCGTGGCTATGAAGCGGGAGGGAAACTCAATAGTTTTGTGTTAACTTAACACTTAATTGTATTTTTCTCTTTTTAATTTGACTTATTTACTTTTGAAGACTGTAATTTTTCAAAAGTTCACCTTTTCATATGATTCATATGATAAAAAACGTGGAAATCATGTAAAAATTTGATATTTGCTAAATCATAGGTGTGTGCGTCACAATGTCTCTTTACATGATTTATATTCGTGTAAACCTAACAACCAAAAAGAAAAGATGTCTAGATCGATACAAAATACCGAAAAGACATAAAATTAATTAGATAATGCTGTTAGTATATCTTGAAGTTTTGCTTTATTTGATCATGATTTTTTTGCCAGAGTCTTTTCATATGACCTTGAATAAGGTCTCAAAAACATCTTAAACCCTAACCATTATTTTAACAGTTTCGCCAAACTTGAATCATATTAATATGACACTTCTTTTATGAATTGTTGGGAAGATTTGCTGAAAGAGAATAGTATAATGTATTCAGTTTTGTATTGTTCGTGTCTCATTCATTTCATGATAAACAGACTCATTTTCTGGTGAATCTGTTCCAACATTTCTGTTACATATACCGTTGATATATTCTAAAGAACAATTTCTGCGCATTGCATATAATATTGAGATTAGTAATGCAAATGTGGTCACAACTCCAATCAATAGGATTATCATATTTGTAGAAACAAATTGAGAGTTCATGGTTCCGTGTGGTTCTGTATTTTCCCCTGCTGTATATTCTGTAAATATAGGGGAATATACGCAATGTAGTCATTTTGATTTCAAATATACTTCTTTGTGGTAACTATTTACAGTGAACTTACATTAAATAATATGTCATGTGGTAATGTATACATGTATCTGTTAGGGACAGTAAGAACAACTAATATATAAAATTGCATATATATCCATGCGTCTATGAAATAAATTGGCTCAAATTAATTAACTTCTATAAATAATTGACTCAAAAAAGTTGAAAAAAAACAATAGTCTTTATGAAACTTATAAAACATAACAATATCAGCAATGACAAATAAATGAAAAAATGCTAACGCTTGTTTACATACTTGTTAAGGTCTTCCGTTTCCAACGGAAGACCTTATTGGTTTCGTTAGGTTTCTTTTGACCTATTATTAAGGTCTTCCGTTTCCAACGGAAGACCTTATTGTTTTCGTTAGGTTTCTTTTGACCTATTATTTTTCTTCTTTTTTTTCTTTCACAAAATTTTTCAAAACCCAATATCTCAAAAATGTTTCTACGGATTTTCACGAAAATTTTACAGATAGAAGTCAGTATCTACAGCTATGCATACCTACCTTTCTACATATGACGTCACTTCCGTTCGTCAACGTCGTTCAATTTACTTTTTTCAAAAATTCATTTTGTCCAGCAAATATTTAGAGAATGGTTGAAGATAGAAACTTGAAATTTTCAGCGATGATAGATTTACCTTGGGAAGGGTGCACTTAGGTTGAATGATTAACGTCCGTCACTTCCGGTCGTCATCGGAAGGAAAGACAAGAAATCGATTTTTTCAACTTCTTTCTTTTTTGATATTTTTCTGTAGGGTTGATGGTGACCCCTTTACTAATTCAGAATATGTAATTTGTTTTAAAATCGATTAACGCATTCTCGAATAATTAAGCATTAAAGTCCTGAAGCGAGAGTCTGAGTAGCTCAGTCGTTAGAGTCGTGGACATGGCCCAGGCGACCTGGGTTCAAGCCCCGAGTGTCGCAAATTTTTTTCCCTAAGTTTTCGATCAGATTTACGATTTTATCTTTAAAATGATGAGTTTTATTAAATCTCTTCAAATATCGGACGGAAGACCCACTCGTTGCTCGCAACGAGAACGATCTAGTTTTTTCTTCTTTTTTTTCTTACACAAAATTTTTCAAAACCCAATATCTCAAAAACGGTTCGACAGATTTTCAAGAAAATTTCACAGATAGAAGTCAGTATTTACAGCTATGAAAACCTACCTTTCTACATATGACGTCACTTCCGTTCGTCAACGTCGTTCAATTTACTTTTTTCAAAAATTCATTTTGTCCAGCAAATATTTAGAGAATGGTTAAAGATAGAAACTTGAAATTTTCAGCGATGATAGATCTATCTTTGGAAAGGTGCACTTAGGTTGAATGATTAACGTCCGTCACTTCCGGTCGTCACCGGAAGGAAAGACAAAAAATCGATTTTTTCAACTTTTTTCTTTTTTAGATATTTTTCTGTAGGGTTGATGGTGACCCTTTTACTGATTCAGAATATGTAATTTGTTTTAAAATTGATTAACGCATTCTCGATATATTAAGCATCAAAGACCTGAAGCGATATTCCGAGTAGCTCAGTCGTTAGAGTCGTGGAAATGTGCCCAGGCGACCCGGGTTCAAGCCCCAAGTGCGGAAAAAAAATTTCCACTAAATTTTTGCTTAGATTTATTAATTTTATGCTTAAAATGATGGGTCTTATCTCATCTATTCAAAAATCGGACGGAAGACCCACTCGCTGCTCGCAACGAGAACGATCTAGTTATTTATATTACTTTGATTTTTTTTTATACGAATGATTTTACACAAATGCATGCATAAGTTTTGGTGTCGAAAGTGTGCCATCTTTATCTTAATGCATAGTAATGAAATTATGCTACATGTACTTGTAATTAGAATTTGGTAAGTGTTTTTGGAATTCTGAACGCCGCGATAAATCTTAAATCCTTATCTTAGTTTTACCTAAAATAAGCAAAAATAATCTCAGATAAATCATCATATTAGTAACATGTAATGATTTATCAAAATTGATTCCTAGCAGCAAATTTGTTCCGTTATTTTTCAACATTTCAATTTACTACAAAGGTATTACATTTGGCTGTGTATTCTATTTAGCGTTTTTGGCGGAAAACGGTGTCCGCTAAATCAAGTACATTGTCAAACGTAAAGTATACATCAAGTTGATAAATATATAGGTACATTCACAAATGCGCTAAATCAAATCCACGTTCACTTGTTGAAAAATCCTACTCGGCCAAATATCGTACACGCTAAATATAAAGCATTTACAGTAACACATTTTAAATAATCAATCTGATTAATATTAACATAAATATGAAGAAGAGATGACATTGATGAATGAGCATTATCCGCTTATGTATTACCTAGATCAGAACTCGTGGACTTTGAAGTAAAAATACATCCTACAATATAATGGCATACTGGGCACTGACATTGCTGAGTACACGAACATCCATATGATGGTGGGCTGCACCGCACAGAACAGTTTGTCCCATAATACCCAGCTGGACATTCTGCAAATACAATATACCATTAGCACAGAACATTTGCAGTATTTTATGTTTTAAGCTAAAAATTAGAATTAAACACGTACTTTAGTTTTTATTTATGAAAGAAAAGTTTTGACATTAAATACCTTGACAAACACTTCCATTTGTAAAGAAATTGAACTGGCATTCTTTAGAACCATCTTTAACATATCTGTTATATTGAATAAATGAAAAATTAAAAATTAAGATTCATATTGACAACTTGATATAAAAAATTAATGTATTTTTTTAGGAAAAACTCGCAAGAAATATACTTATCTACATACGTGTTTGGGCAGCTGAAAACACCAATATTCCAAACAAATAAAACTACAAATTTAGATCTTAAACCCAAATCAAGTAACATCTCTACACATCAGTCAGTAGTCACTGTATATACATACATGGAGAACGTACAGGATAGTAGTTTTTCCTTGTTTGATTTATTTCCTGCATAATAAATAATTATTCATTGTGTCATCGGAAAATACAGATTAAACAAATTTAGACTATTAAAATCCATGTAGATTATAATCTACATCTGTCTGTTTTAAGAACATTTGATTTACTTATATTAGCTGTTACAGGTTCTTTCGCATTATCATTTTCAAACCAAAACTGTCCCCCAAAAACATTACAAATGTTTTCTTGGTCTGTTACCACTTTGCAATCATTAATTTTTTTTTATTCAAAATCACTTTAGATTAGAACATTTTTTTTTCAACAGAAAATTGTGAGCAATATAGTTCAGTCATTTGAATATGAATCTATAACTAAATATATGGCTACATCATTTCATAATATCGATGCATATTGGTTGGTAAGACTAAAATAAACTTCAGGTTTTCTTTTCCGAAAGTTTCATAAATCAAAATGATAGCACATTCAGTCTGCAAAGAATATTACCATAATATAAGGTGTTTTGTAAATGAAAATCGTCATAAGTAACAGTCGAATAGATTCCAAAAAAATTAACAAAATGTAAAAAAAAAAAAAAAGTAATCATTAAGTACTAGTAATTGAAAACAGAAAATATGGATGATCCAAATATATTCAATATTCATCATCTATGCATATGTAGAATTATTAAGCTAATCTTTTATTCTTCATTTATAAATTCATATTATTTTTGTACATATTCCTAAAATCGTGTAGTTTTTCTGGCATATCTAAAGATCCTCTAAGGCTAAACTTTTGTCAGATGATTGTATTTTTTTTAACTGTTATTTTGATTTTAAACTTTAGTTGTTATAATATTCCTTTTTTTCTTATTTTTTAATTGATCAACGTAAGGTGAATACATGTACATTAAAGATATGGTTGTATCCTATTTTTTGTGAAATGTTTTGTACTTACCCAGTATTAGTTTTATTTTCATTCCCACGTTTGCCACGGGTTTTTTTAAGATAATCATTTCTAATTGTTTGACATCAAATGTATGTGACGATGTTTTAAAACAATGCTATTAAAACGCATTATTATTTTCAGTAGGCTGTTGTGCTGTATTCTGTAGCGCATGAGGCTATTTTTATCAAGGCTAATGATTTAAGGGATGATAGTTCAATATAGATGCTCCAACAACAACAAAATGTAAGATTATTTTACAAAACATTTGCCGTGCTCTATTTCGGCATGATAGTGGGATTGTGCTACATAAACTTTTTTATCCTATGCGAAAATAGATAAGTAGTGAATATAAAGTCACAAACTGACAGGAAGCATAACAATTCTCAATAACAACATTCTCCTATTCATATAGATACTTAGATCTATATTTTTAACTCCAAAATGACCAAAGATCCAAATTATATATCTATATGATCAATAAAATATCTTTTCTTCATACATGGTATTCAATCGATATGACACCAACGTGTTCTGCTGTTGATATCTTTAATAGCGATGAAACGATTGAATTATAATTTTACGTAGGGTACTTATATAATTATAGTTCGTCAAATAGATTGTAAAGATATTCATTATTTTTTATATACGAAAGCATGTTTACACAAGACTGTCCGATTTGCTCAACGTCTTAATAGCGACCAAAATCGTATTTCATTCAACAATTTTATGTTGTATTCCCCCCTCCGTCCATGAACTTTAACTAATCTGCTTTGATATGCCATGACTTATGATTGCAAGAAAATGGCAGTTTCAGATTCAATAATTCAGCCTTATTCATACGGATTATTTTTGATTTCATGGTTGAATTTTTCCAGTTTTAAGTTTCATTATTGGAGCAAAATCAATACTCTTATCAAATTTTTAAAACGGCTAGCATTTCTATTTTTTTTATATTTGCATGTGTATACATGTAGAGGGAAGAGTTGACATGATATTACCGATATGACATTGGACGCACGGCGGGTGTGACCGGTCGGCAGAGGATGCTCTATTTTTTAAGAGGTCTGTGTTTGCTCTGCTCCTATTTTGTAAATTTCCTTTGAACTTTTGAATGTGAACATTGTTCGTTATCACCATATGTCATTGGAAACTATTTTGTATATAATGTGCCATTTATATGATTTTTGACAGGCATTCAAGTGTTGCGAGCCATTGCTGAATTCTATATGCATGATACCAAGCTACACTGGGACCTATGCAACAGATGTACATGTAGATATCAACATACATGTAGAACATGGTACGTTAAATATATAATTGTTTAATAGGGATAAAGTGTTTACAATTTGTCATTGATGCATGCTATTGTTTTATTTATTTGATATTAGTGCATGTTTGAAGTGCACTCATATATTCAAAATGCTTTAAATAAATAAAAAAGGACAGGAATTGTATGACGTCAAAATTTACCTTGAGCATATGATTACAATTTTATTTGACGGACGAGACTATTTGACCCAGAAAAAGCATATGAGAAAAATTCAATTAAACCAAAAGCACAAAACACGTGGCGTCGGTTTTGTAATACTTATATATAAACTGCACAGTATATGGAACCTTTAGAATAGCACTATTGCGAAATTTAATGACCTTTTAGGAAACTATTTTGTTAAAATTGAATAAAGAGATGAATACACTATCAAAGTTAAACATTTTTCACAAGAATAGATGTTCATTCATTAGTTTTACATAAGAATTCATATTTGTACATTCGATAAGACTTTTTACTCTCTCTCTCTCTCTCTCTCTCTCTCTCTCTCTCTCTCTCTCTCTCTCTCTCTCTCTCTTTAGCAAACAAATCGGTTCATGAAAGTGCGCATAGCAATTAAAGAAGTTTCAAAAAGTCATTGTTTGTAGGAATACGATAAAAAAACAGGATGTATGTTTAATATTTACTCACTTAAAGAATAAGTTAAAAACTTTAAAATTTACAATTACTCTTTTAAAATCACTAATTAATGTTGGTTTGTCATTCACACGTAGTGTACCTATGAATTAATAAATTTACACTTAATAATAATGAACTAGAATTTGTAAAGTAACAGGAAAAATGAAGTATAATTATATATATTAATTAGTTTTTACTTACGTTTCTTTAAAGTTTAAACCTGTCACAAGATTTTTTTTTTTTTTTATAAAGAAACAACTTCAAACAAAAAACAATTGTCTTTGACATAGAGGAATTATGATCTTTTGGAGGACAATGTCTTGTATTCGTAAGTAATGATTGTTTAAAAATCAAAAATATTGAATTAGAAATGTTGTTTTCTTGTTTTAAAGTAATTTGTTAATCCATACTTCTATTTCAATATCTCGTGATAAGATTAATTTTTTTGATGTTTTTATGCAGACGTTCAATGTTTTGTTTTTTTTTTTTTGTAACGTGTGTGTGTGTTTATATTATTTTCTTTCCTGCATTTCTTATTTATTTTTAATAGAATCCGTTATCCTGATTGTGTTGGTTTTTGATAAAACAGATCATTTTAGAACAGAAGAAAATAGAAGGTTGAAAGTTAAGTTAATAAGTTGAATTCAACATGATTACAAGTCCAAATAATGTTTCAAAATAAAACACGTAATAGTATACTGTGATTTTGCTGCAGTTTCTTTTCATTTTTACACACTGAAAAAACAAGCCCGATGAATATACGGCATTCCTGTTTTGACATCGATAAAGCTTCAGTGAACTCAATGTATTTAGGTAACTCTATATGTTCTATACACTTTTGATATATCTTCATTTTAGAGTTTTTGTTACCACAGAATATAAATGAATAATGTATAATGTTCGTAAAATTTGTGGATTTTAGGTATATCATTTTTCGTAAATAAGAATATGGCATGCGGACTCGAAAACATTGGGTTAACAGAGGTACAGAAATACATAATCCTAGACAAGCATCAACAACAACTGTGTAGAACCAAATTAACTATGTCTATCAACAGCATAAATTGTGAAAAAGCCATTGAGGACTTGAAACATATGTGCCAACATCTTGACGAAAAGTCAACTATTTTCTTTCAGGGTGAGGTTCTATAATGATGATCAATTATTTGCTCTTAAATTTTGAATTGATAATTTATAATTCGTGCACAAACCAAAAAACTTAACTACTCAAAGATTTTTTCTTACAGATTGTATGTTTGACAGTATCCATGAACAAAATGAAACTTTCACAGGTGATATAAGAAAATAATTTCGAAAAAAAGTATAATAAATTGTATTTGGTTTATATAGAAAAGCAAAAAGTATTATTTATTTTTACAGAATCTGAAGCAATTATTATTTCGGAGTTTCCAACACCTAAAATGGGTGAACTAGGACATGCATACGAAATTTCAACAGCTCATTGGAACATGAATGAGTGTGAATTAAAGAACGCAAACAAAGTGCGAGAATTAAGGACTTCACCTTCTAAAGGTACTTGACTTAAAGAGGTTCGGGTTGCTTGTTAACATCATACATGAAACAAATAAGAAATTAATGTACGCTTATAAAACTATTTTTTAGATCATGATTTTTTTTATATTCGTGTGTCATTCGTTAACAATTTTACTTTAATTGAAAATTCCAAAGCCATTTAATATCATTTTGGCTTTGTAGCATTTCTATAATATGGAGAATCTCAAGTGTAAATTTTATAACTTGATCATCTCGGGGTCTAATGAGAGGGACAATATATGCAAAAAATGGCCAATCTTCATATATTTTCTTCTCTACTCCCACACAGGAGGACAGAAACCTAAATGCATGGCTATAATATCCATTAAGCCCTTTTCCAAAAATTGTGAAATTAACGGACCTACGTCAGGAGTTCTGGTTCTAGTGTGGGGCCAATATGACCACATTGTGAATCTGTTTTAAATTTTAAAAAAAAATTGTTTTCTCTACTTTCACAGTAGTGAGAGATAAACTAAATGCATGAAAACAATGTTTATGAAGTCCTCTACCAGAATTGTGAAATTCAGTCCATGGGTCAGGGTTTCAGGTCTTTGGTTTTAGACAATACGACCATAAAGTAAAATTGTATTTAATTTTACAAAATTGTCTTCTCTACTTCCATAGCAGGGGGAGTTAAACTGACATTATGGTTATGATGTTTATGAAGCCCTCTTCTTTACTGTAAATTCATTACCTTGACCAAGAGTAGTGCAAATATGGCCATTATTGAAAATGTATAAAATGTTATAATATCACTACTGGCTTTGAAAACCCCTGTCCGTATGAAAATCCCCTGTCTTTCCCTGTCACCCCCTGTGTTTTCCCTGACATCCCCTGTGCACCCCCTGTCAGCTCCTGTACACATTCCCTGCAATCCCTTGTCAGCCACTGTACACATCCCTGTGTGCCACTGTAAGCCCCTGTCACCCCCTGTACGCCCCTGCTACCCACTCACTGTAAGCCACTTTATTTCCCTGTACATGCCCCTGACACCCCCTACACGGTGATTGACTGCTGGATAAAGTAAAAAAAGTTTTTAATTACGTTTTTGGTTTTTCTTAATTATATATTTAGCAGTTTCTGATACATAAGGAAATGGAAAGCAAGAAAAGAATTCATGGTTTACAAAATGTTACAAACGTGAATAATTCTGACTCAACATTGACACATATCAAGATAAATATATACCGATAAACCACTTAGTATTTTATTCCATGCATTTAAACAAAAAATCGTGTTTAGTAATTTGTAAAAAAAAAAATCTAAGTGGAGGATGAGTGCGGGAAATCTGCAACGTTCTGTGCCATGTAACCTGCCTGAGTTAAAGCTCTTAATAACACAACATGATTAGCACGTGCAGATAAATTAAATCACATACCGATCGAAATGATAACCAATATTTTGACTGTTTTGCTGGTGAAATGATGCATAGAATTACATCGTCCCAATGAAATGCATGTTGATTCTTTTTAGCAGAAAGTTAATTAGTTAATATCCAAGTCATGCAAATCGCAATCGATGATATTTGCTGTCAGCGATTGTTTTTGGGGTTTTTTTCTGATAAATTATGAGAGAGAGAGAGAGAGAGAGAGAGAGAGAGAGAGAGTTGATTTTTGAGGAGGGGTAATTAGTACGGCCCTTTGACACTTTTAACTTTTATGACGGTGCATAGTCCAGTTTAGTAATTCATATGCATTATTGTATAGAATTGTCCTCATACATATAAAGCAATGATACAGTTCATGATCATGAATAATTTAATACACATATACAAATACAAGTAACGGGTAATGTAAAGACACGCATGCATGATCTTAAAACAATGTTCCGGGTTTTAGATTAGAAAAATATCATACATTTATTTAAATTCTGAATTTGAAAAATGAAAAATATGAGAGCATTACTGTTTAATTCCTATGACTGTGTCAAATAATATTCCGAATTTTAAACTCTCTCTTCTCATGTTTGATATTCTTACATGTAGAACTGATAAATCAAAATTTTGAATTTCTGTTTTCTTTACTTGACAGACTTGGAGAAAAGTCATAATCGGCGTTTAAACAACATATTGAATAATTGTTTAGCATTACCGAGCATTCAGATATTAGGAAAACGGTGTGAGTATATACAAGTACACTTGTGTCTGTCACCTCATTGTTCCAATCCTCACTACCGTGCACTGCAAATTGTCAAGAAAGGCTAAAACATTGGTGGATTAAAATTATTTAATAGTAGCACTAGTGATTAATATGATCGCTTTAAGTTAATATAAATAATAATAAAGAATTGGGAATGAAATTAAGATTGCATGTTAACTTTTTAGGAAACTAATTGCAGGGCAAACTTTTAATAACTTTTAATTCAAAATCAATGCAAACTCTCTCTCTCTCTCTCTCTCTCTCTCTCTCTCTCTCTCTCTCTCTTTCCCTCTCTCTCTCTCTCTCTCTCTCTCTCTCTCTCTCTCTCTCTCTCTCTCTCTCTCTCTCCGTATCTATCTAAACATGTATAGAAAACACTAGTGCTACTTTTACATGTACAGGTATGCTGTGAATGTTCTGACCAAGGCCACGGATTTCTGTTCACTGGCAATAAATAACATTATATTTGATATCTTCCATTTCGAAGTAAAAAAGGGAAATGAAAATTAGATTTTATAAATTATAAAATTGTTTATGAGAGTTAATCATCAGTTAAAATTCAATTCAAGGGTCCAATAAGCCGCTCAGAAACATATTAAACAAACATACTAAATTTATTTCTTATGCAATCTTATAAGGTATTGAAGCTTTATTTTGTTATTCACGGGAAATTAATAAAGGTATAATCAGGAACTTGTTATAAAAAAGAAAGACGTGCTCTATCGTAACATGACTGCTTATACATCTACATTCTACATTCTGACTGATTAACATGTTTCAGTGTGTAAATATTTGTTTAGATACACAAAATCAAATGCTTTACACCATATGCTGCGCTTAATCTTTGTAGAAATAATTCACAGTATTTCTTATATCTATTTTTCAAATATTACGGAGTAGTGATCTTCCCGACCTCTAAAGGACTAAATGCCCTGAAGGCTTTCACACTGCCCTCACCTGATATTTACCACCCGGTGAATCTCGAGCCTTTATTTGTAAGCACGATTTTTTAAGTACTGTATCAATAAATTATTAATGAAAACATATGATAATTTCTAAAATTACTATAACAGTGTGTCTTGTGAGTCGGCGCTCTGTTGAGTGCAAAAATTTATTAATTTTATATCTCAAACTATAACACATGATTGTTAAATAATTGAATTAAGAAAAAAATATTGAAATTAATAACAAAAAAGGCTGTTATAAAGATTAAACACCGTACAGAGGGTGTCAGGGGCATGTACAGGGAAATACAGTGGCACACAGGGGATGTCTACAGTGGCTGACAGGGGATTACAGGGTGTACTGGGGCTGTGTACAGGGGCTGACAGGGGGTGCACAGGCGATGACAGGGAAAACACAGGGGGTAACAGGGAAAGGGATTTTCATACGGACAGGCGATTTTAGAGCCAGTAGTGAATTTTCTTCTGTATATTCACAGTCGTGATAAAAATAAATTCATTGTTACTATATCCATAGTGCCTATTAATTAAAATGAGATTTTGTAAGTTATTGTACACTATCCCACAGTAAGTGCATTAAATTCCCTTGCGTTCACAATACTTTGATAGCTGAGGAGGGTTAGAAAGTGCAATGACTGTTAAATTGCTTAATATTTTCGAGTTAAAACTTTCATTTTACTCATTAGCAAGTGAGGCCTAAATTTTTTTTTTTTACCAAACGTTTACAATAGTTGGCCCCTGGAGCTAGGATATTGATGATCCGAAACTTTTCCGACTCTTGCCTCTCACTCTTCCTTTTTATGAAATGATGTTTGCCAACTTAAAAAAATAAAAGCGTGATTATCGGTCACAGTAGCCTCGGATTTTGATGTAGACTCCAAGTATAAAGCTGGAAATGCGCATGCAAACATGAGACTCCCTGACAGGTCCATCTACGGATTATAGTACTCAAGTGACTGTCAAGTCATGTGAGCCTCTTGTTAAAAAAATAATCCCTGAGTTTTGTTTTCCCGACAAATGGACGTTGTTCATTAATCAAAAGTTTTGTTCATAGATATTTCTTACCCGGACTCAGACAAAGGATCAGCGCAGAGATTTAATTCAAGCAATAGTGACAGGGTGTGCAGGGCTTATCGTGGGAGTTTTGTCAACATTATTTGTTTGCATTTGTATTAACATGAAAAATCAAAGCAGGTAATTGCCTTTAAAGTTGTTATTTAATTCAGCATAAAACCAAATAATTCTGATAAAAATGTAAAGAAAACAATCTGTTCTTTCCCTATTTTTCTCTTTCGGTGCATTTCCCGCAATGTAATAATGAATACCATTGATATTTTTGGACAACAAATTCATGTTTAATGTCGATTCGTTTTTGCAGGATAATAAATGACGGTCTTATTTCAAAACCAAATATTTATTGCATGAATGAAACGGAACGAATAGTTTCGACTCGTTCAAAGGAAGATGAAATTGTATATCACGATGTTATGGACATTGTGGTTTGTTTCAGATTTATTTGTTTCGTATAATCACATAATAGTTATCTCCTATCAACGTTAAGATAAATTTTTCTTCCAAAATAAATCACAACATATTTTATAATTGGAAAGGAAATATTTGACAATAAATTGTCAACATGTGTGTATAAGTTAAAGGCTTCTTCAACCACACACACACACACACACACACACACACACACACACACACACACATATATAATATAAGAGATATATATATATATATATATATATATATATATATATATATATATATATATATATATACAGTGCTGCTATCGTGAAAGTTGACAAAACAATCCTATCCTATCCTATATCCTGTATCCTGCATCCTATCCTGCAAATAAGCTCTATCCTATCCTATCCCATACCATCCATATATAGGAATTAAAGTTAAATAAAACGAAATTTGAGGGGCAGATTGTACACAATAACGTAAACAAACAGGTAAGCGATTAGAGTTTTGTTTTTGTAATATTTATGTATTAAAAACAGATAGATAACTTCAATGTATTTATTGAACTATTGTTTAAACATACATTTTTATCATTTGTTTTCCTTATAACATAATAACCGAGTGAAATTATCGGTAATCGGCCGATTCGTTCGGCGATCAATGAAAACACGATCTGAACATTATAATTTCTTTAGGAATCATTAATACGATCGCATTTGTAGTTTAATCATTTGGAAGTGTTTGAAAAAAATAAATTCATACGCATTTATAGTTAGCTAACATTTATTAATTTGATCTGTTCAGTTTAATATCGGACAGAAATATACGGCCCTGTTACATGTATCAGGCATCGATGAAATTATACGAATCGTGAAAAGTACATTTAAATAATGTATATTTCTTCTTATATCTTTATTTAATTATATGCCGAATTTTTCATCCATGAATTCAGTTGAGCCTTTAACATTTTTTAGACTTAAAATGAAGAAAAGAAATATATGAAGTAGTGATAATTGTGTGACATCGAATTCTCACAGTAACTCCATACATACGTACGAACTGACAAACATGTGTCGCCGACTAGCGTGCATCAATATTAGCACTGTTTTGATACTATACTACATTTATAATCATTCTTACATATTTCAACTTGTAAAACAATTTAAATTGACATGGTAAATTAAATGCATTGTTACGTTAATTTTCGTTTTGCAAAAATCATTCTGAAATTTATACTCGAATCTGATTGGCTACAGGATGCAGGATAGGATAGGATAAGATAGGATAGATCTTAACTTTTATATTTCTATCATGTATCGTGCATCCTGCATCATATCCTATCCTATCCTATCCTATTCAACTTCCAGGATGGCAGCACTGTATATATTGTATGATGAATAATATAGTTAAATCTCGATTTACAATGTGCGTTCTTGTAGGACCCGGCCAATAAAACGGATATACAGCACAGTGTGAGCGACGTTTTCTGTCACCATGACCCTTCATAACAGTGTTATATTGGAAGCCCAAAGAGCAGTACTAATACATATGAAAATAAATTTGGCACATCCTAGATTTCAGTGAATAAAGCCAAAAAATCATCAAAAGAAAATGCATCAAGAAAAGAACCATCGGGCATGTACCATACGTTGTCAAAAGAGAACAATTTTGCTTTAAAAAGAATAGAAAATGGGTATCTTTATGAAAATAGAAATGTAGACATTGAAAACACTGCAACAGGTAAGACAATAGCTAGCTCATTGAAATCAGAACACCATGAGCAATATGCTACATATGAATTACCTGAAAGTCATTCGAATGCCAAAATCTGCCACGATATTAGGTCGAAAACTAGCGCTGTCAGCCGTTAACGATGATAATGAAGACTTAACAACTACTGTTTACCATGTGTTAGAAAAGAAAGAGTAAATATATCCAGCGACTTGATTTTGTCTTCAACGTCAGCCACTCAATTGAAATGACAAACTGTGTTCGACAAATAAGATAATTATTTCATTATTTAAGTGAAGACTTGTGCCTATTAAAAAGCATTGTGAGTTTACCCAATTCTTTGCTTTGTGTACGTTACCGTATGATTAGTGCAAATGTTGTATGAATCAAGAGGGAAACAGATTGGAATCATATTTGAGACAGGGATTTATACTATAACAGAAAATTACTATCACTTATTTGGAAAAAAAAAACATTGATGTAATGTTGGTGATCGGGAATAGGACTGTAAAGACATTAGTTCTGTATATATTTTCATTTATATTACACTTTTGAATCCTATATTATGGTGTAATAGACTGTGATATGTGTACTTGTATTTGTTATGAACCTTATCTTTAAAATATAAGTTTTCCAATAAAAAAATACTACATTTTAGAATGACCTGATAGAATATTTGTTACTTACTTGTAAACACAATAAAATATATTCGAAATGGTGAATTCCAGTAAATTATTGCTGTTATATAATGTAAGAATAGTGCTATTGATAGGCAAATGTCATTTCTTTACTATAAAAGAAGCACAAGCTGCACATGCTTTCATGCAAGATGGCCTATTTGCTCAAAGATAAAATGAACAACATTGAAATGTAACTTTTAACAATTTAAGAATACGTGTTATCTCATTTTTTTCTGCTTTGAGTAATTGAAATGTATTATTTATATTTTTTTTTATCTAAAAAGGGTGAAAATTGAGCTATTTATAAAGACGTATTCTATTACTTTGTGTATTGAGATTAGAACTGTACATGTTTTAGTCATGGCATCGAAATTACTAACAATCAAAATTTGACAAAACCTGAGTACACACCAGCCAGAAGCTAAATTAGATATTTCAAATTGTGTCTTGTTATCACGGACACGGAATAAATAATTACAGTATCCGTTAAGCATTGGCATAAAAAAAGTCCCGATAAAATTTCATTACATTTAAAACAATGTGTACACCACGTCACCTGATCCCACATGTGTTAGCTTGATAACGTGACCTCTGAATATAGAATGCATTTAAAATATTTCCTGGACACAATTTTTACCCTACATGTATGTGTTGTTGTAATTAAAAACGGCCTTTGTTTCCTGTTATGTTTCCAAAATACATGTTACGTGGGAATGGGTATGGGAAAATCCATATTAAGATACATAGGAGATAATATGAAGTTTATGTAAAGTGGATATGGTTTTATTGAAATTTTAAAAGTTGTTTGTAACTGATACATATAGAAAAACAACCTAAGTTTATATTTGCCAATCAGTCTAAATAAACAGAGAGCCTTAGAAGTATTATTCATATTTATACTTGTATATTACAAGAGTATTGTGGGAAATGTATGTGATGTTCAGTATATTTAATGTATATCCACTAGGTATTCACAGACAAACTTACAATTCTGAGATAAACATAGTTTAGCTCAAAATATGTGTTTCTACGGGGAAAAAAGTGAAAAAGAAATGGCATGCCAAAGAGCAGTTTATTTCATACAAAAAAAAGCTTGCAATTTACGTCACACACAAACTTGTGCTAGTTTTAAAAGTCCAAATTTAGACATATAATTAAAAAAAACAGAAGGGATATAGAAATACGAGTAATTTTGAAAAAAGCATTCATATAAGATTTTTGGAAAATTCACAAACCAAATTTACACTTTAGATGCATACGTGTAGGGATGAAAGCGCAATCTTAAATTCGTGTAACAACTGGTTATATTTTTATTTATTTGTCCGATACATAAGCTGATATGACTGATTTATTTGATGTTGATTTGTCCGATTACAATCATTTAATATTAAGGCTGAAAACTCGGTATGCTGTCATTATACTATACAAATAAAGCTAAGAAGATGACCTTTTGTTTCTGATTAGGACGGGCGAGTCGGACTAGCAATTTGTTGGACATCGAATTGATTTTTATACCGTTGTAGGACAGAAGGTCACCAAGGACGGATTAATTATTAAGCTAGTATTTACTGATATAATTTTGTTTGTCCCTAAATTAATTTAAACTTGTTAAATCTTTGATAAATATGTCCAACAAATACTAGACGTTAACATTACTTTTCAGGCAAATCGACGTACATGAAAAATGACAATATCAAACTGTCAACCATCTCAAAAATCCATAAAACGAAATACAAATTCAAAGCAGAGCAACACAGACCTCTGAAAAGATAGAGGTGGGATCAGGTGCCTAGGAGGAGTGAGCATCCTCTGCTGACAGGTTACACCCGTCGTGTGCTCTTTGTCGTAATCGGGAAAAAACGGAAAAGTCCGTAGAAAATTAGGTGATTACTTATGGTCTAACAATTAGTTTGAACATGTCAGTCAACATGCGACCCAGTGGAAGATTGTATTTGCTAACAAGGTCGTTGTATCGACCATTGAACTTACGAAAATATGACTTCAAACGAGACGGTTGATAGTCCTGTTTTATCAATTTGTTTGTCAGTGGCTTGCCTCGCTTTATAAACTGTTCATACGAAGAGCATGCCTTTGCGTATCGAATTAACTGAGAGACAATAACACCATATGCAGGTGATGAAGGTATATTGCTACAAAAGTAAGGAAATTTGACTATAGAAAAATTGAAGTCATCACGTTTATCATAAAGTTTTTTTGTTATGTTACCATCAATGTCCATTTCCAGTAAAAATCCAAATTTGAAACAGATGACGCAGACTCTGTGGTATCTTTTATTTCAAGTTTACTGGGATATATTTAGTCGACGTAAGTATGTACGCTTAAGTATGTAGCTTAATTCCACTGGCACCTGACGTTGTACATTGTTCTCATAATAAAATAATATATACGCTCTACCTAATTATAATAAGAAGGTGATAACTATTATTACTTATGAGGTTTGTTACTGATTGACTACAAAAATATATCGGGTTGCTCAATTTCATAGATGGCAAGGCGAAATATATCGGGTTGATCAATCTCATAGATGGCGAGGCGAAGTTGAGTCATCTATGAGATTGATCAACCCGATATATTTATGTAGTCATTCAGTAATAAACCTAATAAGTGTTTTGTTTTCCCGAGGTCTATCAAGTGACACATTGATTCACAAAAAGCGGTGATGTACGCAAACCCATGTTCAAGTTGCGTAACATCTCGTCTCATTTAAACTCTTCAAAATCATCAATCTCACCTTTCAAATACCTTTGAAATTCTTCGTTTCACCCATGTCTACTTACAATATTTTGTTGCTATTCAATTTTAAACGCCCCCCCCCCTTCACTCTGAAGAGATTTGAGCAAATATCGACGCTGTCATTTTAGTTTTGCTCCAGACACAACAATGTGACGTCAATTCAAAGGGCAACTATTCTAATTCAAAAATTATTCAAAAGGGCAACTACTCTAAATATTTGAAGAACTTGCAGAACACGGTTTCTGTGTTAAATAATATGAAATATCGAGATGAGTAGGCGAAGCTGCGGCCAATGACGGCCAAATGAAAAAAAATAATCATGAATGAATTTTGTTTGATTCTTATTGGAATCCTCATAAATATGAAGCTAAAATATAAAAAAATTCTTTTCAGCCAATAAAATTGGACGAAATCCCACAAAAATCTGAAAATCTACACAATATTCGTTCGTTAATAAGATGAAGAAAAAAAATTGAATGAAATTGAAAAATTAAAAGAAATACTTAATTATTGCAAAAATCTTGTATGAAAGATCCTGTTTAAGAGCTGTCTTTCTTTATTTTACATAGTCTCAAATATATTTGGACCAATATTTTAAGTAATAAAAATCACGAAGAAACACAGGGTGAAAAACCATTTTTAAGCAAGTCCTTAAAGGTGGCTTAAAGGTGGCGTAAAGGTGGCTAAAAGGATATACGATCTTAAAGCCACCTTTAAGTCAAGGTTCTTCATGTCCAAACGTCTTTAAGCAACCTTTAAGCCATCTTTAAGCTACCTTTAAGCATCTTTAAGTGGCATTTACACTCCCTTGAAGTTATCTTTACACCGTGTCTTTAAGTTTCCTTTAAGTTATCTTTGATTAAGCTGAACAGTTTCATATTAAATTCATAAATTAATTCAATAAATGCAAAAATTCTTTTGTAGGGGTGGGAGGGGGTTATCCAAGTGGTAATATAGTTTAAAAGAGGAGGGGGGGGTCCAGGCGGTTTTCATTGTCAACACAGACCACGCAGAAACTGGTATCTACACCAAATTATTAACACTGCTCCATTGAACACTGATCGCCGTTATAAAATCTTATTTTATTTTTTGGTTTCAAAATTATTGTAGCGGCGAGCGCAGTCCCTGTCTTTAAATCTGGGTATGAAATTATATTAAAGTATGCATGTTTGTTTCCTATTATAAACTAATCGGTGAAAGCTCTCTCTCTCTCTCTCTCTCTCTCTCTCTCTCTCTCTCTCTCTCTCTCTCTCTCTCTCTCTCTCCTTAGTAATTAATATTTAATATTTGACTAAATTAAACTTAGTCGAAAACCATCAAATGCTTGACTGTTAGCACAAGATTTTAAATTAAATCTTAAATATTTAAACACAACCTAATCAGTGATTCTACATCTGTTGTAAATGTATAATTATCAATATTATTAAAATTATTACATGCTGGAACTACGCCGTGATAATGAAAACCGGTAAATTGCGTACAACTATTACTCTAATAGTTTCAATGCATTTAAAAAAAAATAGTTTCATCCTCTTCCTTGCATTTCATAGTTATGAATTAGGTGAACGTATATCTAACAGATTTAAATTTATGAAACTTATTACTAAGTCTAGCAAGCCGAACAGTTTCCAATCGGGTATAATATATATTTTGTTCACTGAAGACCATGCAAGTACCGTAATTCATTGTAAATACATGCATTAATATAATTAGGTATAACTGATTGTTACAAACGTCATGGAAGTAAAAATCTTTTCAAGTAAAAAATACAAACACATTACCGGTACATTCAATAGCCAATGATTTATAGTATATAAAGACCCTATCATATATGAAGTTCCTGTGGCACTTGAATGGAAGTGAGATGGTGCTAGTAAACGAAGGGTTCCGGGAACTATACCCGTCTTGGGCGTCTTTTACTTTTTTTTCCCATTCTGTTTTTTCATAGCAAAAACCGTTTTTAATACTTTTTTCTATCTTGGAATCATTGAAACTTGCGACAAAATATACATTATTTACTTAACTCCCGTACATGTTCATGTATAATCAATTTCTTTTGTTAAAATCGCTGCGTTGTGTGTCTAGACATGCTTTCATTTCTTTGTGTATATCTAATTAAAATCTATTGTTTGTTAAACCTCAGAAAAACCCTGGAACTATCACAGGATATACACAACAGGTGTGTTTTTTGTCCAGACTCACGGCTATGTTCTTTTAAAATAAATACTTTGCATATAGGTTAAATATATTTGCCCATTGATCACAATCGATTAAATTGTCAAAAAGTTAATACATTTTGTTGGTAAATTAAGCACAATATTGAATAAAGACTGTTATGATTTTTTTTTGTAAAATGGCTTAAACGAGGCTTAAAGGTGGCTTAAAGAAGTTTGGACATTAAGGACCAATAAGTTGTCCTTAAAGGTGGCTTAAAGGTCGCTTATAATGGTCTTTAAGCTGCCCTTAAGCACCTTTACGCCATCTCTACGCTTTCTTTAAGCCCCCTTTAAGCCACTTTTAAGCAGCACATATAGCTTAAAGGTGGCTTAAAGGTAGCTTAAAGGTCGTCTTTAAGCTACCTTTAAGCACCTTTAAGCTATCTCTAAGGAGAACTTAAAGATGGCCATTCATCCTGTGAAAAAATGAAAAGGAACAAGTCTATGCTAAATATGCTACAGTATATAAGGTAAGTAGTGCTTATAATAATGTTTGAATCTGAAAAATTATATTTTTGATGAATGCATTAACATTATATATATTTAACACTTTAAAACAAAATGTTAGTAGTTAAATTGCCTTTTACTTTTTTATATACAATAAAAATTATATACACCAAACATACGCATATTAATACCTACATTAGATGTCCATAGAGACACACATGTACGTGTTTTAATGGAAAACGCGCTCCTTTTCAGAATTTTGTCGTTCCCTCATTCGCGGCTTGCAAATCCGGGCTTCCGCTGTTATTGCTACTTAGCTATATCTATTTTAATTAAAATACATTTAGTTTAATGTCAAGCTTTCAATGCAAGTCTCTTACTGTTTTACATTTGCGAAGTTAGGATCAATTCAAGAGATCGTCCTGTGGTACTTTAGTTTTATATTCATCATACATATATAATTATGTAGTTTAAATGAAAATATCATATCTGCTTACCTTTATCGATAATCCGTCACATATGTATAGTCGTCTGTTGCAGATGACATGACAAAAATGTATTGCCAATAGCAGGGAAACAATATATTATTTAGATTTCACGTTTTCCGTACAAAACAGCTGATAATCAATCTTAGTTGAAAGATTTAACCACGAAGAAAATTGACGAATTTTCTAAGAGGTATGGTTATTTTATTTCTATCTCATCTCCCTCGTTAAAAAAGTTTAATTAAACGGTGTATATATATTTTGTACCATGACATAATGTTATCATTTCGGAACAAAATGGCGTTTCAAACGGATGTCAGACATGTTGTGACGATGTAGCCGTCCAACTTAAGGTATCCGATACACAATTTCATCGCCAAACTTCGGCTTATGTCTTACAAGATCGTACAACTAAACATAACAAATTAACAAAAACACCTGATTTATATTATATTTAGTAAATGTTAAAAAGAATAGATATGATTATTAAATAAACTAAATTAAAGAGAAAATAAAGGTAACGCGCACGAGAATTCTCGAGACTGTCAACTTCTGTAATGGCGCATGTAAACAGAAGACGGAACAAACTTGGGCAGTTCAAAGCGAGCAACAATAATATTGTGATCGAGGAACACAATTATACTTCAGCACATAATATTTATCTATTATCCCAAATATTGCTAAGCAAATGTTGATTGAAGTTTGTTGAAAAATTCTGAAATGTCGATGATGACATAATACGGCCACTTTCAACTTAGCGTGCCCTTGAAAGAATGAGACCACGCAAGCTGCAGTGCAAATGGACATTGTCCTGCTTGTTTAAATGGGCGCGTCTGCTAAGAATGAATGATCGATATTTCTGCTGGTGAAGGAAACAATCCATTATGCTCTCAGAAGGATGAACAATCTTAATTGGTTATGACCTTCTTGATAAGAGCATTGACTGCATCGACAAATTAATCACAATCAAATGCCTAAATCTTCTAAGTAATTTACATACATGAATATGTGAAACACTATATATTTTATGTAATAACTGATACAACTGCTACGAGTTTGCATGCAAGTTCCTCCGTGAAAATAATCGTCTTACGTCATTGCTACATCCATAAGAATATTTTAATGAAAGGCACATCTTGACGTAAATTACCATCAGTGGTAAGACCCCCTGTTCCTATGTACCTTATTGCATACCCAAATCCTCAACATACCTTAAATCTTCATCGTCAATAAGAAACCAATGGAAACGACGGACAATAGAGTGTCCGAGAATCAAAACTTTGGTTGAATCCATTGATAGAGAATCAGACAAGAATTATGATAAAATTGTATGTAAACGATCAGTGACAAACATATGAATATATTCAAAGCTTAACGTTTGTATTTTTAAAGAAGAGGTCTAAAGGATCATAATCGGTATTCAGAAGTGTTACCCGTGCGGCGTCCGGTAAGAAAGTGAATCAGCGCGTCTTTCTAAACGAAAGGAGTCGCTAGAATTCCTGCATTTAATTTTATTGATCAAATGATGACACCAATATTACGTGACCAAATATAGCATTATCTACGTATTGATAATACACATTAAAAAGTGCGATAACTCTTAAGCCGGAAAATTTCAAAATCAATAAAGCATTTTGAGTAAACATAAAATTTCTATATACGTACTGTTGATTATCAGCCAAATGTTTGGTTAAAAAGATATGAACGAGTTAAAAAATTACAGAATTTACAGAAGTCGTTACTCGAGAAAAAACTGAAATCCAACACAAGGTAAGCCATAAATAATGTCAAAGTTAATAAGACACACATTATTTATAAACGAGAACCTCTAATGAAACAGGTGCTATTATTGTTTCCTCATTTTCAAAGCCAAAACTGGACCCATTTGGACACATTTATAACATCCCAAGAGTTCATTGCAAGGTTAAGGACTATCAGTATGAGAATTGATTCACAAAAGGATCGAAAAAAAAACCCAGTACTTCATCTTTTAAAGGTATCGCAACACTCGAAGACGTTTTTCATAGTTTCTTTGAAATAGTTATTTTACAAAAAAGCGAAGGGGCATTTTAGAAATTGAAGAGTATGAAACGTATCCCTTTTGTTAAATGTTGCAACATTGTACCCTTTATTAATGCTTAAAGATAGGAATGTAAAAATACATGCACAGGTACATGTAACATTAAATATTTCAATTTAAAACCAATAATCGTAAAATCATACTATAGATACACTTGAATTCTACGCTTATCTTCGTAATTAAAAAAAAATGTTAGCTAGATGACACCAATCGACGTAATATCAAATAAATTTAGCAAAAAGGCAAGATTCAAGGACAAAATAAACTGGAAAAAATATCACCACATGGTCTTTGTGATAAGCTCGTGCATTTTTAAGACTAGGCGCAGACAAATTGGGTATGTTAATGATTTTATTTCATATGTTACACATGATCATGAATATAGACTTTATTTTCGATTAAAAAACCAATTGCATGACTATACCAAACCGGAAATGCTCCATTCATTCAAAGGGAGGATCGCCGACATCCCGATTTGTCATCGCAATAGTTCATTTTCTGGAAATAAATTATTCATAAATGCTTCTTGAGTTTTAATAAAATTAAAACGAAGGTTTATATTTTTAAACATAATATATATTTTTAAAATGTATAATGTAAAGAAATATACGACATTAATGTAAAAAAAATATATTTTTACTAGCATTTAATGAATTATATATCTGAAATATCTATTATCATGAAGTTATAATATCAATTTTTTTAAAAAGTTATAGAATCCTTGCAAATAAAATAGTGTATCAAAGAGTGTGAGTAATATTTTCTGTCACGACGACTTCCCAGAGGAGCGATACAGACAGAGCCCAAAAAGTCGTATATTGCATAATAGGTTGAATTTAATGTAATTTTGCATTCCTGTAAATTGTTTAAAGTTCATATTATATGTAACAAATAAAGAGCGCAAAAATTGGCTAATTTAAAATATTTGACACCATAGAATTGTTTTGCTTAAACGTCTAGATTTAAGAATAGTTAAAGAAAAAAAAACATGTATAACTAGAGTATAGTAAATTTTAAAGTTTATTTAATTTATACAATAATATATATGTACATCAGAATCATCTTAATGGTATGCTTATTTCTAAAGTATGATTATATGCTGTAAAGAAAAAACGTTTATGTAATAAATGTGCTGGGAACACATGTATATATTTTGTAGAATAGTGTTCTGCCAGTGCGTTCAACGAATCATATATCACATAATTTATAGAGCTTTTTAATTTACCTCGAATAATCCATCAAATATTTCTTTTGTTTAATTACTTTTATCAATGGAAATATCATCATTTATATGTCTTGTTATGAAGCAAGTTCACGCAGTAAATTAATAGCGGAGTGATAATCTGATATAAGTTTTATAATAAAATGTCTATTAGTTATAAAATTAAAAGCGTGATCCAACTATCGTTGCTTGAATGTAAACACGGCATTAATCTTATTTTTATAATTTAACAATCATAATATACCAGTATCAATAAAAAGTTATATTTTAGATATATCATAACCATACTTTTACATCAAATGAAGCATATATATTTTCACTTAAATCCGAATGGGAGAAGTAACATCTAAAAATTGATCAAAATTGACTCCTTACAGCGAATTTTCTCATTTGAGGTAAATATGACGTCAATTGTGCAGATTTTAATAACTGTTTTTATCTATATCTAACGTAAAGGTGTAGAAACGATGACATTGATAAAAGAGAATGTTCCACCTATCTATTACCTATATTAGTATCTATGGACGTTGGTGTAGAAATACATCCAACAATATAATGGCATACTGGGCAGTGACATAGCTGAGTACACGAACATCCATAAGATGGTGGGCTGCACAGCACAGAACAGTTTTTTCCATAATACCCAGCTGGACATTCTGCAAATACAATCTATCATTAGCAACGAAAACTTGCAGTATTTTATGTTTTAAGCTAAAATGTCGAATTAAACACGTACTTTTGTTCTTATTTATGAAAGAAAAATTTTAGCATTAAATACCTTGACAAACACTTCCATTTGTAAAGAAATTGAAAAAGCATTCTTCAGAACCGTCTTTAGCATATCTGTTACATTAAATAAATGAAAATATGAAAAATAAAGATTCATATTGACCACTTGATATTAAAAATTAATGTAATTATTGAGGAAAAACTTGCAAGAAATATACATATCTACATACCTGTTTGGGCAGCTGAAAACACCAATATTCCAAAAAAATAAAACTACAAATTTAAATCTGAAACCAAAATCGTGTAACATCTCTACACATCAGTCATTAGTTTATATACATTATACATTAGTATTTACATACATGGAAAACGTACATGATAGTAGTCGTCCCTTGTTTGATTTAGTTCCTGCATAATACATAATTATTCATTGTGTCATCGGAAAATACAGATTAAACAAATTTAGAGTATTAAAATCCATGTAGATTATATTCTACATCTGTCTGCATTAAGATCATTTGATTTACACATTTTGATAAGGTTTTTGTACATTATATGTGTCAAGTGCAATCCATAGCTATCACAGGTTCTTGTACATTATCATTTTCAAACCAAAACCTTCCCCCAAAAACATACCAAACGTTTTTTGGTCCGTTACCACTTTTTAATTATTAAAATCTTTTTCAAAATTACTTTTAATCAATTTTTTTTTCAACACTCAATTTTGAGCAATATAGATCAAGTCATTTAAACATGACTCTATAATTAATTGTATGGCTACATCAGTTCATAATATCGATGCATATTGGTTGGTAAAACTATAATGAACTTTAGATTTTCTTTTCCGAAAGGTTTCTTTAAATGATAACACATTGACTTTGCAAATTCAAGAATATTACAATAATATAAGGTATTTTGTAAATGAAAAGCATTATTGGTACAGTCCCTGAAACGTTGTGCTTTCACATTTTTTTCGTGCGTTCACCGTGCGCTCACAGTGCGCTCACCGTACGTTCACTTGCGCTCTCTGCTTCGCTCCATTCGATCTGACTGTTTGCAAAGCGCTCACCGTGCGCTCACAAAGCGTTCACCTTACGCTCACCGTTCGTTCCGCGTTCACTTATCGTTCAGTCCCTCGACTCTTCATTCATTTTCATTCGGAAATCCAAGGTGAAAGGATCGGTCTTTGCAAGTAACAACAGAATGAGGAAAGAACGCATGCATAAAGGTGGAAGGAAACTTACATTTCACATCAGAAGAAACATTATTTTAATCAGAATCTATTTCGTAGAATTTAAAGTACACATTCTTGAGCAAGTCCGTAATTAAATACAAAAAACTGTTTTTGTTTTGTTTTGATTTTGTTCTTGTTTATCTTATGACTTCAACAATACCGTTGTATGTTTTTTTTTTAATTCTGTAAGTTACCAGTGAATGACTAGACGCTGTATATTTCGATTAATGCAAATTTATTATCAACATCTTCACGTTTTTTTTCTCATAGTGCCCAGTTGTTGAAGCAGGACATGCGTTAAACGTGTAATCCATATAAAATGTACATCACTGGTACTATTCATATGTACACTGTAAATGTACGGGAGATCAGTCAGTACAGTTTATGTGTCAAATTTTAAGCGATATTACAAGGATAATCTTATATTTAGGCTGATACATGAAACAATACATACATGTAGTTAATTTGCTATTTATCCTGATTACCGACGAAATACAATGTAAGGATAACTCCCGAGGCACACCGAATAAATCGTTCATCTTGGGTTCAAATAGCGTTCACATATCGTTCACATATCGTTCACCGTTAAATTTTCGCTCGCGTTTGCGCTCTGTTTGCGCTCTGCGTCGCTCACCGTTAACCGTTCATAAGCGTCCACCAAATTTCGTTCATCGTTCGCTCACCGTTCGCTCAGAGTGCGATCACCGTTAGCTCAGCGTATGCTCATTGTTCACTCACCGTTCACGTGGGAAAGTAGAACGTTCCAGGGACTGTAACAGTTGAATAGATTCCAAAACAATAAACAAAATAAAAAAGTAATCATTAAGTACTAGTAATTGAAAACAGACAAGATGGGTGATCCAAAGATATTCAGTATTCAATCATTATATATGCATACATGTATATGTAGAACTATTTAACTAATGTTCAATTCTTACATGCATAATACATATTATTTGTGTACATTTTGCTAAAATCATGTACTTTTTCTGGCATATCTAAAGATCCCCAGAGGCTGAAGTAATGTTGAATTAATTTATTCTTTTTAAACTATTATTTTGATTTTAAACTTCGATAATTTTTTTTTATTCTTATTTTTTTAGTTAATCAAAGTAAGATGAATACATGTACAGTAAAGATAAAGTGGTTTTCTATTTTCTGTGAAATGTTGTGTACTTACCCACTGTAAGTTTTATTTTTATTCCCACGTGTGCAAAAATAGCATTAAGAAAGACCACAGTTATTGGTAAATATTCCGCTTTAATACATACTAGTACAAGATGCAAGTAAGATTGTGTTATAATCCAAATACATCCAGTTATTGTTGAATCACTGACATATCATTGAATTAACAAATAATATGCATGTCTGTAAATTTACAAATGAAATATCATAAAATAGTATGAAATATACACGTGTATCATTGTAATGATATATGTATGTATTGATTAATTTGTATTAATGTAGTTAGTTCATTGCAGTTCTACATATATATAAACAATTGTTTTTATTTCTTCAGTTTTGGCACCATATTTTAGGACTACAATATTGAATTTGGACTCACATGCTAGGAATGCTAGGAAAATGATTACTTTAGTGGAATTGTTACATTGAATTAAATGGAACTATATTTTAGATGCGCATGATGCAAATATCTGAATGGTTTTGAGTCTATTTGTGAACATGTGAAACCCATGTGTACATTGTATTTGGGGATAGATATGTTTACTATCAATTTATCTCTCTTACAAGCAACATATTGCGTTATTTTTCTGTTCTCATATTTTTCTTGAAGAATTTAACGCTAATTTCTCTTTCATGAATAATATGCTGAGAGTATAGTTAATCAATTAACTTAATTAAAGCTATATAGTAACGTATAGTGAAATTAATTCCTTGTGTGAGACCTTAACTAGGAAGCGAATTCCTTTGGCTGTTGAACATTATTCTTACTCCATATAACCTGTAGTTGTCAGTGGTGTTTCATTGCATCATTTTTTTTAATTTATTTTCCTTACCCGTTAAGGTATGGTTCGTAAAGATTCCGTTTAATGATATCACTTCTTTTAAGGTGAAATGACAAAAGATTGTGACAGAGTTAAATGGATGAAACAATTACCGCTTATATGTAAAAATTACAGGTCCAGCACGCAATTGCTGTCCTATTCTTGATGGCGACCGCTGCACAGTGACATTGATGTCTCTTTGAACTGAAACCGTTGCTTTTTATATCACATGTGACATACATTTTTTTTAATGCATAGTCTGTACCTGAATCGATTCAATTGTACATATGTTTTCCATACTTTTTTAATTCATGTAATCGAACTTCTTTTAAAGGATGCTTACTCCTCCATGGCACCTGATCATACCTCCATTTTTTAAGAGGTCCGTGTTTTCTCTGCTCCTGTTTTGTAATTTTCCTTTGGACTTTTGAATTTGAACACATGTCATTTTTATTACAAAGTGTATCTTGGAAAATTTGTACCAATGTTGACATGAAGCAATTGTATTTAAAATAGCTATAAAAAGTTATATTTCTAAGAACTTTACCAATAAGTCTTCACATAACAAATATTTTATCCTGTCATTTATAAAAATATATCCAACAATTAAAATCGGAAAAACAAATATTCTTGATTTATTTACATATTTGCTTCAATTTGGTTTTTGTTAACAATAATTTACAATCTTACACATCTTACACATGGGGTAATATGATGAACTCCTTTAAAAATAGTTATGCATAAGTCATATCCGAAACTTGTTTAAACACTGTTAAGTTAATGATTTGATTTTAGCGCCTTAAGTCATCAACGTTAGAAATAAGCATTATCAAAATGGTGATTCAATATTCTTTTCAAAAAGTGTCCACTCGTGCCCTATCCATTCCTATGTTTGCCATGTGTATCCGTACGCCAGTATGTGGCTTAATCCTGTTTAGTGTTTATTATACATTTTTTTGGTAATTGAAAAAAGAAAGTTTAATTTAAAGGAAATCTACACTGATGGAATTAGTTTCTTATCCTTATCCGAGTAATTAATTAGTTAGCTGGCTATAATTTCAATCCTTATCGGAACTGTTGTAAACTTATAGAACTTTAGAAAAATTATTTTTACTACAATTTGCTGTTACTGGTACGAACATGTAAGTAATGGTTTAATTTTATTCTTAATCACTGTATCCTTACGTCTCAGATTATTGCACTATTTACAACTTGTATTTTTAAGCTTTCTCAATGACAATTATACGAGACTTTATAATTATGTTAATTTTTCCCCTTCCGTGTCGTTTCACACCTCTATCATTTATAAACCTCTGCAAATGGGCTATATTATGCAATTTTTAGTGATTGGTGATTGATATATCTATGAAATACTTAGAGCTTGATATGCAAGGCCATTAAATATTCAAATGCAATAGTGAATGATTAGAATTTATGTGCTATCCTATGAGAATTGAATAAATGGAGGGTTTATTCTTGTTACATTATCGTTCAAAGTAAATCCAGGATTGTAAAGATAAAATATTCGCAAAAATATATAGGAATGATATGATATGTTAAACGAATGGTAAGATGAATACACAAGCAAATAAAATGCAATGACATAATACTTATTTTGACAAAGTGATTTTTATGATTTGGTATGCTATGGTTTTGTGGATTTGAATAGACTAAAATACATGTATATACGATGCCCTTTTTATTGCATGTTAAACAGTCCATAAATATTTATTGACTTAACAAACATTTTAAGAAATTGTCACTTAAAAAAGGAAAGATACAATTAACAAAGTTTTGAAAAACAAAATCATAAGCAAAAATGTCCTAGGAAAACACGTACCTCTTTTAACCCTTAAAACACTTAAATGAAGATCATACTGCTTCAGAGGTAGAAAAAAGGTATATCGTAATGCCATTAAAAATAAACAACAATGGTTTGATCAATAAACAGAAGATTCTCTTTTAGTTTTATTGAAGACTTTTGTTAGAGGGATCAAGCAGCGATGATTTGTTTACGATCAAACATTAAAAGAGGACATTTATTATGTTTTGTTTTGAAACAGTCCAAGAAAACTTACATAGATTACGATTTCTAATTACACATTAAGTAATTATTTCAGATTAATGAGTGAACAGAAAAGATGACACGCGATAAAACGATTGATGCAATCTGGAAAACATCTGCTTATTTCTGTAAGTAAAATTATTCAACTCATTTGATTACTTAGATGGGGGTTTTAATATATTTACATATTTATGTACACACTAGTTGCATACATTTGTCACCGTATTCAGTGTTGCGGGTTAACTGACAGGCTTCAAAACACCTCCAGAGTGTGATAGTAACACAGAAATAAAAGTGACATTTTTCACAATTTATGTTTACAAAGTTAAGATGCTTTAAAAACTCATGGACTGACACACTGGTAGGTCGGATGGACACAAAACTTCACCACTCCATTCCTGTACGCTATTTGGAACAGGATTCACTATTCGGGACCTGCTTACACAGAACAAACACATTAAGTTACACATACACATAAAGTTAGATACAAGTAATGACCCACATGGCCCACCGTACATAACAATGATACAACGTGGTATACGTGGCAGCGCTACATTACATTTACTTGCATTTCACAATACATAATAGTACACTGAATTACTTTACACGTTACTTAAAATACTGTGACATTAACTTGTAAATTACATTGTTTAGAGTCACTAAAAATGACAGACACATTTACTACTCAAAATAAGAAAGCCCTATGAATAAACTCTACTCACATTACTATATAAAGAAATAATGAACTACATGTATATAACGAACATTACAAACAAATAGCATACGAAAGAAACATTCAAACAATACAAATTACAAATAAAACACATTGAAACAACAAAGTTATCCAAGGACCAATTAATTAAAAAATGCAATGAAAATGAATAAGTAAATTGGATTAATCATCCCAGAAGCTGTGTCTGTATCTATAAAGTTAAATAATAACTAAACTACTGATGCAGAAAGATCGTGCAGGTAGATTTTACCCGGTCCAAAGAGAGCCAAAAACCTAAACTCAGGTGGATATATACAGGTATCAAGGGGTACCAAAAAGGGTACTGAAACAGAGGTCCAGTGCAGGATAACTTAAAATAAAATACACATAAAAACAGCATCGTAAATGTAACAACACCTTTCCCGTGAACAAGAAGTATGCTTATACTTCCGAACATACATTTAGCTACATCTCGCACATGTCAAGAATACTTTCACAATTCTTTTGGCCGGGAATACAATCTCACGTCAAACGATTTTGCTGTTCTTGTAACATATGCCAAAGAACCATTCAGAAGGGTAAGGTTTCAAAGTTCTCGCTTCAGAAAAATGCCACTTATTAATGTTCCGTTCAGGAGAGTTGCGGTGGACATTTGGGACCTATTCATCCGGTTACTGATAAAGGAAACAGGTACACTGTATATATTAGCTATGATCCATTGTGCAACTAGATATCCGGAAGCCATACCAATGTCTTCTATTGAGACAGAAATGGTTGCAGAGGCGCTCATAGAAATCTGATGTCACTTTTGTTTCTGTTTTATTATCCCACTTCTGACACCATTTGGTGCAGGTTGACCGACATGCTTCAAACCACCTCCTGAGTGTGATAATAAAACAGAAACAAAAGTGACGTTTTTCACAATTTATGTTTACAATGTTAAGATGCTTTACAAATTCATTACGAATTGCTTTCATTTTATCAACAGATTCAACTCCTTGTGAGTTCGATGCAAATTCTCGTATCTGTTCTGCTAGCAAACCGCTGTATTGAACATACGGGTTATAGTCTTGACTGATTGCCGTTTATAACTTCACTGTTTAGTGGTCAGTATCTTATTGTTTTTTAATTTTGTCGATAAATTTAAAGTTTCAAACAACAGTGAATGTGCATACATGTATTTTGTGAGTGGGCAGATATTTGCCATGTGGTTTCTTAAATATTGAAAAGTATAACGTTATGCAATCAAAATCATTGTTTTAGATTTTGTTGCGATTAAAGAGATAAGACGATATAAAACCGCATCGAAATCCGTTCGATATCAACGGAGACAGCGCTTCAAATTCGTCTATTTTTACCTGAACCGGATATCCAAATAAGGAAAATACGAAACTCTCGATGTGACGTCACAACGAGGACAATGGCTGCAAATGCAGATATTTGTTCAGCAGATGATTTTAATGGATGTACGTGCAAATTTAACTTAAACTACATTTTTGACAACCTAAATGTGTTTATTTTTGTATGTAGTAAAATGTATGTTTGCTTCGTGCATGGATCACTGATTTAGCTTGAATCAAGAAAAAGTGAAATGCGAAAGAAAAGCCAGGAATACAGAGAAAAATCAACAAAACAATTCATTATAATCAAACACATTTAGTAAAATAAAAAAGAATAAGTTATTTGATGATTGTGATTTTGAAATACGGTTTATGTACGGTACCTTTATTTTGTTAGAAAGTGACACTATACATTTTCCAAAAAATAAAAATAAAAGTACTCCAATATTGCTCGATTTTAGTCTTCCATCGTTTATCTAAGCAATAAAAGTCAACTTAACGAATATATGATAATCAAAATATAATAATCTTAATTGATTTATATTTTAAGCAATCCAATCATCAATGTAAACCTCTATCTTATGTAATTTGATCGGAATTACCAACGCGTATCCACCTTTTATACATTATCTATCAACGCTGAGTTTTCGTAGAAAGGGGGTATTTCCCAGTGAGATTAATCAATCATTATTAGTTAATAGCAACAACACTCAAAAGTAATGATGAGTCATTGCGATCGATTTTGAAGTGTGTTTTTTTTTTCATAAAGAGAGACTAACACTATTACTGATTCTTTATAATGATTAAAACAGGTACCTCATCTTTACAGGGTTACAGCCATTTTTTATGCATTGTTAATATTCATATCAAAGCACAGCATGGCAATTTTGTTCATATGATCCATATTTTGTTTTTGTTTTGTTTTGACTCTAAGGATTACATTTGCTCAGAATGAAAATAAAATCCACAGATGATAATGAAAAACCATCTATTGTGTGTTATAGACCTTTCATTGTAATGTCATTTTTCACTTTCAGAAAATCAATGACCTATTTTTTGTGTTAATGGCCATTGAATATTTTTTTGAAATTTTAAGAAAAATCTTTTTAAAAAATTACACTGTGATTGAGATTTTCTTAATTGTGAAATTACTACAAATGGCTAAACGCTTTTAAAAATAAAATACAGTTTATGAATGGTTTCACTTAATACATGTAGATACAAAGCATTATGTTTTCATTGACAAATTTTATAAATATTCCAGTCTGAATTTCCTCCATTTATTTTCAAATTTCTATCCATTTTTGATTCAATTTAATAAAAATTGTGAATGATGATAATTTTAAAACATTTATAGTATTAAACTTCTTATATTGACCTTATTCTGCTGGCATAGAATTAATATTAGATCAATGATCAAAATTTTGAGATATGGTGTCTTTTATCGTTGTTAAGCATTTTCCAATATTTGTGTAGTGTGTGCCAAATGATCTACATTAAAAATGTGCAAAATTATGTTAACTAACAAACAGAATTTTATCTTTTCATATTTTAATACTGCCAAAAATATTTCAATGAAAAAACAAAATTTGAAAAATATAGTCCGAATTTCTTCTGTTTTCCTAAAAGAACAATTTTGTATGAGCCTAATTCCATAATATTGTAAAAATATCGAATGTAATGTCAATAATAATTCATTTCAATGATACTTTATGTGTTTAGAATAAATTTTACTCATGACATTGAACTTTATAACAATCCAAATTTGAGAACTTAACCCCTCAGTAACCAAGGTCCTTAAAGTAGATATTGTGCCATTTTTGTCATTTTGTAATCATAACAAATGATATCATTAACAACTAATTAATTGGTTTTTGCTAATTTAAATGTTGAAATTTAAATGTAATTAAAAAATTGTATGCACAGATAATTGAGGAATTTCCAGAAACCCCAAAGCCAATGTTGATCTATACATGTACATAGAGGTTATATAATTAACTTCCCTGTGCGTCATATAATTAAATTAATTAAAATCAGTGTAAAGTAGCCTCTAACACGGATGCTGAAATAAACAAATGTTACATAATTTAATATATAGTATTTAGCTTTGTTTTTTTTTAGTATAGTTTGTTCCTTTTGCGATCAAAACGCCCTTTAACCATTAAGATAAAAAAAGTGGAAACTATTTTGTATATAATGTGTCATTTATATGATTTTTGACAGGCATTCAAGTGTTGCGAGCCATTGCTGAATTCTATATGCATGATACCAAGCTACACTGGGACCTTTGCAACAGATGTACATGTAGATATCAACATAGTACATGGTACGTTAAATATATAATTGTTTAATACGGACAAAGTGCTTACAACTTGTCATTGATGCATGCTATTGTTTTATTTATTTGATATTAGTGCATGTTTGAAGTGCACTCATATATTCAAAATGCTTTAAATAAATAAAAAACGACAGGAATTGTATGACGTCAAAATTGACCTTGAGCATATGATTACAATTTTATTTGACGGACGAGACTATTTGACCCGGAAAAAGCATATGAGAGAAATTCAATTAAACCAAAAGCACAAAACACGTGACATCGGTTTTCTAATACTTATATATAAACTGCATGGTGTACGGAACCTTTAGTAGAGTACTATTGCGAAATTTAATGACCTTTTAGGAAACTATTTTGTTAAAATTGAATAAAGAGATGAATACACTATCAAAGTCATAAAATTTTCATAAGAATAGATGTTCATTCAATAGTTGATGTTTCTTTGTTTGCATATGGAGAAAACATTTTAAAGTTTTCAACCTAGGGTGAGTATGATTCATTAAGTCTGATACAATAACCTATATCGAGATAATTTGTTAAATTATAAGACATATTTTACATAAGAATTCATATTTGTACATTCGATAAGACTGTTTTACTCTCTCTCTCTCTCTCTCTCTCTCTCTCTCTCTCTCTCTCTCTCTCTCTCTCTCTCTCTCTCTCTCTCTCTCTCTCTCTCTCTTAGCAAACAAATCAGTTCATGAAAGTGCGCATAGCAATAAAAGAAGTTTCAAAAAGTCATTGTTTGTAGGAATACGATAAAAAACAGGATGTATTTAATATTTACTCACTTAAAGAATAAGTTAAAAACTTTACAATTTACAATTACTCTTTTAAAATCACTAATTAATGTTGGTTTGTCATTCCCACGTAGTGTACCTATGAATTGATACATTTACACTTCATAATAATGAACTAGAATTTGTAAAGTAGCAGGAAAAATGAAGTATAATTATAGATATTAATTAGTTTTTACTTACGTTCTTAAAAGTTTAAACCAGTCACAAGATTTTTTTTTTTTTATAAAGAAACAACTTCAAACAAAAAACAATTGTGTTTGACACCGAGGAACTATGATCTTTTGGAGGACAATGTCTTGTATTCGTAAGTTATGATTGTTTAAAAATCAAAAATATTGAATTAGAAATGTTGTTTTCTTGTTTTAAAGTCATTTGTTAATCCATACTTTTATTTCAATATCTCGTGATAAGTTTAATTTTTTTTGATGTTTTTATGCAGACGTTCAATTTTTTTTTTAATTATTTTTGTAATGTGTGTATGTTTATATTATTTTCTTTCCTGCATTTCTTATTTGTTTTTAATAGAATCCGTTATCCTGATTGTGTTGGTTTTTGATAAAACAGATCATGTCAGAACAGAAGAAAATAGAAGGTTAAAAGTTAAGTTAATAAGTTGAATTCAACATGATTACAAGTCCAAATAATGTTTCAAAATAAAATACGTACATGTAATACTATACTGTGATTTTGTTGCAGTGTCTTTTCATTTTTACACACTGGAAAAACAAGCCCGATGAATATACGGCACACCTGTTTTGACATCGATAAAGCTTCAGTGAACTCAATGTATTTAGGTAACTCTCTATGTTCTATACACTTTTGATATATCTTCAATTTAGAGTTTTTGTCACCACATAATATAAATGAATAATGTATAATGTTCGTAAAATTTGTGGATTTTAGGTATATCAGTTTTCGTAAATAAGAATATGGCATGCGAACTCGAAAACATTGGGTTAACAGAGGTACAAAAATACATAATCCTAGACAAGCATCAACGACAACTGTGTAGAACCAAATTAACTATGTCTATCAACAGCATAAATTGTGAAAAAGCCATTGAGGACTTGAAATATATGTGCCAACATCTTGATGAAAAGTCAACAATTTTCTTTCATGGTAAGGTTCTATAATGATCAATTATTTGCTCTGAAATTTTGAATTGATAATTTATAATTCGTGTACTAAAAAAAAACTGAACTACTCAGAGATTTTTTTTACAGATTGTATGTTTGACAGTATCCATGAACAAAATGAAACTTTCACAGGTGATATGATATAATAATCTCGAAAAAAAGTATAATAAACTGTATTTGGTTTTTAAAGAAAAGCAAAAAGTATTTTTTATTTTCACAGAATCTGAAGCAATTATTATTTCGGAGTTTCCAACATCTAACATTGGTGAACTAGGACATGCATACGAAATTCCAACAATTCATTGCAACATGAATGAGTGTGAATTAAAGAACGCAAACAAAGTGCGAGAATTAAGGACTTCACCTTCTAAAGGTACTTGACTTAAAGAGGTTCAGGTTGTTTGTTAACATCATACATGAAACGAATAAGAAATTAATGTACGCTTATTAAACTATTTTTTTAGATTATGAAATTGTTATATATCGTGTGTCGTTTGTTAACAATTTTACTTTTCTTATTGAAAATTCCAAAACCAATTGATATCATTTTGGCTTTGTAGCATTTCTATAATATGGAGAGTCTCAAGAGTAAATTTTATGACTTTACCATCTCGAGGCCTAATGAGAGGGACAATATATGCAAAACATGGTTAATATTCATATATTTTCTTCTCTACCCCCACACAGGAGGACAGAAACCTAAATGCATGGTTATATACATAAAACCCTTTTCCAAAACTTGTTAACGGACCCGAGTCAAGAGTTCAGGTCCTAGAGTGGGGCCAATACGACCACATAGTGAATCTGTATTAAAGAAAAAAACATTCTTCTCTACTTTCACAGTAGTGAGAGATACACTATATGCCTGGAAACTCTGTTCATTAAGTCCTCTACCAGAATTGTGAAATTCAGTCCATGGGTCAGGGTTTCAGGTCTTTGGTTCTGGACAATATGGCCATAAAGTAAAATTGTATTTAATTTTACAAAATTGTCCTCTCTACTTCCATAGCAGGGGGAGTTAAAATGAAATCATGGTTATGATGTCAATGAAGCCCTCTTCTTTACTCGTTAATTCATTACCTCTGGAACAAGAGTAGTGCAAATATGGCCAGTATTGAAAATGTATAACATGTTATGATATTTTCTTCTGTATATTCACAGTCGTGATAAAAAAAAAATCATTGTTACTATATCGTTATGAAAAAATGACAATAACAAACCGTCAACCATCTAAAAAATCGATAAAACGAAATACAAATTCAAAGCAGAGCAACACGGACCTCCAAAATGATAGAGGTAGGATTAAGTGCCTAGGAGGAGTGAGCATCATCTGCTGACCGGTCACACCCGCCGTTTGCTCTTTGTCGTAATTGGGGGGAAAAAAACCGGAAAAGTCCGTAGACAATTAGGTGATAAATTATTGTCTAACAATTAGTATGAAAAACGTCTGTCAGCATGCGACCCAGTGGATGATTGTATTTGCTGACAAGGTCGTTGTATCGACCATAGAACTTACGAAAAGATGACTTCAAACGAGCCTGTTGATAGTCCTGTTTTATCAACTTGTTTGTCAGTAGCTTGCCTCGCCTTAGAAACTGTTCATACAAAGAGCATGCCCTTGCATATCGAATTAACTGATAGACAAAAACACCATATGCAGGTGATGAAGGTATATTGCTACATAAGTAAGGGAAGTTGACTATAGAAAAATTGAAGTCATCGCGTTTATCATAAAGTTTTGTTGTTAGGTTACCATCAATGTCCATTTCCAGTAAAATATCCAAATATGAAACAGATGACGCAGACTCTGTGGTATCTTTTATTTCAAGTTCACTGGGATATATCGAGTCGACGTAAGTATGGAAATAACAATTGTTAATTGATAATACGTCGTCGATATACCTGAATGTTGAGTTGAAGGCCACAGCGAGTGATTTATTTTTTTCACGTACAAGTTTTTGAATAAATTCTGCTTCATAGGAATACAAAAATAGGTCTGCTAACAATGGGGCACAATTGGTACCCATGGGAATTCCAACAGATTGTTGGAAGATTTGATTTCCAAAAACTACATAGATGTTGTCTATCAGAAACTCAAGCATCTTTTTAATGTCAACTTCAGAGTACTTGTGTGTGCAATCAGAATGGTTTTTAACAAGATAATTTTTTAGATTTCCAATGACAAGGTGAGCGTTTTTACGACTTCCATTTTTATTGAAGAAACAACTGTCGATGATATCAAAAAGCCTAGATTTTAATTTGTCATGGGGAATGGTTGTATAAAGCGTTGAAAAATCGTACGTTTTGATGCTATTGATTTTGGTAAGATTTTGTGACCTCAAAGTTTCTAATAATTCTTTAGAGTTTTTTAGTATACATAATGTCCATTACTTAAAATGAGATTTTGTAAGTTATTGTACACTATGACAGTAAATGCATTAAATTCTCTTGCGGTCACTTTGATAGCTGAGGAGCGTTAGAAAGTGCAATTTCAATCACAAAATGCGCCATGGCTGTTAAATTTCTTAATATTTTCGATTTAAAACTTTCATTTTACTCATTAGCAAGTGAGGCCTACATATTTCTTTTTACCAAACGTTTACAATAGTTGGCCCCTGGATCTAGGATATTGATGATTCGAAATTCTTCCCACTCTTGCCTCTCACTCCTCTTTTTTATGAAATGATGTTTGCCAACTTTAAAAATAAAAGCGGGATTTTCAGTCGCAGGACCCTCCGATTTTGTTGTAGACTCCAAAAATAAAGCTGAAAATGCAAACATGAGACTCCCTGGCAGGTCCATCTTAAGTTTATAGTAATCAAGTGACTGTCAAGTCATGTGAGCCTATTGTTAAAGAAATAATCCCTGAGCTTTGGTTTCCCGACAAATGGACGTTGTTCATTAATCGAAAGTTTTGTTCATAGAAATTTCTTACCCGGACTCAGACAAAGGATCAGCGCGGAGAGTTTTATTTCAAGCAATAGTGACAGGGTGTGCAGGGCTTATCGTGGGAGTTTCGTCAACATTATTTGTTTGCATTTGTATTTACATGAAAAATCAAAGCAGGTAATTGCCTTTAAAGTTGTTATTTAATTCAGCATAAAACCAAATAATTCTGATAAAAAACATTTTCTTTCTCTTTTTTTCTCTTTCGATGCATTTTGTTCGCAATGTAATAATGAATACCATTGATATTCAGATTCATGTTTAATGTCGATTCGTTTTTGCAGGATAATAAATGACGGTCTTATTTCAAAACCAAATATTCATTGCATGAATGAAACCGAACGAATAGTTTCGACTCGTTCAAAGGAAGATGAAAATGTATATCACGATGTATTGGACATTGTGGTTTGTTTCAGCTTTATTTGTTTCGTATAATCACATAATAGTTATCACCTATCAACTTTAAGATAAATTTTTCTTCCAAAATAAATCACATCATATTTTATATTATATTATATTTTATATATATATATATATATATATATATATATATATATATATATATATATATATATATATATATATACAATGTGCGTTCTTGTAGGACCCAACCAATGAAACGGATATACAGCACAGTGTGAGCGACGTTTTCTGTCACCATGACCCTTCAGAACAGCGTTATATTGGAAGCCCAAAGAGCAGTACTAGTACATATGAAAACAAATTTGCCACATCCCAGATTTCGGTGAATAAAGACAAAAAGTCATCAAAAGAACATGCATCAAGAAAAGAACCATCGGGCGTGTACCATACGTTGTCAAAAGAGAACAATTTTGCTTTAGAAAGAACAGAAAACGGGTATCTTTATGAAAAAAAAAATGTAGACATTGAAAACACTGCAACAAGTAAGACAATACCTAGCTCGTTAAAATCAGAACACCATGAGCAAGATGCTACATATGAAGTACCTGAAAGTCATTCGAATGCCAAAATCTGCCGCGATATTAGGTCGAAAACCAGCGCTATGTCAGCCGTTAACGATGATAATGAAGACTTAACAACTACTGTTTACCATGTGTTAGAAAAGAAAGAGGAAATATATCCAGCGACTTGATTTTGTCTTCAACGTCAGCCACTCAATTGAAATGACAAACTGTTTTCGACAAATAAGATAATTATTTAATTATTTAAGTGAAGACTTGTGCCTATTAAAAAGCATTGTGAGTTTGCCCAATTATTTGCTTTGTGTACGTTACCGTATGATTAGTGCAAATGTTGTATGAATCAAAAGGGAAACACATGTATCGATTGGAATCATATTTGAAACAGGCATTTATGCTATAACAGAAAATTACTATCACTTATTTGGAAAAACATTGATGTAATGTTGGTGATCGAGAATAGGACTGTAAAGACATTTATTGATATTACACTTTTGAATCCTCATCTGAAGTTCCTATATTATGGTGTAATACACTGTAATACACTGTGATATGTGTACATGAATTTGTTATGAACGTTATCTTTAAAATATAAGTTTTCAAATAAAAAATACTACATTTTAGAATGACCTGATAAAATATGTGTTACTTACTTGTAAACACATTAAAATATATTCGAAATGGTAAATTCCAGTACATTATCGCTGTTATATAATGTAAGAATAGTGCTATTGATAGGCAAATGTCATTTCTTTACTATGAAAAAAGCACAAGCTACATGTACTCATGCTAGATGGCCTATTTGCTCAAAGATAAAATGATCAACATTGAAATGTAGCTTTTAACAATTTAAGAATACGTGTTATTTCAGGTTTTCTGCTTTGAGTAATTGAAATGTATTATTTATATATTTTTATCTAAAAAGGGAGAAAAATGAACTATTTATAAAGACGTATTCTATTACTTTGTGTATTGAGTTTAGAACTGTACATATTTTAGTCATGACATCGAACATACTAACAATCAAAATTTGACAAAACCTGAGTACACAGCATCCATAAGCTAATTAGATATTTCAAATTGTCTTGTAATCATGGATAAGGAATAAATAATTAGAGTATCCCTTAAGCGTTGGCATAAAAAAGTCCCGATAAAATTTCGTTACATTTAAAACAATGTGTACACCCTTGTCACGTGATCCCACATGTGTTAGCTTGATAATGCGACCTCTGAATATAGAATGCATTAAAAATGTTTCCTGGACACAATTTTTACCCTACATGTATTTGTTGATGTAATGGAAAAAACGGCATTTGTTTCCTGTAGTGTTTCCAAAATACATGTTACGTGGGAATGGGTATGGGAAAATCCATATCAAGATACATAGGAGATAATAGGTAGTTTATGTAAAGTGGAAATGGGCTTATTGAAATTTTAAAAGTTGTTTGTAACTGATACATATAGAAAAACAACCTATATATTTGCCAATCAGTCTAAACAAACAGAGAGCCCTAGAAGTATTCTTCATATTCATACATGTATATTACAAGAGTATCATGGGAAATGTATGTGATGTTCAGTATATTAAATGTATATCCACTAGGCATTCACATATAAACTGAGAACAATTCTGAGATAAACATAGTTTAGCTCCAAATATGTGTTTCTACGGGGAAACGTTAACATTACATTTTAGGCAAATCTACATACATGAAAAATGACAATATTAAACTGTCAACCATTTCAAAAATCCATAAAACGAAATACAAATTCAAAGCAGAGCAACACGGACCTCTAAAAAGATAGAGGTAGGATCAGGTGCCTAGGAGGAGTGAGCATCCTCTGCTGACCGGTCACAACGGTCGTGTACTCTTTCCCTACTGGCTCTGAAAACCCCTGTCCGTATGAAAATCCCCTGTCTTTCCCTGTCACCCCCTGTGTTTTCCCTGTCATCCTCTGTGCACCCCCTGTCAGCCCCTGTACACATACCCTGTACACCCTGTAATCCCCTCTCAGCCCCTGTACACATCCCCTGTGTGCCACTGTAAGCCCCTGTCACCCCCTGTACGCCCCTGTCACCCACTGTAAGCCACTGTATTTCCCTGTACATGCCCCTGACATCCCCTGTACGGTCTTAACTGTTTGGTTAAGTAAAATAAAATTGTTTTTATTTATGATTTCGGGTTTTTTAATATATATTTAGCAGTAAAAGGAAATTGGAAAGAAAGAGTAGCATTCATGGTTTGGACAGAGAGCAATATCATTACAAACGTGAATAATTCTGACTTAACATTGACACAGATGACGATATACATGTATATCGATAAACCGCTTAATTTATTACGTGTATTTGAACAAATGACCGTGCTTTGTAATTTGAAAAAAAAAATAAGTGGAGGAGGAGTGCGGGAAAACTACAATGTTCTGTGCCATGCAAACTGTCTGAGTTAAAGCGCTTAATAACGATATGATTAACACGTGCAGATAATCACACGCCGATCGAAATGATCACCTGTATTTTGACTGTTTTGTAATGATGCATAGAATAACAGCATCCCGATGAAATGTATGTTGATTATATTAAGCAAGAAATTGATTAGTTAAACTAGATATCTAAATCATGTAAGTAAGTAAGTAAGTAAGTAAGTAAATGATTTATTATAGTGACATGTGTTTTATAAACAAATATAGATATATGTATATTATAATAACTTAATGAATAAACACCCGGCTCATCGGACCAAAATGACTACAAAATCATTAATGCAATCTGGAAGACATCATCCCTTTTCTGTAAGTAAAATTATTCTACTTATTCGAATCGATGGGATTTTTTTCTATATCTTTACATATTTATGTACACCTCGTCGCATACATTGGTCAACGTATTCAGTAGAATTTGTTCCATTTTCTTTATTATTGAGGTGAGAAAAGTGGCATTATAATTATGTTGAAGTCAGTTAAATATTCTCAAGTATTGTTTTTCCTTTTTTAGATACTCTTTTCCTTTTTGTTGTTATATGTAAACTCTTTTTCTATTACTGGTGTATGATGATGGGGAAAGGGGTGTAATGGGGGGAAAAAAAGCTGCAGCATGCCTTCATTCTCACTAGAAATGTATACCTAATCCACACATCCTGACTCCCTTTGCCAGCATACTGTTATCTAAATAAAGATTATGATACAGTATGCTGGCAAAGGGAGATCACACTTTAGAAAGTGAAAGTAAAACTTAACTGTACGTTTTGTATACCGGTGTCTCATAATATTGTGCTACTACCTGTATATACTTACCTATATTGGTCAACATCATAATGATAATCCAATTAAAGCACAATATGAATTCCTTTAGCTGATCACCACAAAAGAAACATTTATTCATGATAATTAATCCTATTCAGCATATCGAAAACACAGATGCATGTACACCACGTGAAACCCATCTAACCAAAGAGCTGCGTAAAACTAGTACCTGCTAATGCAACCTGTAGACCTGTGTAGACCCATGGGCATGGGCATGATTTAATTTTGTTTGTAATAATTATATAGACCATACTTTCTATGACATGAAATGTTTAGATTTTTTATTAATTTAAAATTCATATGCAAACAGTTCAAACCCAAATTGTACATAAAAGTAATATATTTATTATGGGATGTGATCTCATCATTTATGAAAATCATAATTTTTAAAAAGTACCTGAAATTGCATGTGGCCTTCTTTTTGACTAAAACCGGTACAAGAGAATGTTATTTAGAGGCAAACACTTGGTGCGGGTATTACTGTCTAATGACAGCATCTAGTTTAATATGTTTCTGAGCGGCTTATTGGACCTGTAAATGAAATTTTAACTGATTATTAACTCTCATAAACAATTTAATAATTTCTAAAATCTAATTTTACCCTTTACACTGCAAAATAGAAGATATCAAATATAATGTTATTTATTGCAAGTGAACAGAAATCCGTGGCCTTGGTCAGAACATTCACAACATACATGTACATGTAAATGTAGCACTAGTGTTTTCTATACATGTAGGAGTTTATATAGATACGGAGAGAGAGAGAGAGAGAGAGAGAGAGAGAGAGAGAGAGAGAGAGAGAGAAGAGAGAGAGAGAGAGAGAGAGAGAGAGAGAGAGAGAGAGAGAGAGAGAGAGAGAGAGAGAGAGAGAGAGAGTTTGCATTTATTTTGAATTAAAAGTTACTAAAAGTTTACCCGGGCGTTAGTTTCCTAAAAAGTAAACATGCAATCCTATTTTAATTCCCATTTCTTTATTATTATTCAGATTAACTTAAAACGATCATATTAATTTTAATCCACCAATGTTTTACTTTACACCAAATCAATTGATCAAAGAATTGATTGAAGTTACAGTTTTCAAAGAAGAGGATGTTGACATTATTTTTTCACTCGGTCAGTGGTTATATAATAGCTACTATACACAACCCATCTTGACAATTTGCAGAGCACGGTAGCGAGGTGGGGAAAATGAGATGATAGACACGCGTGTACACACACTTCCTCAGATCTGGTTGGGAGGTTGATGTGGCACCAGCAATGACCTAACTTTGCGCCCCAACCCGATTACTTTTCATACATATATAGTGAATGGTGACCCCTGACCTATTTATTTTTTGACCAAATTGAGGTTTTCATAAAAAATATGTCCCCTGCTTTAGTAGCAAATGGGAGGAGACAACAGATTTTTAATCAGGATAAGTGATCAATTACCACTGTGAACTCCCCAGTCCCGAATCCCCCTAATTTATGTGATAATTTATATTACTTAACCCACTGTCATTTCACTTATAGTAAGGAATCGAACTGTCTGTGGTTGATGAGAATGATTCTGGATTGCAGCTAAAAATCTTCTAGGTCACCCTAGTTAGGGACTGAGGATCTTTGGAAGATACTATATGAAAGAAAAAGAAGAAACAGCAGCAAAAAGCATATAGAGTACAGTAAAAATATGAATTCATGAGCAACAATACAATTCGGTATGGGTGGGGGGATGGGTGGGCTTATATTTCGCCATGGAGAGATGTAGCTGGTGTGGTTTCGGTTTTTGATAATTATGGTTAACATGTTCCGAGTTTACTTGAACGCCAAGGAGTAAACTTGTACGACTGTGGCTCCGTACACAACATATCGCCAAACTAAATTAATTTTGTACTATTTGATATTCATCAAATAATTTTGACTTATTATATACTTGGGTCTATTAACTTGAGAGCTATTTAGTAGACTACCATTTATGGGAATTGGTTGACCTTTACAAATTTTAAAACACTGTGAACTCCCCAGTCCCGCCACAGACATTCAAAAATGTCCTCAAAAAGTTCCCCTTTCCCATAAACAACAATAAATATAAACCATGAAAGGGGGGATGTATCCATAATTACTCATTTGTTAATGATGGCTTTTTGCTCAAAATTATATATAAACAGAAAAAAATTCTGTCACAAAAAAACCCAGGTTTAAGCAGTATTTTTTGCATTGCACACTTGGTAGCTATGTTTGAGGGTAGCTAGTTCGGCTGTTGTGTAGATAAAGCTACATTGCTTGTTGCAGATTGTTGACAAATACATGTAGTTGGTTCCCAAGACGAGACATGTGGGTGCTGTCAAGACGAAAATGATTACTTTCTTTGGCTGTAATATTATGGTCATGATCTAGGGAGTATCCCTGCACTTCACTATGCAAGAACATTTTCTTACTTTATTTATTCTAACCCTTTCTTATTGATTTTTGGCCCACTCCCCAAAAGTGCAAAATCCCAATATCGTATTGGCAGCAAAAAAAACCCCCACAAGACCAGGCTACTGTAAGGCCTAAGTGCATGGTATCTGTACGAGGTGCATTGTGCCATATGGATAAAGTACTTGCAGGTTATATAGTCAGAAGTTAGTTAAATTGACCCTGCATGAAAAATTAACCAATGTGGAGGAGAAAACCTATCTGCCATAGCTGCAATAGTTTCCTCGACTTGGTGCCACTGCAGTCCTCTACGCCACTCGAGGTGATTCTCGCTGGAAGGTTAAGATTGGTACCCCCAGGGCTGTGTCCGGCTTCTATCCCGGCCCAATAAGGAATAGATGATCTGATTATCCTGATGCCAACACCTGGAAGTCTTGTATAAAGTTAGCCAAGAACTTAATATTAAATAGGAAGACTTTAAACCGATTGTTTTAAAAGGGGGAGGTGCTGACTTGAAGAAAACTCGCTACCCGTTGTAATGAAACTTCGTTGTTGATGTTTTGCTCAGCTATGGATATATTTTTGTGTAGGCTGCCCAAATCTTTGCTTTCCCTTGCACCCCGCTGGCACTGCTATTAAAGTCTGAAGCCAAACATCGAGCCATGGAATAAAGAATTTGAATGTTTATAACCCTCAAAATAGTGTGCCAAATATCTATTGTTTGTTGGTGTCTGTCCTAGAGAGGAAATGCTGTTTTGAGCACTTAACTTGAGGTTGCTTTCCTCTGCATTGGATACAAACGTGACTGAACCTTCATCTGCGGAAGAAAGGACAAGATTTACCTGGGTTGTAGACCTAACAACATATATGTGTTATAGGGGACTGAATCTTGCGTGGTGGCAATAAGCTGGTTGTGGTTGAACTGTATAACTGTGTGTTTCTAGCAGACACATAAATTTACCAGTATTCTGCATTGACTGCCCCCCCCCCCCCCCCCCCGGAGGAGCCAGGTGTGCAAGCGTTACGAAAACGAAACTGTTAATCAAATCAATGCCATGTATTGGACCTACATGTACTGGCTGCGAACCTAATGTTAAAAATTGAGAATACAGAGGTAAATTTTTCAATAGATAAAATAGATTGTAATTTTTAGTAAGTGATGCACGAACTACCGTTCATTATCTGCAGGTCACGCTTAGTCAAAGTTCTTTAACTCGGTGACAGATATATATGCAAAGAGATAGGTAAATTAATTGACCTTCCCATATCTTTATTTTAAGTTAACTTGGATCGTAGACCCCAAAATTATTTATATAACTGGGCTGGCATGTGGGGTTGTTATCGTGACATAAGGCGCATATATTTCCTCAACGTTGGTTTGTAAGCTCCGTTTAATAATCTCACTCACTTAAAACAGAAATGACAAGACATTGTGACAGAGGTAAATGGATGAAACAATTACCGCTTAAATGTAAAAATTACAGGCCCACCACGCAATAATTGTTGTCCCATCCTTGATTGCAACCACTGCATGGTGACATTAAGGTCTCTTAAGTTTGAACTGATTCCGTTGCTTTTAATCATAAGGATAATCTAAATTGTCTATAACAAGTTATCTCAGTATCTAAAGAAATTACCGATAAGTCTTCTAATAACATATCTTTTATCCTGTCACTTAAAATAATATATCCATTTTTTTATAATCTGTAATTAAACAGGAAACACAAATTTTCCTGATTGATTTTGATCGAAATGGTGATTCAAAATTCTAAAACAAAAAGTGTTCACAAGTACTGTATCAAATTAATTGCCTTTGAAAATTGAACAGTTCATTTTCTTGATGAAGCATTATACTCTGCAACATTAAATTCTATGTTAATTGTATCCGTACTCTAGATTGTAGCTTAATTCTGCTCAATACATTTGCATCACACTCATATGTTTTACTCTCTCTCTCTCTCTCTCTCTCTCTCTCTCTCTCTCTCTCTCTCTCTCTCTCTCTCTCTCTCTCCCTCTCTCTCTCTCTGAATAGTGTTATGAACAATCAGTTTAAATTCATTCTAGGAAATTTATTGACAAGCATAACACGAATAAGGTATTTTACATTTGCTAGCCTAGCTATATATAGCATATAAAAACATGTAAAAGGAAACCGGTACAAGGGGAAATTTTACATTAAATGAAATCTACACTAATGGAATTAATTTCTTATCCTTATTCAAATGCGTGTATTTAAAGCAGCCAGCTGGCTATAATAATCCTTATCGCGACTGTGTGTAAACTTAAAGAACGTTAGAGAAATTCTTTTTACTATAACTTGCTATTCTACGTACGAACATGTAAGTAATGGTTTAATTTTATTCTTTAACAATGTATCATTGCATCCCAGTTTATTGCACTATTTACGATATGTATTTAAGAGCTTTCTCAATGAGACAATCATATGAAACATGATATGTTAATTTTGTTTTCCTTCCATATCGTTTCACACTTATCTTTTATCGTCCTCTGCTGAGCTATCTTATCCGATTTAGTTATTTGAAATGTTATGCAATACTCAGAGTCTGACATGCAAGGCTATTAGAAATTCAAATGAAATTGTGAATGAGTTGATTATATGTGCTATGCTATGAGAATTGAATAAACTGTGTGTTTATTCTTGTTGCATTATCGTTCAAAAAAAATCCAGAAATGTAAAGACATAATATTTGCAAAAACATATCTTGCATTCTGTGATATATTACACGTATACTAAGAAGAATGCCCAACTAAATAAAATGCAATGACATTTTGCTTCTTTATACCAAGGGATTTCTATACGCTATGCTATCGTTTTGTTACCTTCAAAAGACTAATATACATGTATTTATGTTACGTTACCCTTTTTATCGCATCTTTAACAGGCCCCATATATTTATTGACTTAACAAGCATTTTAAGAAATTGTCACTCAATAAAGCAAATCTATAATATAGTCTTGAAAGAACAAAATTATAATCTTAAACGTCCTAGGAATATACGTGCCTCTTTTAACATTGAAGACACTTGGTTGGAGGCAATATACTGCTTCTGAGGTAAAACAAACAGTTATAATATTAAAAGCAACAAAAAAATTATCAATAAACAGTTTTATTGCAGACTTTTGTTCGAGCAATCAAGCAGCGATATTGTTTCTTCTATCAACCATTAAAAGAGGGTAATCTATATATTATGATTTGTTTTAAACCAGATAGACAAAATTTCCACAGATTAGGATTCCCAATCGAGAATTATTAAATACACGTTACGTCATTTCAGATTAATAAGTGTACCGAAAAGATGACACACGACAAAATCATTAATGCAATCTGGAAGTCATCATCCCTTTTCTGTAAGTAAAATTATTCTACTTATTCGAATCGATGGGATTTTTTTTTATATCTTTACATATTTATATACACCTCGTCGTATACATTGGTCGACGTATTCAGTAGAATTTGTTCAATTTTCTTTATTATTGAGGTGAGAAAAGTGGCATTATAATTATGTTGAAGTCAGTTAAATATTCTCAAATTTTGTTTTTCCTTTTTAGATACTCTTTTCCTTTTTGTTGTTATATGTAAAAAAGATTACGCTCAATGCAAAGAACCCAAAAGGTAATAATTTTTTATCTTTTGACAAACATTGCTTTTTTTTTATTTAAATCAATATTTTTATAAATTTTAACATTTCAGATATTTTTCGTTCATCTACACTGAGAAGACAAGCCCGCTTAATTTAAAGGATACCTGTTACGCCGTTGACAACAGCTCACTGCACATGATGTATTCAGGTGAAGATTTGTAATAATGTAGAACTAATGTCATTGAATCTGTATTAGATTCTTTTATTAGAAACTTCCTGGTAGCATTTAAATTTAAATCGAAAACGAAGTGTCATAATGTCAATATCAACTTGTGTTGTGCGGTATTGTTTGTTGATATGTTTTGTAACACTTTGAGATATCTTAGACTGTTACGGTTATTGAATTGTTAAACTCATTATGACGTCTAAACATTCGTCAAAAATTACCCCATCTTTGACACTTTTTTGTATATAGAAAAGGCCATGTTTTATTTTCTTATGTTCTCTGTTTATTATAGTCACAATACTATGTTATTTATCTATGTTTTATATATGCAGGATTGTTCCTTTGATTAACAGTATTGTGTTTTGAGTTTATTGTAGTTTACATTGTGGCATTTTATGTTGTATTTTGTACTTTGTTATTTATTATATTATTTAATAAATGACCATTCTTATTACTTAATCAATATCTTGAGTTGTATTGTGTCAGATAATTTTGATATAAATGTAAAGCAATAGGGGTACACCACCTCGGGGATCTTATTTGTTGGATGACTAAGAAATAATTATTATCAAATAAAATATTTTAATAACGCAATTTGATTTTATTTAAACTATTTTTTAACATATTCCAAATTATTTTTTCTCTTATCCCTAGGTATATCATTCTTCATAATGCAGGCAGGCAGGAACTCATCTTGTGAATTAAGGAATATTGAATTAACAGAGATAAGGAAATACATAATACGTGACCGACAGCAGCGAAAACTATGTAGAACCAAAATAATCATGTCCATCAATGGCAGAAAATGTGAAAAAACTATTTCAGACTTATTTGATGTGTGCCAAACACTCGAAAAAATTCATCTATTTTTTTCCAAGGTACAGTTTATTTTATTTTCTTTTTTTCCGATTGCTCAGCAAATTGCTGAAAAGTTATGTTTTTTATCATTTTGATTTTTTTTCCAGAATGTATGGCTGTGATTTATCCTTCCAATGACAAAATCAATGCAGTAGGTATGATAACTTTAATTAAGAGAACCATGTACTTTTTTTTTCGTCTTTGGCAGTGACTATTTAACTAACAAGTGTGGGTTTTTTAACTCAAAAGAAACATCAGCAATTATTCTGTCAAAATTTCCAAAACATCCTGCCGAATTGGGACATATCTTTGGAATTCCACAAGCTCATTGCAAAATAAAAGAGGGCAGATTGTATAACGGTGGCGGAACAATTGGATACAGAAAAAACGGTACCTACTAATATTCGTTTTTGCATTTTACAACTATTATGCTGTCTCTGTTTTTTTAAGCTGTATCCTTATCTATATGCTTAATATGACAGTGTTTTAACCGGTAAAATTGAGGAATGCAACTCATATTTAAATGAAAAGCCTCTTTAATACCTTATCAATCGTTTTCATTTTGTATCATTTGAAAATGCCATTCATGTGGCAGATATGCTTACCTAAATGTAGATATACTCTTAAAATGTAAAGATTATTTTAAATTTCATCAATATAAAAAAGTATATATCTTTATTTATATAATTTTAACGATAACAAAATTTAATGTTCATGTACACATTCAAAATATAATCAAATGAACTGGTTCACCCTAAGGACTGGTATTCCGAATTTAAATTGATCTCAAAATTCAATATTTCTAAATGCATACAAAGTTGATTTTCAGTGCGATACGGCAAAAAAGTATAGGATCATTGTTGTAAATAATTTATTTGATCGGGTTCAACCAAGGCGCTCGGTTTTCTTGACAACAAACGTCGTTATTTAAAATACACGTGAATATCAAAATTTTGCTTCTTGGACCTAAAAGGAAACTTTCATTTGCATCACATGTAAGTATAATTTTATTTTTATTGTGGAGCTCAATACAGATTAGTTCACCATTTATTAAATGAATATCAAGTTGTTCAAGGTGAGAAACAGTTTGCTTTTTGTCATTTTAGATTTGACTTATTATGATTTATTTATAGATCTACAGTTTGTATATTGATTCAAATTGAACGATATCGTCTTTTGAATGCTATTAGAATTTGAATAAGTTTGGGCACATTTTTACTAATCTTTTATTTATTTTTCATTATAAAATTGTATCTAAAAAAAACTTTTGCTGTACATATTTTGATCCAGATTTTTTCAACCAGATCGTAATAAGGAGGTCATACATGCACATGCAAGTTTTCGTTGGCCATCATTTGCGACAGCTATGCATGATTTATTTATTAAGTCAAATGCTGTCTTAACAAACCTCGTCGTGTTTGCTGTCCTTTCGATAACAGGTATCGTTCCTATCACATTATTATAATGTTGACTGCGGTTGACGGCTGCATTAATAATATTGGGTCTAGATAGACGAAAATTTTGCGCAACGCAAAGTGATGGGATATGTTTGCTCTAAAGAAGCTCCAAGTTTTTTTGCAAGTATTTGAAATCTCAGTCAAAACTGAAAATCAAGAATTATAGAATTAAAATTAAAATATGAAAACTGACTATGAAAACGAATTGCTTACAATTAATCAACACAACGTGAAATTCAGATGTTTAATTCTGTAGTCAGCTGGTCATTTGCAAAATATCTTTGATTTCAAACCTGTTACGGTCTCTGGTGATTCTCAAGCGCTTAAGAGAATAACAAGTTGTTTTACGTACTCCTTATGAGTTCGCATATTATCGTATCTGTTCTACTGGCAGACTACTGTATTGAACAAACGGGTTTAAGTATTAATTGATTGCCGTTTATAGCTTCACTGTTTAGTATTTAGTCTCTTGTTAGAGATTTTTCGTATTTTGTCGACCAATTGCAAATTTAAAGTTTCAAACAACAATAACTGTGCATACATTGTGAGTGGGGATATTTTTGCCCTGTTGTTTATTTTGATGTTAGATGTTTGTTCAGCTGATAATTTTAATGGATTTATGTACAAATTGTAACTTTATTTTACATTGATGACCATCTCACGGTGTTTATTTTTGTAACTTTAAAATGTGTATAGTGCATGATGCACTGATTTAGCTTGAAAAAAGAAAAAGCAAAACGCGAGAGGAAATCCAAAGATACTTAGAGAGAATGTGATTTTGAGATACGATTTATTTACAGTACACTTATAACATTTAATAAGTACTTGAATATCGATCAATTCGAACCTACGATTGTTTATCAAGGCAATAAGAGTAAAACTGATCGAATACTTTACAATTAATTAAAATATGCATAAATCTATGTACAAATTGTATATGTGTAAACTACCTTGAAGTGTTCTTTTAACATTGTATATAAAATTTCAAATTTTGTAATTAAAAATGCGAACGACTTAAAATAGCACTTTAAATGTTTTATATAAAAAAAGAGCTTCTCGACAAATGAAAATAATTGAATTGTACATGAGTACTGATTGTCATTTATAGTAATTGAAAACATCTTCGTTTCGTTGTTATGGGAACTGTTTACCTTTGCCTCAAACATGTTTGAACAATGATGTTGTAAGAGGTGACGTCCATTTTACGAAATACCTAATATGTCTCTAAATTTTATACATTATCTATCAACGCTGAATTTTAGCAAAAAAGGTAGTATTTTTTTTAGATTATTAATATATTATTGTTTCATAACAACAACTAAAAAAGAGCATAAAAACGTTTCAGTACGATCGATTTTGAAGTGTTATAGGTATTGTCAGTTTTTTTTCACAAAGAGAGACAAAATACCAATGATGCAACATGTATAAAACACGTACATCTGCTTTGCAGGAACACAATGTCTTTTACAATATACTATAATCTAAGCATAAATGTCGATTTTTATGCATGATGCAAATGTTATAGAAATCAATATTAATAAGGATTTTATTTACTATTTCATAGTCAAACATTTTGAAATTGATCACCAATTTTGATTATTTTGAAGTAGCTACATGTATTGTACCATTTATATCTTATATTTCTAATACCATATTAAATGATATTTTAGCACTAAATAAATTGCATTTTAATACAGTTAATCTTTACATCTAAATGTAATTCAGAAATGTATGCAATACGAATTTGGGGGAATTTCGCGTCAAAACCTTCATCATCTAAAACTTAGGCTTATACATTATTTCCATATAATCAACTTCCGTGTGCGCCGTGAAATAAAATATATCTGTTTTAAAGTAATCTGAAACACGGATATTGAAGTGAACGAAAATCATTTAATTTAAAATGTGATTAATTTCCTGGATTTACCCAGAGCTTTGGTTTTATTAAGTATACTTGTAATATGTTAAATTTTCTTTTGACGACCAGAACGCAGTTACAATTAGAAAAAATATCTTACTATACATATGAGTATACAGATATATTGTGTGTAAAATGTATGATTTTATAAAATGCACTGCGTCTACTGTAAATCAAATTGTCTATAATTTGCTATTCCTATAATGACAAGCACTCAAACGTTGCAGGCCATTGCTGAACTTAATATGCATGATATACAGCCACACTGCTCATGGCCAATAAACCAAATGTATGTACATGTAACAACATATTACTCTACATCTATACTTGTTTAATATGGATAAAGTGCCTACATCTGTTAGTGATGGATGACATTTCTTATTTATTTGATTTTAGTACATGTTTTTATTGCACTTTTGGATTCGAAATGATTCAGATGACTAAAACAAAGATTGCATAACGACAAAAATTTCAATACGCAAATAAATAATAATGTCACGTGACACATGTTTTTATCATGTTTTTATCATATAAATGAACTACATAGTATACGGAACCTTTTGCACTTTCGTGGAGTTTAAAACAAGTTAGGAAACTATTTTGTTGAAAATGGAAAAGATAATACTTTATTAAAATAAAAACTGTTGTCACGAGTGGGCGTTTAATCATAGTTTTATTTATTTCTTTTTTACATATGGAGCCAATATTTTAAAGCGTTCATCGTCGAGTGAGTGCAATTCATAAAGTATGACCCTAGGCTTTATATCCAGGTAATTATTTAAATTATAAGATTTTCTATACATAATAGGTTATATTTTTTCATTTGCCAAAGATTTTTAATATTTTGTCTTCATTTCAGTATTTCTATCAAAAACATTAGGGCAAGCAAGCGCGTATAGCAGTATGAAAGTTTTAAAAAGTTATCATTCATATCAATACAAAAGAAAAATACAGTATATACACCACTACACTAAATATTCTCCTGAATATAAAGAAACGGATGTTGGATTTATCAAATAGTTGTGGGTTTAAATATATATTTTTTTTTCACGCAAACATTTAAACCTCATTAGTGTAAAAATGGGTTAAAAAATCAAATAATTAACGAAAAGTCTTTGTAAACTTAATCAGAAAAAATAAAATATATAAAAATTTGCTTTAAACGTTTTACTTACGTCTTTGAAAAGGTCAGACCTTCCACGAGATTTCTTATTAAGGAAGCAACTTCAACAAAATCAGATCTCTTGAATGACAATGTTTTCTCACCGTAAGTAAGAATTGTTTTAAAATCGATAAAAAAAATACATAAAAAAGGATTTTTTGTGATTTTTTTTCAAAATATTTAATAAACCCAAAGTTTTACAAAATGTCTCGTGTTGAGTTGAAATGTTTATTGATTTTATTCTATGTTGACATTTAATTGTTTTTTTATGATATTTTTAATACATTTATGTATTCTTTCTTTATAGAATTCGTTATCCTTTTTGTATTGTCATTTGATAAACCAAATCATGTCAGAACAGAAGAAAATAAAAGGTTAAAATTTATAATAATAAGGTGAATTCAAAAGAATTATGTTCCTAAATTCATAAATAAAATACATAGCTATAATTTTGTGCTGCAGTTTCTTCACAATTTTACGCACCAGAAAAGCAAGCCCGATGAACATAGAGGATTCCTGCTTTGACATCGATCAAGAGTCAGTGAACACTATGTATCTAGGTAACTATTGATGTTCTATAAAAGTTTGGTACATGTAAGTATCTCCCATAAAATATACAATATCTAAAGATTGCTCAAAAACTTCATAATTTATCGGCGAAATTCATTCTCTCTTATCTTTTATCGCATGTTTATCTCAATATGCGGTGGACATCACTTATTTCATAAATGTTTTATATTATACTGTGTGTTCTTACGCCGCATGACGTCATAATTAAACATTACGTAGCTTCAGGCGGACTATTGACGTAGAATGAAAAAGTAACGAAATAATTCAGTTGAAAAGTGTAGAGTTTTAAATGTGAAGCATTCAATGCAGTGTAAATTGTTTCTTTCATGAATTGATAAAAATATGCCCAGAAATGAAATGTTTGTTTGTTAATCTTTAAGGAACTTTTTGTCTGTGCGTAAAGTTGTTGACGTCTTGTAGTATATGTGCTGTGCGGTTCACAATTATAATTTTTATAGAAAAGACTGAGGTTTAACAAAATACGTGGTAAAACATGTGATAAAAATAATTTCTTATGATTTGCGATGGTATATGATTTTTGTCAAACGAGTTGTATGTTTTCTATCCCCTCGCCAAGGCTCGGGGATAGAAAACACACAACTCGTTGGATAAAAATCATATACATATACCATCGCAAATCATGAGAGATCCTATATTTAAGCTATAAATAAAATGAATAATGAGAATAACAAACTGTTAACAATCTCAAAAATCCATAAAACGAAATACAAATTCAAACCAGAACAACACGGACCTCTGAAAAGATAGAGGAAGGATCAGGTGCCTAGGAGGAGTAAGCATCCCCTGCCGACCGGTCGCACCCGTCGTGTGCTCTTTGTGCTCAAATCCTCAGTAAAGGATTTATAAGAATACTTTCGAATCGGATATATAAAGTGCATTATCGTGAATTTATTTGCATATTTATTGTATATTAGAATAGAATGTAAATTATTAATGTAGGACGGTTGTAAATTTGTTGGTTTTAGGTATATCAATTTTCCTAAACAACAGAACGTCTTGCAAACCCGAAAACATTGGATTAAAAGAGGTACAAAAATACATAATCCATGACAAGCACCAGCGAAAACTGTGTAGAACCAAACTTACTGTGTCTATCAACAATTGTGAAAAATCCATTGAGGAGTTGAAACATATATGTCAGCATCCAGATGAAAAATTATCGATTTTCTTTCAAGGTAAGGTTATTTAATAATGTCAAATCGTTCCCATTTAAATTATTAACACGGACCTCTAATTTATATATTTAAAAACCTTAACTACAAAAATGTTTTTACAGATTGTTTGGTCCACAGTTTTCCTGAAAATAACGAAACAATAACAGGTGATAAGATAAAAAGTTCAAGAAAATGTATTGGCCACTATTTGTGGGTGTTTTTTTTTGTTTTGTTTTTGGGGGTTTTTGTTTAGGGGTGTTTTTGGGTTTTCTTTTTATTAAAGGTACAAGTGTGTTTAATTTTCACAGAAGCCGGGGCTATTGTTGTTTCGGCGTTTCCAAAACCGAAACTGGGTGAACGAAGACATCCGTACAAAGTTCCAAAAGTTCAATGCAACATGAAAGTGTGTGAATTAAAGAAGTGTGTATCGAACAAAGTGCAAGAAAGAAGTAGTCCGCCTTTAGAAGGTACATTCAATTATAAAGGTGCAGCTCAGTTGTTAACAGCCAATCTGTTACAAATACAAAAAGTACTCTTAAAAATTGTTAAGATATAAAAATTTCTATATTTTGACAAAACTAAACATAATTGTTAAGTAAGCATTCCGGATAAAAAATGTTGTCGTCTTTAAATGTGTTCATAATATGGTCAATTTTATCGTCATATATCAAAGTTCAATCAAATATGGTACACAGCATACTTCGTTAGAGAGCTTTATAATTTATTCAGATTATTGACATGTCTTTCTCACGGGATTACATGCGCATATGGTATGTTTTCGATTAAACGTTGTGATACATTTTTGTAACATTTGTTATTGTTCTAGTACATTGAACATTATATGCCTTGCGTTATATTTTAACATTATAATTGTCAAGAGTATTGGTTCTTGTTTAAGTGTCAATTTTAGATTCCTCTCTTATAAGAATATTTTCTTCAGGACAGCATATAATGATTTATAGATTTGATTTTTCTTTAACAGGAATTACATGGTTATATAATACCGTTCGCCAAACCGTTTTGTAGAAATATTTTATTTGAATAAATACAATATATCTTTGACGAGTAGATGTATTCCTTATACAATGTTTATATTGTAAACTTCCCATATCTGGACTCAAAAGAAAGACATACGCTGAGAGTTTTGAATCAACTGATAATAGTAGGTTGTGTTGGACTCATCGTGGGAGTTTTCTCAACATCATTTGTATGCATGTGTATGCACAAGCATAATCGAAGCAGGCATTCTCTCTCTCTCTCTCTCTCTCTCTCTCTCTCTCTCTCTCTCTCTCTCTCTCTCTCTCTCTCTCTCTCTCTCTCTCTCTCTCTCTCTCATTTGTACAGTAAATGTAGATGTGTATGTCATTGATATTTTGGACAACCAAATAGCTCCAAAATTGTTTTCAAATCATTTCCTTGTTTTGCAGATTTCTAGATAATGGTCTTTTTTTTCAAATTTCAAAGATTAATAACAGGACAGAGACTGAACGGAAATTGTCGATTCATTCACACGACGAGGTAGTAGTAAATCATGATATTGTAGACATGAAGGTTTGTCGATGTCATTCATTTTATATATTTGTCATTACCACTCATCCTGAAATGAATTTTCTCCCAAAATGAATAACATGAAATTATAATATTATATAAGTAAGCATTCAGTAAGATTCATGTTCATAGCGATTGGATAAATTGCCAACATTCATTAAAGTGAGCATCTAGCTACATGGATAATGGCTTTTCAGAGTTTTGATTTGAGGTTTTATTTAGAGTTTCATAAAGTTATGTCAGTATTATTATAAGAATTCTTCTGTCAAAATGGATAAACAATTTTAATGTAACTGCTGTTGTAGGACCAAGTCTTGAATACGGATATACAACACGTTGTAAGTAACGTATTCTGTCATTATCATGACTCTACATACCAACGTTGTAGTGAAAGCACCAGACGTAGTACAAGTACATATGAAAACGAATGTATCGAGCCCCAATGGTCAATGAAAAAAGCACCAAAAGAGTATATATCAAGAAATGAGTCATGGAACACGTACCATAAGCTGTTGAACCATAACAAAATAGCTTTGACAAGAACACAAGACGAAGGACTTTATCAAACTGAAACTGTAGATACCGAGGACACCATGATAAAAAAGATATCTATTCAAACAAAACACAGCGAGCAATATGCTGAATATGAAGAACCTGTGCGTATGTCAAATGCCACAAAACCTCAGGATGATAAATCGGATATCAGTGCTGTGTTAGTTTTTTGCGGTCAAAATGAAGGCTTAACATCTCCTGTTTACCGCGTCTGACAAAAGAAGGCGGGAAAGCATCCAGCGATTTGAGTTTAACAAGAATGTCAGTCAAATTAAAATGACATATTTTTTTTTAGAGAAAAAACGGAAATAAATATACAAATGTAGCAATGAATGAAGTTTCATTATTAGGATTATTTTGTGACATATTGTAATATTACTTTATTCTTTGCTACGTTATGGTAAAGAAATCGACATTTGTTAACAACAACATTGCGCATGTGAAAAATCAAACTTCCTAATTCAAATGTGCTTATGAATGAAAAGAACATATGTTTACATTTAAATCAGACTTGAAACAGGCATATGACGGTATAATTACTTCGACTGTTTTGTTATAGTTGTATATAGTCAATTTTGTTCGACTGTAATTGAATGTTTGATTAAATGTGATCAATAAAAATGCTAAAAGTATTTTTATGACTTTAGATATTATTTTTCTATTTGATAATAAAGCAATACCATTAGAATGATACTTTTTTGTATGAATATTAAATATTGCAACTTTTGAAATTGAAATTTGATTATTGTCGCCTTGAGTATTTTTTTTTATATCTTACTGATTAGGTATCCCTACAGCAATGCTTGAAGAATCAATTATACATTCAAGAAGGATTTGGCAATATGTTGAGCAACTACCCTTGAGTCATTCCCACCTTTTTTTCTAAATTTGGGAAAGAAGTTTAAAAACAATGTGAATATTCCCTTCCTTAAACGATGTATGTTATTACTGCTTTTGTCAAGGTAAAGTAAGCATTCTGTTTGGAAGATGCCCTTAAGTTTAATGTCATCGGTTAAATGCTGTCGTTGACATCACTAGACACAGTATAGCACTCACTGCATCTTGATAATAAACATTAGAAGTGTGATAACTCGCACACCCCAAAAACTGTAACATTATTAAACCTCCTATGACAGCACAATTAACAAATACCTGAAAAATACTAAAAAAAAATTTAAAGGGGAGTAAAGTCAGTATTTTAAACAATTTTTTACAGTAACCTCTACCTATATTGTGATCAAACAAATTACCAAACGAGTTAGTACATATAATGTATATGTTTAGTTAAATATTTAGGTAATTTAAAATCTCTGTCTTCTTATTAACTGTATAAATTATGTGGATGCATAACAAAATTACACATTTTATAGTTTATATTACTATATCAATTCAAATCTTTAACTGTTAGAAATAAAAACAGCAGGTTTTATCATTGTTTAACTAATTAAGGAGAAAATACTCTTAAATCATCCCTATGACAAGTATATAAAATGGTGTGAAAATTCCCAGGAACCAATTTACAGAGAAGTAGAAATATGTTCAGGAAAAGATCAATTATATTTTATATAACTATTTAATCAGTGTTCCTAAACTATTTTATACATAAAATGTAAACCAGCAAATATCACTTTCAGAACTATGGCAAATTGGGTATCATAATAATTTATTTTTACTTACACTCTATTATGTGTAATATACAATGTAACTATATAATATTTGTGTTATAGATATCATTTTAAAATTGTTTAATATATACAATCTTTTAATGATTTTTTGTTTTTGTTTGATAAATTTATCATAATTACACACAAAACTAGATACATTTCTTGTTCAATTTCAAAATCAAAAATAAAATAACCGTAAAATCATTTTTCATTAATTTTATATTTTTCCTTTTACGAATCTCAGCTATAACAGCATAACTTAATAGGTTTGAGTATCTGCTATTAAACTCACTGATGGTTTTTATACTTAAATGTAATGTACGGAAATGTTTTGAACAAAGTTTTTTTTTCTTAGATACTGTTGTGTTGAAATTTTAAAACGGTGTATAAACGCGGATATGATAATGGATCTCTAAACGATAGATGGAGTAAAAATCCCTCTAATCAATAAGGTATCACAGTCAGAACTATCATGTCTTGTTTACTAAGAAATTTGTACTTATATTGTACTTATAATATATTTTTATTCCGAATTAAAAAACTACATATACTATCAATCTGATATTGTTCAATATAAATAATTCATTTTTTTATATCATTACGTTAAGTAATTTACATTTACATGAATTATTTACATTGAAGAAGTCACAAGCAGTTCAAGATATAAGATCGATGTCGGTAGACAAACCTTAAGAGTGAGTGTAAAAAAACCTCAAATTCGACGTGTTTAAGATAAATATCCATAAGCTAAGTATTAGTGTATTAGGATAATACTGACATTTATAGTTTGTAAATTTGTTTAATAATAGCATGTGTTATAAGATAAACATATATCCATGTTTATTTCTCGAACAGTCTTTGCTTAGTCGGTTTGTACAACATGTTACAATATGTAACACTACGCCAATTGTTTTTGAATGGTGACTTTTGTTTCAAAAGCAGATGACCTGAAAACTTTAGAAGCTTTACATGTACGAATTAATAGATAGAATGACATTTATTTTTCAGAGATGCGGATGTTGTCAATAAAATATTTAGGATTTTTTTTTTATAAATTTCCTGGACATTGTTTTTAACATTGTAGTTGATTTCATATCCGTTTCCTGTGATAAAATGAAATCCTTGAACTAATATCAATGGGGATTTTTGTGGAAACCATCAAATATTATTGAGTAAAAGAAACTGCTAAAAACATTGTACTTAATTCGTTATTACTGGTGGGTTTTTTTTTTCAATCACCATGCCGATAAAAATGTGAACTATGTGTGGTTTCAATATCAACAAATTGTCGTACAGAACATTTATGCAATAATATCCTTGCAATTCGAGGTAGTTGATGGTTAAGAGACATGATATCTTTTTCTTAATAGATACGAGGGCTGTTCATTAAGTAGTGAGACTTTTGCTATGATTGGCAAAAATATATACTTTCCACTTTTATTTCAATAACATTCGCTTTAGATAATCACTCTTAACTTTAACCCACTTTTAATGTATTTTTATCAAGGTTTGGAATGTGCCTCTGTATTCCGGAAAGGGTATACTCCCAGACACTAAAGTTGGATGACCTGTTGAAAATATAGATAGATCATTACATAAATGTGCGCCGTATATTGTAAAAGATCTTCTTAAATATTTTGTCGTTGCCCTTGGGATGTATAATGCATTACTTTGGCTTAATCTAGTTGATCTTTTGGGTTTTTTTTTCATTTACATATTTAAAAAAGCTTAACAATTTGGAGTTAAACCAAAACAAGAATAATTGTTCTGTACACAAAGTAATATGCAAGAGGCATCAAATTCAATTGTTGTAGCATATCTGACGTAGATGAATAAACTGCCTGCTTAGAGGCTCGCTTTTGAAGTTTACATAGATTAATAAGACCATTTTTGTTCTACATGTTTCCCCACACAGTACAACAGTAATTTAAATATGTAAAAACAATTGTATTTAAGATTTTTAACAATAATTTAGATGACTTAAATAAACGTAATCTACTTAGCACACCTACTTTACTTGCAAGTTTTTTTTTAAATAAAATATCAACGTAACAATGGTCTGACCGAGTGAAGAATATGTCAATGTAAACACCTAAAAGTTTTGCACACGATGATACATTTTCAATATCAACACACATTTTATAAACTTTCTGTATTTTTTTTTAATTTGCAATCGCATTCGATTTTTTACGGTATAATTCAAGATTTGAGGGTCTACCTCGCAGTTACCTTCCTGACACGTAAACATTCCTTTTAAATCTTTAAAACGCTACCCGATTAAATGTCTATCATTTTTGCAATTTTAATTTACAGTTACTATAATTCCCCATTTGTCAACGATAATTTTTCGCAGCTGCGATTGATTTCTCATTGATAAGAAATCAAGGCCTTTCAGATTGTTTGATGTTTTTGTCTCAGTCTCTAATTAATTTGAATCGCTTTAACAATCGATAAATAGTTTTAATGAATATAAGTTCCAATTAAATGACGCGAGTTCATTAAAAATGTATTTTTTAATAATATCCATTTAGTAACGATACTTAGTACACGACCAGGTGTTCGAAATTTCTTTTCGGGGGTTTTGTTCAGTCTTCATATTGTCAGTGTCCTAAGGGCGGGTCCGACGACAAAGGCTTTATCTTTGAATATCACTATGTTAAAATTGTGTTATTTCGTTACAATTCATAGTACATGTATGGATGATCATAATTTTTTTTGACAAATTGTCAGTTCACTTAAGCGTAAAATTATAACGGAGTACATGTAGTGTCACTGTTTAATGAATAGCCCTCGTATAATGATAGAAGGAAATGTTATATTTTTGTCATTACATGAAGCTCCAAAATGTGTATTATACCATATATTTTACTTTTCTTAGGCCCAAACCGTTCTGGTCTTGTATGAAAAATGACAAAAACAAAATGTCAACCATCTCAAAATTACATAAAGCGAAATACAAATTCAAATCAGAGCAATACAGACCTCTAAAAAGATGGAGATGGGATCAGATGCCTAGGAGGAGTAAGCATCCTCTGTTGACCAGTCTTACCCGCCGTGTGCTCCTCGTCACAATTGGCCATGTCATGATCGAGGAAAATGCCAAAATCGGGAAAATGTCATACTAGGGAGAAACGAAATGTTGATTATTTGGTTTGTTTGTGATGATCAAAATGCAAACCTTGAGCAAACACGGACTTCCATTATATTGGAGGTGGGATCGGGTGCCTAGGAGGGGTAAGCAACCCCTGCCGACCGGTCGCACCCACCGTGTGCTCATTGTCAAGATCATGAGAATCAGAAGAAACAGTAGTCAGTCCAGTGAATAAATAATGGTCTAACAATTATAAACTAGATGCTGGTAATAGTTTTACCCAACTCTTTGGTTAGATGGGTTTCACGTGGTGTACATACATATGTGTTTTCGATATGCAGAATAGGATTAATTAACATAAATAAACGTTTCTTTTGTGGTGATCAGCTAAATGAATTCACATTTTGCTAATTGGATTATCATGATGATGTTGACCAAGATAGGTAAGTATAATACATGTAGTAGCGCAATCTTATGAGACACCGTTATACAAAACAGTTTAGTTTTACTTTCAATTTCTAAAATGTGATCTCCCTTTGCCAGCATACTGTATCATCATCTTTATTTAAATAAGCTTATCTACAGTTTCTCATTTTAATTGCAAAAGATATTTTTTTCATTTGTCAGACTTACACTATTGAGTTGACTCCATATTGACCCTGTAACATTTTGTGTTAAATTTGGGTATTAAATATCATGTTTATATGAGTAATAATAGGGAGGAAGGGGAAGGGGTCTAAACCATTCCCCATCCCCAAGATGTGTGGATTAGATATACATTTCTAGTGAGAATGAAGGCATGCTGCAGCTTTTTTTCCATTAAGCCAGAAATAGAAAAAAGAGTTAATGACTGTAATTTTCTTTTATTTTGCTTATTCTTTTTTGTCAAGAGATATGTGGTATGTCAAGATTTATGACTCATGAAAATTTGTGCATTTTAATCCTGATTGTTAACATACTTGTATAATTATGTATAAAAATACATGTGATATTATACTAGGGATCATGCAATCAATTGCAGAATTGTCAATCGGTTATTTATAACTCATTTTGACTGAATAATTTGTTAATCATTTTGAAAATATAGACATTACTAAATACATGTATAACATATTATCAATATTTTTTGAAGATTGATTTTGTAACTATTAACAACTTATTTAGGGCCCCACTCTGCAGATGCCCTATAGTGATTATTCTGTTCAATTCTGCTGATCATGTCAAGATACATTTAAGACAAATTGGCCCCTGCCCATTGGGTCATCCCCCCCCCCCCCCCAGGAGTTGTTTTTAAATCACCAACCCTCCCCCTCCTCTGAAATAGGAAATGATAATACATTTTAATAACTGTTGAGATCCGCACCACTAAACCATATTCATTCTCTCTCCTTGTGTCATTGCACATCAATTGGTACATGTATGTAGGTTATGCCCCCTTTGAGACTTCCAGTGACTTTCCAGAGTTGGAACTAATCAAGTAATCTATCTTATTCATATGTAGTGCAATTCCTAGCCCTAGCCTGACCCTGGTTTGTTTTTCACAGCAAGGTTTTTGTTGACTGACTTCACAATTTCTAAAATTACATGTAACATTTTGTTTATCTTTAAGATTAAAAGGGAATTTCCAAAATCTCTTTATGTACCCCTGACATTATACAGCAAAATACCAAGTAATGACTTTGCTACTGTAAAAAAGTGGGAAGAGACTCTGAATCTCCCCCAATGGCCTCTAGGGGTCACCCTAACCCCACCCCACCCCACCACCACAAAATCAGAAATTATCAAATAACTTGAAAAAAATGCTTGTGATCCCCACCCCTAAAGCATATATATTCTTCCTCCTTATGCATCTCATGGTACATTATTTCAATAACAAGAGATAAGAGGAGGCTTAGGAATTAGGTTTTTTATGGGACGGAACATCATTTTGCAGATAGTATTGACTCTCAGAATCAAATTTATATTTCTAAAACCTTATTGCATATCTATAGTTTAGCCCCTGTTATATCTCTATAAATGATGTGGCTTTTCATTAAATCATAAGAGGAGTTCTGGGAAGTCGTTTTTTTTCATGAGTGATAAACGTCAATTTTCTGCAACTATTTGACTCCCTGGATGAAATTTAAATTTTTAAAACCTTATTGCACAACTATACGACAGCCCCTATCATACCTTAAAATATTATTGGCTATTCATTAAATCATGAGAGGAGTTCTGGGAAGTGTTTTTTTTTTAGGAGTGATAAACGTCAATTTTCAGCTATTATTTGACTCCTTGGATGAAATTTAAATTTTTAAAACCTTATTGCACATCTGTAGGACAACCTCTATCATATCTCAAGAGATGACATAGTTACAGTATAAATTGTAAAGGGAGTTCTGAGAACCATATGTTTTTTGATGCCCACACTCCCACGTGATAAAAACAAAAATTCTGGAACATAATTACACATCAACATGACACCCCGAATCATATTCTAGTGGATCATTAGGCTACTGCAAAAATAAAAATTGACGCTTTTTGAAACCAGACTTTTTGTAAAAAAAAAAATACACGTCATTTCTCAGCCATTTAATGACCCCCAGGTCAAAATTGAAATTTCCGAAACCTTATTCCGTATCTATGGGACACCCAAAAACATATTCCAAGAGATGATTTGTCTACTGTTGAAAATGTAAGAGGAGTTTGACGAAGAAGGTTTTGTGTGAAAAAACGTCATTTTTTACTTATTATTTGACCCCCAGGACTACCAAAGAATTTTTGAAACCGTTTTACAAATCAAATTCCAAGAGTTTAGTTTGCTGGTTTATAAGACGGACGGACAGACGGAACAGGGTAACAACAGTATACCCGATCTGTGTGCTGTGTGCAGTAATGAACACAATGTTAACAATACAGATAATTTAGCGATCATTTAAGCTCAAAATTTTTGCTAAAAAAATTAAACTGGTCGTTTTGATACATTCTATCAGAAACATAAATAACATGTTATTTATGTCTCTGATTCTATAAAGGATGCAGCGATGATTAACAACTCGGCAATTGTTAATAACAAGAAATTCCATGTAAATCTTGATTCGTACGTGTTCTTTCTCAAATTCTGCCATTATTAAATTAATCGTGAAGATCGATTAACGCGATTAAACGTTTATCATGAACATCGTTTATCCTTTCCTATCACTACTGGCTCTAAAAACCCCTGTCCGTATGAAAATCCCCTATCTTTCCCTGTCATCCCCGCGTTTTCCCTGTATAATCCCCTGTGCACCCCCTGTCAGCCCCTGTACACAGCCCCAGTACACCATGTAATCCCCTGTCAGCCACTGTACACATCCCCTGTGTGCCACTGTAAGCCCCTGTCACCCCCTGTACGCCCCTGTGATCCCCTGTAAGCCACTGTATTTTCCTGTACATGCCCCTGACACCCTTGTACTGTGTTTGAATGTTTATAATAGCCTTTTCTGTATTTTTTTCTTAATTCAATTATTTAACTCTCATGTGTTATAGTTTGAGATAAAAATCAATTTTTGCATTCAACAGAGCGCGGACTCACAAGACACACTGTTATAGTAATTTTAGAAATTATAAATGTTTTTGTTAAAAATCTATTGATACAGCACTTAAAAACTAAAAGCTCGAGGTTCACCGGTTGGTAAATCTCGGGTGAGGGCGGTGTGAAATCCTTCAGGGCATTTAGTCCTTTAGCGGTCGGGAACATCACTACTCCGTAATATTTGAGAAATATATATAAGAAATACTGTGAATTGTTACTACAAAAATCAAGCGCAGCACATGGTGTTTAGCATTTGATTTTGTGTATCTAAACAAATAATTAACACTGTGTCGGATAATTATGCCAGTGCCAAGGTGGCATTTTTGCACCCGCTTAAGATGTAGTTTCGAAAAAATCCATATATACCAAATGATAGACCATTGTCTAAAGAGTATAGAACCACTTTTGATTTTAGTGTGTTTCACCTGACAGGTGAGATATTTATCAATTGAAAATTGATATCCCATAGGAAAATGATAATTTCCATAGGAGAAATGGTTCTCCTACAGGAAATATTGACAATCCTATAGGATCTTTAAAAATCCTATAGGAATTATATTTCATATAGGAGAAAAGTATTTCCTGTAGGAATTTGACTCAGACAGATAGTTTTCCTATAGGAAATAAATATATCCTATCGGAATTGAAATTCCTATAGGAAACTCTTGTAATCCGATAGGAAATGTCAAATTTCCTGTAGGAATATTGTTTTTCCTATAGGAAAAAAAAATTTCCTGTATAAATTTATTTTTGAAAGGTAAATATCTCACCTGACAGGTTAGAGTCAATGATATCAAAGGTTGTTGTAAACTCTTTAAGCAATGGTCTATCATATGGCATATTTGAATTTTCCGATATATGCAGCTTAGGCGGGTGCAAAAGTGCCACCTTGGCACTGGCATAATTATCCAGCACAGTGCTATTTGCACACTGAAACATGTTAATCAGTCAAAATGTAGAATGTACATGTATAAGCAGCCATGTTACGGTAGAGCACGTCTTTCTTTATTTTATAACAAAATTCCTGATTATACCTTTATTAATTTCCCGTGAATAACAAAATAAAGCTTCAATAGCTTATATAGTTTGCCTAAGAAATAATTTTAGTATGTTTGTTTAATATGTTTCTGAGCGGCTTATTGGACCTGTAAATGAAATTTTCACTGATTATTAACTCTCATAAACAATTTAATAATTTCTAAAATCTAATTTTCATTTCCCCTTTTCACTGCAAAATAGAAGATATCAAATATAATGTTATTTATTGCAAGTGAACAGAAATCCGTGGCCTTGGTCAGAACATTCACAACATACATGTACATGTAAATGTAGCACTAGTGTTTTCTATACATGTAGGATTTTATATAGATACGGAGAGAGAGAGAGAGAGAGAGAGAGAGAGAGAGAGAGAGAGAGAGAGAGAGAGAGAGAGAGAGAGAGAGAGAGAGAGAGAGAGAGTTTGCATTGATTTTGAATTAAAAGTTACTAAAAGTTTACCCGGGAGTTAGTTTCCTAAAAAGTAAACATGCAATCCTATTTTCATTCCCAATTCTTTATTATTATTCAGATTAACTTAAAACGATCATATTAATTTTAATCCACCATGTTTTACTTTACACCAAATCAATTGATCAAAGAATTGATTGAAGTTACAGTTTTCAAAGAAGAGGATGTTGACATTATTTTTTCACTCGGTCAGTGGTTATATAATAGCTACTATACACAACCCATCTTGACAATTTGCAGAGCACGGTAGCGAGGTGGGGAAAATGAGATGGTAGACACGCGTGTACAAACACTTCCTCAGATCTGAATGGTCGGTCACTGATTATATAATTATAGCTACTATACACAGCCCTTCTTGACAATTTGCAGTGCACGGTAGCGAGAATGGGAACAATAAGGTGACAGACACATGTGTACTTGTATATACACACACCGTTTTCCTAAGATCTGAATGCTCGGTAATGCTAAACAATTATTCAATATGTTGTTTAAACGCCGCTTAGGACTTTCTTTACAAGTCTGTCAAGTAGAGAAAACAGAAATTTAAAATTTTAATTTATCAGTTCTACATGTAAGAATATCAATCATGAGAAGAGCTTCAAATTCGGAACATTATTTGACACAGTCATATGAATTAAACCGTAATGCCTCATATTTTTCATTTTTCAAATTCAGATCTTAAATAAATGTATGATATTTTTCTAATCTTAAACCCGGAACATTCTTTTAAGATCATGCATGCGTGTCTTAAGGTTATCCGTTACCGGTATTTGTGTACATGTATTAAATTATTCATGAACATAAACTGTATCATTGCTTTATATGTATGAGGACAATTCTATACAATAATGCATATGAATTACTAAACTGGACAATGCACCCTCATAAAAGTTAAAAGTGTCAAAGGGCCGTACTAATTACCCCTCCTAAAAAATCAACTATCTCTCTCTCTCATAATTTATCAGAAAAAACAACAATGTCTGACAGCAAATATTATCGATTGCGATTTACATGACTTAGATATTAACTAATTAACTTCCTGCTAAATAGAATCAACATGCATTTCATTGGGACGATGTAATCATATGCATCATAACACCAGCAAAACAGTCAAAATATAGGTGATCATTTCGATCGGTGTGTGATTATCTGCACGTGCTAATCATGTTGTGTTTTAAGCGCTTTAACTCAGGCAGGTTACATGGCACAGACCGTTAAGCGGTTTATCGGTATATATTTATCTTGATATGTGTCAATGTTGAGTCAGAATTATTCACGTTTGCAATAATATTGCCCTCTATGAAATACAAAGAAAAACAAACACCGTCTAAACCATGAATGCTTTTCTTGCTTTCCATTTCCTAATGTATCAGCAACTGCTAAATATATATTTAAGAAAACCCGAAAACGTAATTAAGAACTTTTTTTACTTTATCAAGCAGTCAAACACCGTACAGGGGGTGTCAGGGGCATGTACAGGGAAATACAGTGGCTTACAGTGGGTGGTGGGTGATATGGGTGAACAGGGGGTGACAGGGGCTTACACTGTCACACAGGGGATGTGTACAGTGGCTGACAGGGAATTGAATGGTGTACAGGGAATGTGTACAGGGGCTGACAGGGGGTGCACAGGGGATGACAGGGAAACACAGGGGGTGATAGGGAAAGACAGGGGATTTTCATACGGACATGGGCTTTCAAAGCCATTAGTGTATCGTGTATCAATCTATCGTATCGTGCGTTTATCCTATCCTATCGTTTATCTTGTAAAAAATAACGTTGCGGGTACTGTATACCAAAATGTAGACTAGAAATATTCAAGAAGTCGTTTGTTCCTTACACGATCAACTAATGGAATAGTTTAAGTTTATTACCAGTAATAAATCCACGTTTACAAGTTTCAAAAGCAGTATTCAATTAAACCAAATTAAACCTCCGTCCTATTTTTGCTTCGGCACTAGATGATTTAACATTATACACACAGAACTTAGACATAACTGTATCTTAAACTTCGACCTTTTCAGAAGAAATATCATTGAAAGCCTTAATTGCCAATGTGGATTACCAGAAGATTCTTATCATTTGTGGTTTGGATGCAAGAAATATACCAATGTACGAAATGAACTGTTTTCAAACCTTTTAAGTTTAAATCAAATTAACATTATTAATTGCCATTTACTTTTGTGGAGAGATTAATCCCTGACTGTCAATTTAAATCAACGTATCTTTTTAGCTGTTCAAAGATTTATCAGAGATTGTGGCAGATTCTCGTAATTTCAGTCTTACTGCCTAGACCAAATTCAAACAGAACTGTTTATAAATACATGTACGTTTGTTCCATAATGTAACCACTTTAGTAATATCCATTTCTATGTACATTTGTACTTTCCATTCTAAACTACAACACAGTTGTAAATTTTAAGAACTTGTGTTCGAACCATTTGTATATGTTTATGCAATAAAATATGTTCAAATCATATGAAACTAATTATACTTTTATAGTATGTTTAAAATAAATTAGAAATTCATTAGAAACATTGATACACTAATACTGATAATAATAATAATAATAATAATAATAATAATAGTGAAATCTAGAAGGGTTTTTTTTCTGAAAGAAAAAAAATAAGTTTAGAAAATACCTTGACAAATAATTTTATTCCAAAAGAAATTAAAAATGCGATTTTCAGAAACATCTTTAAGGTATCTGATTAATCTAAATGTTGCCAAAGAAATTTGCAAGACGTTAGTCATTAGTTTGCATCATTGCAAATGCACACGAGTTGAAACTACATCAGGATGGTAGTTGTCCCTTGTTTTATTTATTTCCTGCATTATCAATATTCATTTTGTCGTTGTAAAACAAGATTAAAAAAAAAAACTATTTATGTTTCTATTAATTTTAATTTCTTATGTCTCTATTAAGGACATTTTTATCAAATTTATTTGTATGCTCTTTTAAATACCACATGTATCATGTTCAACCCAAAGCTGTTACGGGTCCTACACGTAAATTTAACAAAACAAATAAAAGTTTTCTGGTGTCATTTCTAAAGCATATTTTTTTAAATCACGTAAAAACACCTTATTTATTACGCAATTTCGAGCAAAATAGATCAGATCATTTGAGCATGATACTATACCTAATTGCATTAATACATCAGTCCATCAATATGTTGATGTGTAATGATTATTTAAAAAAAAATGAAAAAAAATTGTTAGGTTTAAAGAAACATGTTCCATAATTGTAACCTATTCTCTTTACAAAGAATATAAGATATATCAGAAATAATATTTTTTATAACAAACAATGATGCGAATTTCACATTATAAGCAGGATATGAAATAGAAACTTTAATGAATTTAAAAAGAGGCGAAATGGTTGATCCAAATGTAGTCAATATTACGTCAATATCTAATAGTATGTATGTAAAGAACTATAAAACTAAATAAGGTTTAATTCTTCATTTACCTAATGTATACATTAACAATTATAAGATACAATTATATATGTACATATTGCTGAAATCGTGTAGCTTTTTCTTGATTTTGTTGATTTGAATGGGGTGACCTGTGCAGATATTGATATACATGGCTTTTTAAAACCCCAAATACCAATGATAGGTAGAATCGATGAGATAAAAAAAAAATTACACATACACACAATTTATTAATCACTGGGCAGACATAGCAATACAACCACTACAACTGGAATGGTGGATAAGGTCGCATAATATATTAATAAAATTTGTGGGGAACTAAGAAGGAAACCAGTGCTCCAATTTAACTATCAAATGTAGGGTACCCACTGGCCATTGGAGCATTATGTGAGCATAGTTGCCCGAAGACTGAAGGGGTTACTGCGTTCTAAGGCGGGTAGTGATGCCTGCAGCTCTTTTCGCCCGTCTCCTGAGGGCTACCTGGTATAGAAGCATGATCAGGACCAACACGTTGACAACCCTCCCGTTGCCCAGGAAACATAGACCAGCCTGTAGCATCCCCTCCTTTGGTTGGGAGGTTGATGTGGCACCAGCAATGACCTAACTTTGCGCCCCCACCCGATAACTTTTCATACATATATAGTGAATGGTGACCCCTGACATATTTATTTTTTGACCAAATTGAGGGTATACATAAAAAATATGTCCCCTGCTTTAGTAGCAAATGGGAGGAGACAACAGATTTTTAATCAGGATAAGTGATCAACTACCACTGTGAACTCCCCAGTCCCGAATCCCCCTAATTTATGTGATAATTAATATTACTTAACCCACTGTCATTTCACTTACAGTAAGAAATCGAACTGTTTGTGGTTGATGAGAATGATTCTGGATTGCAGCTAAAAATCTTTTAAGTCACCCTAGTTAGGGACTGAGGATCTTCGGAAGATACTATATGAAAGAAAAAGAAGAAACAGCAGCAAAAAGCATATAGAGTACAGTAAAAATATGAAAATGAGCAACAATACAATTCGGTATGGGTGGGGGGATGGGTGGGCTTATATTTCGCCATGGAGAGATGTAGCTGGTGTGGTTTCGGTTTTTGATAATTATGGTTAACACGTTCCGAGTTTACTTGAACGCCAAGGAGTAAACTTGTACGACTGTGGCTCCGTACACAACATATCGCCAAACTAAATTAATTTTGTACTATTTGATATTCATCAAATAATTTTGACTCATTATAGACTTGGGTCTATTAACTTGAGAGCTATTTAGTAGACTACCATTTATGGGAATGGGTTGACCTTTACAAATTTTAAAACACTGTGAACTCCCCAGTCCTGCCACAGACATTCAAAAATGTCCTCAAAAAGTTCCCCTTTCCCATAAACAACAATAAATATAAACCATGAAAGGGGGGAGGTATCCATGATTACTCATTTGTTAATGATGGCTTTTTGCTCAAAATTATATATGAACAGAAAAAAATTCTGTCACAAAAAAACACAGGTTTAAGCAGGATATTTTGCATTGCACACTTGGTAGCTATTTTTGAGGGTAGCTAGTTCGGCTGTTGTGTAGAAAAAGCTACATTGCTTGTTGCAGATTGTTGACAAATACATGTAGTTGGTTCCCAAGACAAGACATGTGGGTGCTGTCAAGACGAAAATGATTAATTTCTTTGGCTGTAATATTATGGTCATGATCTAGGGAGTATCCTTGCACTTCACTATGCAAGAACATTTTCTTACTTTTTTTATTCTAACCTTTTCTTATTGATTTTTGGCCCACTCCCCAAAAGTGCACAACCCCAATATCGTATTGGCAGCAAAAAAAAACCCACAAGACCAGGCTACTGTAAGGCCTAAGTGCATGGTATCTGTACGAGGTGCATTGTGCCATATGGATAAAGTACTTGCAGGTTATATTGTCAGAAGTTAGTTAAATTGACCCCGCATGAAAAATTAACCAATGTGGAGGAGAAAACCTATCTGCCATAGCTGCAATAGTTTCCTCGACTTGGTGCCACTGCAGTCCTCTACGCCACTCGAGGTGATTCTCGCTGGAAGGTTAAGATTGGTACCCCCAGGGCTGTGTCCGGCTTCTATCCCGGCCCAATAAGGAATAGATGATCTGATTATCCTGATGCCAACACCTGGAAGTCTTGTATAAAGTTAGCCAAGAACTTAATATTAAATAGGAAGACTTTAAACCGATTGTTTTAAAAGGGGGAGGTGCTGACTTGAAGAAAACTCGCTACCCGTTGTAATGAAACTTCCTTGTTGATGTTTTGCTCAGCTATGGATATATTTTTGTGTAGGCTGCCCAAATCTTTGCTTTCCCTTGCACCCCGCTGGCTCTGCTATTAAAGTCTGAAGCCAAACATCGAGCCATGGAATAAAGAATTTGAATGTTTATAACCCTCAAAATAGTGTGCCAAATATCTATTGTTTGTTGGTGTCTGTCCTAGAGAGGAAATGCTGTTTTGAGCACTTAACTTGAGGTTGCTTTCCTCTGCATTGGACACAAACGTGACTGAACCTTCATCTGCGGAAGAAAGGACAAGATTTACCTGGGTTGTAGACCTAACAACATATATGCGTTATAGGGGACTGAATCTTGCGTGGTGGCAATAAGCTGGTTGTGGTTGAACTGTATAACTGTGTGTTTCTAGCAGACACATAAATTTACCAGTATTCTGCATCGACTGCCCCCCCCCCCCCCCCCCCCGGAGGAGCCAGGTGTGCAAGCGTTACGAAAACGAAACTGTTAATCAAATCAATGCCATGTATTGGACCTACATGTACTGGCTGCGAACCTAATGTTAAAAATTGAGAATACAGAGGTAAATTTTTCAATAGATAAAATAGATTGTGATTTTGAGTAAGTGATGCACGAACTACCGTTCATTATCTGCAGGTCACGCTTAGTCAAAGTTCTTTAACTCGGTGACAGATATATATGCAAAGAGATAGGTAAATTAATTGACCTTCCCATATCTTTATTTTAAGTTAACTTGGATCGTAGACCCCAAAATTATTTACATAACTGGGCTGGCATGTGGGGTTGTTATCGTGACATAAGGCGGCATATATTTCCTCAACGTTGGTTTGTAAGCTCCGTTTAATAATCTCACTCACTTAAAACAGAAATGACAAGACATTGTGACAGAGTTAAATGGATGAAACAATTACCGCTTAAATGTAAAAATTACAGGCCCACCACGCATTAATTGTTGTCCCATCCTTGATTGCAACCACTGCATGGTGACATTAAGGTCTCTTAAGTTTGAACTGATTCCGTTGCTTTTAATCATAAGGATAATCTAAATTGTCTATAACAAGTTATCTCAGTATCTAAAGAAATTACCGATAAGTCTTCTAATAACATATCTTTTATCCTGTCACTTAAAATAAGATATCCATTTTTTTATAATCTGTAATTAAACAGGAAACACAAATTTTCCTGATTGATTTTGATCGAAATGGTGATTCAAAATTCTAAAACAAAAAGTGTTCACAAGTACTGTATCAAATTAATTGCCTTTGAAAATTGAACAGTTCATTTTCTTGATGAAGCATTATACTCTGCAACATTAAATTCTATGTTAATTGTATCCGTACTCTAGATTGTAGCTTAATTCTGCTCAATACATTTGCATCACACTAATATGATGTTTTACTCTCTCTCTCTCTCTCTCTCTCTCTCTCTCTCTCTCTCTCTCTCTCTCTCTCTGAATAGTGTTATGAACAATCAGTTTAAATTCATTCTAGGAAATTTATTGACAAGCATAACACGAATAAGGTATTTTACATTTGCTAGCCTAGCTATATATAGCATATAAAAACATGTAAAAGGAAACCGGTACAAGAGGAAATTTTACATTAAATGAAATCTACACTAATGGAATTAATTTCTTATCCTTATTCAAATGCGTGTATTTAAAGCAGCCAGCTGGCTATAATAATCCTTATCGCGACTGTTTGTAAACCTAAAGAACGTTAGAGAAATTCTTTTTACTATAACTTGCTATTCTACGTACGAACATGTAAGTAATGGTTTAATTTTATTCTTTAACAATGTATCATTGCATCTCAGTTTATTGCACTATTTACGATATGTATTTAAGAGCTTTCTCAATGAGACAATCATATGAAACATTATATGTTAATTTTGTTTTCCTTCCATATCGTTTCACACTTATCTTTTATCGTCCTCTGCTGAGCTATCTTATCCGATTTAGTTATTTGAAATGTTATGCAATACTTCGAGTCTGACATGCAAGGCTATTAGAAATTCAAATGAAATTGTGAATGAGTTGATTATATGTGCTATGCTATGATAATTGAATAAACTGTGTGTTTATTCTTGTTGCATTATCGTTCAAAAAAAATCCAGAAATGTAAAGACATAATATTCGCAAAAACATATCTTGCATTCTGTGATATATTACACGTATACTAAGAAGAATGCCCAACTAAATAAAATGCAATGACATTTTGCTTCTTTATACCAAGGGATTTCTATACGCTATGCTATCGTTTTGTTATCTTCAAAAGACTAATATACATATATTTATGTTACGTTACCCTTTTTATCGCATCTTTAACAGGCCCCATATATTTATTGACTTAACAAGCATTTTAAGAAATTGTCACTCAATAAAGCAAATCTATAATATAGTCTTGAAAGAACAAAATTATAATCTTAAACGTCCTAGGAATATACGTGCCTCTTTTAACATTGAAGACACTTGGTTGGAGGCAATATACTGCTTCTGAGGTAAAACAAACAGTTATAATATTAAAAAACAACAACAAAATTATCAATAAACAGTTTGATTGCAGACTTTTGTTCGAGCAATCAAGCAGCGATATTGTTTCTTCTATCAATCATTAAAAGAGGGTAATCTATTTATCATGATTTGTTTTAAACCAGACAGACAAAATTTCCACAGATTAGGATTCCCAATCGAGAATTATTAAATACACGTTACGTCATTTCAGATTAATGAGTGTACCGAAAAGATGACACACGACAAAATCATTAATGCAATCTGGAAGTCATCATCCTTTTTTGTAAGTAAAATTATTCTACTTATTCGAATCGATGGGATTTTTTTTATATCTTTACATATTTATATACACCTCGTCGTATACATTGGTCGACGTATTCAGTAGAATTTGTTCAATTTTCTTTATTATTGAGGTGAGAAAAGTGGCATTATAATTATGTTGAAGTCAGTTAAATATTCTCAAATTTTGTTTTTCCTTTTTAGATTCTCTTTTCCTTTTTGTTGTTATATGTAAAAAAGATTACGCTCAATGCAAAGAACCCAAAAGGTAATAATTTTTTATCTTTTGACAAACATTGTTTTTTTTATTTAAATCAATATTTTTATAAATTTTAACATTTCAGATACTTTTCGTTCATCTACACTGAGAAGACAAGCCCGCTTAATTTAAAGAATACCTGTTACGCCGTTGACAACAGCTCACTGCACACGATGTACTCAGGTGAAGATTTGTAATAATGTAGAACTAATGTCATTGAATCTGTATTAGATTCTTTTATTAGAAACTTCCTGGTGGCATTTAAATTTAAATCGAAAACGAAGTGTCATAATGTCAATATCAACTTGTGTTGTGTGGTATTGTTTGTTGATATGTTTTGTAACACTTTGAGATATCTTAGACTGTTACGGTTATTGAATTGTTAAACTCATTATGACTTCTAAACATTCGTCAAAAATACCCCATCTTTGACACTTTTTTGTATATAGAAATGGCCATGTATTATTTTCTTATGTTCTCTGTTTATTATAGTCACAATACTATGTTATTTATCTAATAGTATGTTTTATATATGCAGGATTGTTCCTTTGATTAACAGTATTGTGTTTTGAGTTTATTGTAGTTTACATTGTGGCATTTTATGTTGTATTTTGTACTTTGTCATTTATTATATTATTTAATAAATGACCATTCTTATTACTTAATCAATATCTTGAGTTGTATTGTGTCAGATAATTTTGATATAAATATAAAGCAATAGGGGTACACCACCTCGGGGATCTTATTTTTTGGATGACTAAGAAATAATTATTATCAAATAAAATATTTTAATAACGCAATTTGATTTTATTTAAACTATTTTTTAACATATTCCAAATTATTTTTTCTCTTATCCCTAGGTATATCATTCTTCATAATGCAGGCAGGCAGGAACTCATCTTGTGAATTAAGGAATATTGAATTAACAGAGATAAGGAAATACATAATACGCGACCGACAGCAGCGAAAACTATGTAGAACCAAAATAATCATGTCCATCAATAGCGGAAAATGTGAAAAAACTATTTCAAACTTATTTGATGTGTGCCAAAACACTCGAAAAAATTCATCTATTTTTTTCCAAGGTACAGTGCATTTTATTTTCTTTTTTTCCGATTGCTCAGCAAATTGCTGAAAAGTTATGTTTTTTATCATTTTGATTTTTTTTCCAGAATGTATGGCTGTGATTTATCCTCCCAATGACAAAAGCAATGCAGTAGGTATGATAACTTTAATTAAGAGAACCATTTATCTTTTTTTTTCGTCTTTGGCAGTGACTATTTAACTATCTAAGTGTGGGTTTTTTAACTCAAAAGAAACATCAGCAATTATTCTGTCAAAATTTCCAAAACATCCTGCCGAATTGGGACATATCTTTGGAATTCCACAAGCTCATTGCAACATAAAAGAGGGCAGATTGTATAACGGTGGCGGAACAATTGGATACAGAAAAAACGGTACCTACTAATATTCGTTTTTCCATTTTACAACTATTATGCTGTCTCTGTTTTTTTAAGCTGTATCCTTATCTATATGCTTAGTATGACAGTGTTTTAACCGGTAAAATTAAGGAATGCAACTCATATTTAAATGAAAAGCCTCTTTAATACCTTATCAATCGTTTTCATTTTGTATCATTTGAAAATGACATTCATGTGGCAGATATGCTTACGTAAATGTAGATATACTCTTAAAATGTAAAGATTATTTGAAATTTCATCAATATAAAAAAGTATATATCTTTATATAATTTTAACAATCGCAAAATTTAATGTTCATGCACACATTCAAAATATATTCAAATGAACTGGTTCACCCTAAGGACTGGTATTCCGAATTTAAATTGATCTCAAAATTCAATATTTCTAAATGCATACAAAGTTGATTTTCAGTGCGATACGGCAAAAAAGTACAGGATCATTGTTGTAAATAATTTATTTCATCGGGTTCAACCAAGGCGCTCGGTTTTCTTTACAACAAACGTCGTTATTTAAAATACACGTGAATATCGAAATTTTGCTTCTTGGACCTAAAAGGAAACTTTCATTTGCATCACATGTAAGTATAATATAATTTTTATTGTGGAGCTCAATACAGATTAGTTCACCATTTATTAAATGAATATCAAGTTGTTCAAGGTGAGAAACAGTTTGCTTTTTGTCATTTTAGATTTGACTTATTATGATTTATTTATAGATCTACAGTTTGTTTATTGATTCAAATTGAACGATCGCGTCTTTTGAATGCTATTAGAATTTGAATAAGTTTGTGCACATTTTTACTAATCTTTTATTTATTTTTCATTATAAAATTGTATCTAAAAAAAACTTTTGCTGTACATATTTTGATCCAGATTTTTTCAACCAGATCGTAATAAGGAGGTCATACATGCACATGCAAGTTTTCGTTGGCCATCATTTGCGACAGCTATGCATGATTTATTTATTAAGTCAAATGCTGTCTTAACAAACCTCGTCGTGTTTGCTGTCCTTTCGATAACAGGTATCGTTCCTATCACATTATTATAATGTTGACTGCGGTTGACGGCTGCATTAATAATATTGGGTCTAGATAGACGAAAATTTTGCGCAACGCAAAGTGATGGGATATGTTTGCTCTAAAGAAGCTCCAAGTTTTTTTGCAAGTATTTGAAATCTCAGTCAAAACTTAAAAAATTAAAATTAAAATATGAAAACGGACTATGAAAACGAATTGCTTACAATTAATCAACACAACGTGAAATTCAGATGTTTAATTCTGTAGTCAGCTGGTCATTTGCAAAATATCTTTGATTTCAAACCTGTTACGGTCTCTGGTGATTCTCAAGCGCTTAAGAGAATAACAAGTTGTTTTACGTACTCCTTATGAGTTCGCATATTATCGTATCTGTTCTACTGGCAGACTACTGTATTGAACAAACGGGTTTAAGTATTAATTGATTGCCGTTTATAGCTTCACTGTTTAGTATTTAGTCTCTTGTTAGAGATTTTTCGTATTTTGTCGACCAATTGCAAATTTAAAGTTTCAAACAGCAATAACTGTGCATACATTGTGAGTGGGGATATTTTTGCCCTGTTGTTTATTTTGATGTTAGATGTTTGTTCAGCTGATAATTTTAATGGATTTATGTACAAATTGTAACTTTATTTTACATTGATGACCATCTCACGGTGTTTATTTTTGTAACTTTAAAATGTGTATAGTGCATGATGCACTGATTTAGCTTGAAAAAAGAAAAAGCAAAACGCGAGAGGAAATCCAAAGATACTTAGAGAGAATGTGATTTTGAGATACGATTTATTTACAGTACACTTATAACATTTAATAAGTACTTGAATATCGATCAATTCGAACCTACTATTGTTTATCAAGGCAATAAGAGTAAAACTGATCGAATACTTTACAATTAATTTAAATATGCATAAATCTATGTACAAATTGTATATGTGTAAACTACCTTGAAGTGTTCTTTTAACATTGTATATAAAATTTCAAATTTTGTAATTAAAAATGCGAACGACTTAAAATAGCACTTTAAATGTTTTATATAAAAAAAGAGCTTCTCGACAAATGAAAATAATTGAATTGTACATGAGTACTGATTGTCATTTATAGTAATTGAAAACATCTTCGTTTCGTTGTTATGGGAACTGTTTACCTTTGCCTCAAACATGTTTGAACAATGATGTTGTAAGAGGTGACGTCCATTTTACGAAATACCTAATATGTCTCTAAATTTTATACATTATCTATCAACGCTGAATTTTAGCAAAAAAGTTAGTATTTTTTTTAGATTATTAATATATTATTGTTTCATAACAACAACTAAAAAAGAGCATAAAAACGTTTCAGTACGATCGATTTTGAAGTGTTATAGGTATTGTCAGTTTGTTTTCACAAAGAGAGACAAAATACCAATGATGCAACATGTATAAAACACGTACCTCTGCTTTGCAGGAACACAATGTCTTTTACAATATACTATAATCTAAGCATAAATGTCGATTTTTATGCATGATGCAAATGTTATAGAAATCAATATTAATAAGGATTTTATTTACTATTTCATAGTTAAACATTTTGAAATTGATCACCAATTTTGATTATTTTGAAGTAGCTACATGTATTGTACCATTTATATCTTATATTTCTAATACCATATTAAATGATATTTTAGCACTAAATAAATTGCATTTTAATACAGTTAATCTTTACATCTAAATGTAATTCAGAAATGTATGCAATACGAATTTGGGGGAATTTCGCGTCAAAACCTTCATCATCTAAAACTTAGGCTTATACATTATTTCCATATAATCAACTTCCGTGTGCGCCCTGAAATAAAATATATCGGTTTTAAAGTAATCTGAAACACGGATATTGAAGTGAACGAAAATCATTTAATTTAAAATGTGATTAATTTCCTGGATTTACCCAGAGCTTTGGTTTTATTAAGTATACTTGTAATATGTTAAATTTTCTTTTGACGACCAGAACGCAGTTACAATTAGAAAAAATATCTTACTATACATATGAGTATACAGATATATTGTGTGTAAAATGTATGATTTTATAAAATGCACTGCGTCTACTGTAAATCAAATTGTCTATAATTTGCTATTCCTATAATGACAAGCACTCAAACGTTGCAGGCCATTGCTGAACTTAATATGCATGATATACAGCCACACTGCTCATGGCCAATAAACCAAATGTATGTACATGTAACAACATATTACTCTACATCTATACTTGTTTAATATGGATAAAGTGCCTACATCTGTTAGTGATGGATGACATTTCTTATTTATTTGATTTTAGTACATGTTTTTATTGCACTTTTGGATTCGAAATGATTCAGATGACTAAAGCAAAGATTGCATAACGACAAAAATTTCAATACGCAAATAAATAATAATGTCACGTGACACATGTTTTTATCATGTTTTTATCATATAAATGAACTACATAGTATACGGAACCTTTTGCACTTTCGTGGAGTTTAAAACAAGTTAGGAAACTATTTTGTTGAAAATGGAAAAGATAATACTTTATTAAAATAAAAACTGTTGTCACGAGTGGGCGTTTAATCATAGTTTTATTTATTTCTTTTTTACATATGGAGCCAATATTTTAAAGCGTTCATCGTCGAGTGAGTGCAATTCATAAAGTATGACCCTAGGCTTTATATCCAGGTAATTATTTAAATTATAAGATTTTCTATAGATAATAGGTTATATTTTTTCATTTGCCAAAGATTTTTAATATTTTGTCTTCATTTCAGTATTTCTATCAAAAACATTAGGGCAAGCAAGCGCGTATAGCAGTATGAAAGTTTTAAAAAGTTATCATTCATATCAATACAAAAGAAAAATACAGTATATACACCACTACACCAAATATTCTCCTGAATATAAAGAAACGGATGTTGGATTTATCAAATAGTTGTGGGTTTAAATATATATATATATTTTTTTTTTCACGCAAACATTTAAACCTCATTAGTGTAAAAATGGGTTAAAAAATCAAATAATTAACGAAAAGTCTTTGTAAACTTAATCAGAAAAAATAAAATATATAAAAATTTGCTTTAAACGTTTTACTTACGTCTTTGAAAAGGTCAGACCTTCCACGAGATTTCTTATTAAGGAAGCAACTTCAACAAAATCAGATCTCTTGAATGACAATGTTTTCTCCCCGTAAGTAAGAATTGTTTTAAAATCGATAAAAAAAAATACATAAAAAAGGATTTTTTGTGATTTTTTTTCAAAATATTTAATAAACCCAAAGTTTTACAAAATGTCTCGTGTTGAGTTGAAATGTTTATTGATTTTATTCTATGTTGACATTTAATTGTTTTTTTATGATATTTTTAATACATTTATGTATTCTTTCTTTATAGAATTCGTTATCCTTTTTGTATTGGCATTTGATAAACCAAATCATGTCAGAACAGAAGAAAATAAAAGGTTAAAATTTATAATAATAAGGTGAATTCAAAAGAATTATGTTCCAAAATTCATAAATAAAATACATAGCTATAATTTTGTGCTGCAGTTTCTTCACAATTTTACGCACCAGAAAAGCAAGCCCGATGAACATAGAGGATTCCTGCTTTGACATCGATCAAGAGTCAGTGAACACTATGTATCTAGGTAACTATTGATGTTCTATAAAAGTTTGGTACATGTAAGTATCTCCCATAAAATATACAATATCTAAAGATTGCTCAAAAACTTCATAATTTATCGACGAAATTCATTCTCTCTTATCTTTTATCGCATGTTTATCTCAATATACGGTGGACATCACTTATTTAATAAATGTTTTATATTCTACTGTGTGTTCTTACGCCGCATGACGTCATAATTAAACATTACGTAGCTTCAGGCGGACTATTGACGTAGAATGAAAAAGTAACGAAACAATTCAGTTGAAAAGTGTAGAGTTTTAAATGTGAAGTATTCAATGCAGTGTAAATTGTTTCTTTCATGAATTGATAAAAATATGCCCAGAAATGAAATGTTTGTTTGTTAATCTTTAAGGAACTTTTTGTCTGTGCGTAAAGTTGTTGACGTCTTGTAGTATATGTGCTGTGCGGTTCACAATTATAATTTTTATAGAAAAGACTGAGGTTTAACAAAATACGTGGTAAAACATGTGATAAAAATAATTTCTTATGATTTGCGATGGTATATGATTTTTGTCAAACGAGTTGTATGTTTTCTATCCCCTCGCCAAGGCTCGGGGATAGAAAACACACAACTCGTTGGATAAAAATCATATACATATACCATCGCAAATCATGAGAGATCCTATATTTAAGCTATAAATAAAATGAATAATGAGAATAACAAACTGTTAACAATCTCAAAAATCCATAAAACGAAATACAAATTCAAACCAGAACAACACAGACCTCTGAAAAGATAGAGGAAGGATCAGGTGCCTAGGAGGAGTAAGCATCCCCTGCCGACCGGTCGCACCCGTCGTGTGCTCTTTGTGCTCAAATCCTCAGTAAAGGATTTATAAGAATACTTTCGAATCGGATATATAAAGTGCATTATCGTGAATTTATTTGCATATTTATTGTATATTAGAATAGAATGTAAATTATTAAAGTAGGACGGTTGTAAATTTGTTGGTTTTAGGTATATCAATTTTCCTAAACAACAGAACGTCTTGCAAACCCGAAAACATTGGATTAAAAGAGGTACAAAAATACATAATCCATGACAAGCACCAGCGAAAACTGTGTAGAACCAAACTTACTGTGTCTATCAACAATTGTGAAAAATCCATTGAGGAGTTGAAACATATATGTCAGCATCCAGATGAAAAATTATCGATTTTCTTTCAAGGTAAGGTTATTTAATAATGTCAAATCGTTCCCATTTAAATTGTTAACACGGACCTCTAATTTATATATTTAAAAACCTTAACTACAAAAATGTTTTTACAGATTGTTTGGTCCACAGTTTTCCTGAAAATAACGAAACAATAACAGGTGATAAGATAAAAAGTTCAAGAAAATGTATTGGCCACTATTTGTGGGTGTTTTTTTTTGTTTTGTTTTTGGGGGTTTTTGTTTGGGGGTGGTTTTGGGTTTTCTTTTTATTAAAGGTACAAGTGTGTTTAATTTTCACAGAAGCCGGGGCTATTGTTGTTTCGGCGTTTCCAAAACCGAAACTGGGTGAACGAAGACATCCGTACAAAGTTCCAAAAGTTCAATGCAACATGAAAGTGTGTGAATTAAAGAAGTGTGTATCGAACAAAGTGCAAGAAAGAAGTAGTCCGCCTTTAGAAGGTACATTCAATTATAAAGGTGCAGCTCAGTTGTTAACAGCCAATCTGTTACAAATACAAAAAGTACTCTTAAAAATTGTTAAGATATAAAAATTTCTATATTTTGACAAAACTAAACATAATTGTTAAGTAAGCATTCCGGATAAAAAATGTTGTCGTCTTTAAATGTGTTCATAATATGGTCAATTTTATCGTCATATATCAAAGTTCAATCAAATATGGTACACAGCATACTTCGTTAGAGAGCTTTATAATTTATTCAGATTATTGACATGTCTTTCTCACGGGATTACATGCGCATATGGTATGTTTTCGATTAAACGTTGTGATACATTTTTGTAACATTTGTTATTGTTCTAGTACATTGAACATTATATGCCTTGCGTTATATTTTAACATTATAATTGTCAAGAGTATTGGTTCTTGTTTAAGTGTCAATTTTAGATTCCTCTCTTATAAGAATATTTTCTTCAGGACAGCATATAATGATTTATAGATTTGATTTTTCTTTAACAGGAATTACATGGTTATATAATACCGTTCGCCAAACCGTTTTGTAGAAATATTTTATTTGAATAAATACAATATATCGTTGACGAGTAGATGTATTCCTTATACAATGTTTATATTGTAAACTTCCCATATCTGGACTCAAAAGAAAGACATACGCTGAGAGTTTTGAATCAACTGATAATAGTAGGTTGTGTTGGACTCATCGTGGGAGTTTTCTCAACATCATTTGTATGCATGTGTATGCACAAGCATAATCGAAGCAGGCATTATCTCTCTCTCTCTCTCTCTCTCTCTCTCTCTCTCTCTCTCTCTCTCTCTCTCTCTCTCTCTCTCATTTGTACAGTAAATGTAGATGTGTATGTCATTGATATTTTGGACAACCAAATAGCTCCAAAATTGTTTTCAAATCATTTCCTTGTTTTGCAGATTTCTAGATAATGGTCTTTTTTTCAAATTTCAAAGATTAATAACAGGACAGAGACTGAACGGAAATTGTCGATTCATTCACACGACGAGGTAGTAGTAAATCATGATATTGTAGACATGAAGGTTTGTCGATGTCATTCATTTTATATATCTGTCATTACCACTCATCCTGAAATGAATTTTCTCCCAAAATGAATAACATGAAATTATAATATTATATAAGTAAGCATTCAGTAAGTTTCATGTTCATAGCGATTGGATAAATTGCCAACATTCATTAAAGTGAGCATCTAGCTACATGGATAATGGCTTTTCAGAGTTTTGATTTGAGGTTTTATTTAGAGTTTCATAAAGTTATGTCAGTATTATTATAAGAATTCTTCTGTCAAAATGGATAAACAATTTTAATGTAACTGCTGTTGTAGGACCAAGTCTTGAATACGGATATACAACACGTTGTAAGTAACGTACTCTGTCATTATCATGACTCTACATACCAACGTTGTAGTGAAAGCCCCAGACGTAGTACAAGTACATATGAAAACGAATGTATCGAGCCCCAATGGTCAATGAAAAAAGCACCAAAAGAGTATATATCAAGAAATGAGTCATGGAACACGTACCATAAGCTGTTGAACCATAACAAAATAGCTTTGACAAGAACACAAGACGAAGGACTTTATCAAACTGAAACTGTAGATACCGAGGACACCATGATAAAAAAGATATCTATTCAAACAAAACACAGCGAGCAATATGCTGAATATGAAGAACCTGTGTGTATGTCAAATGCCACAAAACCTCAGGATGATAAATCGGATATCAGTGCTGTGTTAGTTTTTTGCGGTCAAAATGAAGGCTTAACATCTCCTGTTTACCGCGTCTGACAAAAGAAGGCGGGAAAGCATCCAGCGATTTGAGTTTAACAAGAATGTCAGTCAAATTAAAATGACATATTTTTTTTAGAGAAAAAACGGAAATAAATATACAAATGTAGCAATGAATGAAGTTTCATTATAAGGATTATTTTGTGACATATTGTAATATTACTTTATTCTTTGCTACGTTATGGTAAAGAAATCGACATTTGTTAACAACAACATTGCGCATGTGAAAAATCAAACTTCCTAATTCAAATGTGCTTATGAATGAAAAGAACATATGTTTACATTTAAATCAGACTTGAAACAGGCATATGACGGTATAATTACTTCGACTGTTTTGTTATAGTTGTATATAGTCAATTTTGTTCGACTGTAATTGAATGTTTGATTAAATGTGATCAATAAAAATGCTTAAAGTATTTTTATGACTTTAGATATTATTTTTCTATTTGATAATAAAGCAATACCATTAGAATGATACTTTTTTGTATGAATATTAAATATTGCAACTTTTGAAATTGAAATTTTATTATTGTCGCCTTGATTATTTTTTTTTATATCTAACTGATTAGGTATCCCTACAGCAATGCTTGAAGAATCAATTATACATTCAAGAAGGATTTGGCAATATGTTGAGCAACTACCCTTGAGTCATTCCCACCTTTTTTTCTAAATTTGGGAAAGAAGTTTAAAAACAATGTGAATATTCCCTTCCTTAAACGATGTATGTTATTACTGCTTTTGTCAAGGTAAAGTAAGCATTCTGTTTGGAAGATGCCCTTAAGTTTAATGTCATCGGTTAAATGCTGTCGTTGACATCACTAGACACAGTATAGCACTCACTGCATCTTGATAATAAACATTAGAAGTGTGATAACTCGCACACCCCAAAAACTGTAACATTATTAAACCTCCTATGACAGCACAATTAACAAATACCTGAAAAATACTAAAAAAAAATTTAAAGGGGAGTAAAGTCAGTATTTTAAACAATTTTTTACAGTAACCTCTACCTATATTGTGATCAAACAAATTACCAAACGAGTTAGTACATATAATGTATATGTTTAGTTAAATATTTCGGTAATTTAAAATCTCTGTCTTCTTATTAACTGTATAAATTATGTGGATGCATAACAAAATTACACATTTTATAGTTTATATTACTATATCAATTCAAATCTTTAACTGTTAGAAATAAAAACAGCAGGTTTTATCATTGTTTAACTAATTAAGGAGAAAATACTCTTAAATCATCCCTATGACAAGTATATAAAATGGTGTGAAAATTCACAGGAACCAATTTACAGAGAAGTGGAAATATGTTCAGGAAAAGATCAATTATATTTTATATAACTATTTAATCAGTGTTCCTAAACTATTTTATACATAAAATGTAAACCAGCAAATATCACTTTCAGAACTATGGCAAATTGGGTATCATAATAATTTATTTTTACTTACACTCTATTATGTGTAATATACATTGTAACTATATAATATTTGTGTTATAGATATCATTTTAAAATTGTTTAATATATACAATCTTTTAATGATTTTTTGTTTTTGTTTGATAAATTTATCATAATTACACACAAAACTAGATACATTTCTTGTTCAATTTCAAAATCAAAAATAAAATAACCGTAAAATCATTTATCATTAATTTTATATTTTTCCTTTTACGAATCTCAGCTATAACAGCATAACTTAATAGGTTTGAGTATCTGCTATTAAACTCACTGATGGTTTTTATACTTAAATGTAATGTACGGAAATGTTTTGAACAAAGTTTTTTTTCTTAGATACTGTTGTGTTGAAATTTTAAAACGGTGTATAAACGCGGATATGACAATGGATCTCTAAACGATAGATGGAGTAAAAATCCCTCTAATCAATAAGGTATCACAGTCAGAACTATCATGTCTTGTTTACTAAGAAATTTGTACTTATATTGTACTTATAATATATTTTTATTCCGAATTAAAAAACTACATATACTATCAATCTGATATTGTTCAATATAAATAATTCATTTTTTTATATCATTACGTTAAGTAATTTACATTTACATGAATTATTTACATTGAAGAAGTCACAAGCAGTTCAAGATATAAGATCGATGTCGGTAGACAAACCTTAAGAGTGAGTGTAAAAAAACCTCAAATTCGACGTGTTTAAGATAAATATCCAAAAGCTAAGTATTAGTGTATTAGGATAATACTGACATTTATAGTTTGTAAATTTGTTTAATAATAGCATGTGTTATAAGATAAACATATATCCATGTTTATTTCTCGAACAGTCTTTGCTTAGTCGGTTTGTACAACATGTTACAATATGTAACACTACGCCAATTGTTTTTGAATGGTGACTTTTGTTTCAAAAGCAGATGACCTGAAAACTTTAGAAGCTTTACATGTACGAATTAATAGATAGAATGACATTTATTTTTCAGAGATGCGGATGTTGTCAATAAAATATTTAGAATTTTTTTTTTTATAAATTTCCTGGACATTGTTTTTAACATTGTAGTTGATTTCATATCCGTTTCCTGTGATAAAATGAAATCCTTGAACTAATATCAATGGGGATTTTTGTGGAAACCATCAAATATTATTGAGTAAAAGAAACTGCTAAAAACATTGTACTTAATTCGTTATTACTGGTGGGTTTTTTTTTTCAATCACCATGCCGATAAAAATGTGAACTATGTGTGGTTTCAATATCAACAAATTGTCGTACAGAACATTTATGCAATAATATCCTTGCAATTCGAGGTAGTTGATGGTTAAGAGACATGATATCTTTTTCTTAATAGATACGAGGGCTGTTCATTAAGTAGTGAGACTTTTGCTATGATTGGCAAAAATATATACTTTCCACTTTTATTTCAATAACATTCGCTTTAGATAATCACTCTTAACTTTAACCCACTTTTAATGTATTTTTATCAAGGTTTGGAATGTGCCTCTGTATTCCGGAAAGGGTATACTCCCAGACACTAAAGTTGGATGACCTGTTGAAAATATAGATAGATCATTACATAAATGTGCGCCGTATATTGTAAAAGATCTTCTTAAATATTTTGTCGTTGCCCTTGGGATGTATAATGCATTACTTTGGCTTAATCTAGTTGAATTTTTGGTTTTTTTTTCATTTACATATTTAAAAAAGCTTAACAATTTGGAGTTAAACCAAAACAAGAATAATTGTTCTGTACACAAAGTAATATGCAAGAGGCATCAAATTCAATTGTTGTAGCATATCTGACGTAGATGAATAAACTGCCTGCTTAGAGGCTCGCTTTTGAAGTTTACATAGATTAATAAGACCATTTTTGTTCTACATGTTTCCCCACACAGTACAACAGTAATTTAAATATGTAAAAACAATTGTATTTAAGATTTTTAACAATAATTTAGATGACTTAAATAAACGTAATCTACTTAGCACACCTACTTTACTTGCAAGTTTTTTTTTAAATAAAATATCAACGTATCAATGGTCTGACCGAGTGAAGAATATGTCAATGTAAACACCTAAAAGTTTTGCACACGATGATACATTTTCAATATCAACACACATTTTATAAACTTTCTGTATTTTTTTTTAATTTGCAATCGCATTCGATTTTTTACGGTATAATTCAAGATTTGAGGGTCTACCTCGCAGTTACCTTCCTGACACGTAAACATTCCTTTTAAATCTTTAAAACGCTACCCGATTAAATGTCTATCATTTTTGCAATTTTAATTTACAGTTACTATAATTCCCCATTTGTCAACGATAATTTTTCGCAGCTGCGATTGATTTCTCATTGATAAGTAATCAAGGCCTTTCAGATTGTTTGATGTTTTTGTCTCAGTCTCTAATTAATTTGAATCGCTTTAACAATCGATAAATAGTTTTAATGAATATAAGTTCCAATTAAATGACGCGAGTTCATTAAAAATGTATTTTTTAATAATATCCATTTAGTAACGATACTTAGTACACGACCAGGTGTTCGAAATTTCTTTTCGGGGGTTTTGTTCAGTCTTCATATTGTCAGTGTCCTAAGGGCGGGTCCGACGACAAAGGCTTTATCTTTGAATATCACTATGTTAAAATTGTGTTATTTCGTTACAATTCATAGTACATGTATGGATGATCATAATTTTTTTTGACAAATTGTCAGTTCACTTAAGCGTAAAATTATAACGGAGTACATGTAGTGTCACTGTTTAATGAATAGCCCTCGTATAATGATAGAAGGAAATGTTATATCTTTGTCATTACATGAAGCTCCAAAATGTGTATTATACCATATATTTTACTTTTCTTAGGCCCAAACCGTTCTGGTCTTGTATGAAAAATGACAAAAACAAAATGTCAACCATCTCAAAATTACATAAAGCGAAATACAAATTCAAATCAGAGCAATACAGACCTCTAAAAAGATGGAGGTGGGATCAGATGCCTAGGAGGAGTAAGCATCCTCTGTTGACCAGTCGTACCCGCCGTGTGCTCCTCGTCACAATTGGCCATGTCATGATCGAGGAAAATGCCAAAATCGGGAAAATGTCATACTAGGGAGAAACGAAATGTTGATTATTTGGTTTGTTTGTGATGATCAAAATGCAAACCTTGAGCAAACACGGACTTCCATTATATTGGAGGTGGGATCGGGTGCCTAGGAGGGGTAAGCAACCCCTGCCGACCGGTCGCACCCACCGTGTGCTCATTGTCAAGATCATGAGAATCAGAAGAAACAGTAGTCAGTCCAGTGAATAAATAATGGTCTAACAATTATAAACTAGATGCTGGTAATAGTTTTACCCAACTCTTTGGTTAGATGGGTTTCACGTGGTGTACATACATATGTGTTTTCGATATGCAGAATAGGATTAATTAACATAAATAAACGTTTCTTTTGTGGTGATCAGCTAAATGAATTCACATTTTGCTAATTGGATTATCATGATGATGTTGACCAAGATAGGTAAGTATAATACATGTAGTAGCGCAATCTTATGAGACACCGTTATACAAAACAGTTTAGTTTTACTTTCAATTTCTAAAATGTGATCTCCCTTTGCCAGCATACTGTATCATCATCTTTATTTAAATAAGCTTATCTACAGTTTCTCATTTTAATTGCAAAAGATATTTTTTTCATTTGTCAGACTTACACTATTGAGTTGACTCCATATTGACCCTGTAACATTTTGTGTTAAATTTGGGTATTAAATATCATGTTTATATGAGTAATAATAGGGAGGAAGGGGAAGGGGTCTAAACCATTCCCCATCCCCAAGATGTGTGGATTAGATATACATTTCTAGTGAGAATGAAGGCATGCTGCAGCTTTTTTTCCATTAAGCCAGAAATAGAAAAAAGAGTTAATGACTGTAATTTTCTTTTATTTTGCTTATTCTTTTTTGTCAAGAGATATGTGGTATGTCAAGATTTATGACTCATGAAAATTTGTGCATTTTAATCCTGATTGTTAACATACTTGTATAATTATGTATAAAAATACATGTGATATTATACTAGGGATCATGCAATCAATTGCAGAATTGTCAATCGGTTATTTATAACTCATTTTGACTGAATAATTTGTTAATCATTTTGAAAATATAGACATTACTAAATACATGTATAACATATTATCAATATTTTTTGAAGATTGATTTTGTAACTATTAACAACTTATTTAGGGCCCCACTCTGCAGATGCCCTATAGTGATTATTCTGTTCAATTCTGCTGATCATGTCAAGATACATTTAAGACAAATTGGCCCCTGCCCATTGGGTCATCCCCCCCCCCCCCCCAGGAGTTGTTTTTAAATCACCAACCCTCCCCCTCCTCTGAAATAGGAAATGATAATACATTTTAATAACTGTTGAGATCCGCACCACTAAACCATATTCATTCTCTCTCCTTGTGTCATTGCACATCAATTGGTACATGTATGTAGGTTATGCCCCCTTTGAGACTTCCAGTGACTTTCCAGAGTTGGAACTAATCAAGTAATCTATCTTATTCATATGTAGTGCAATTCCTAGCCCTAGCCTGACCCTGGTTTGTTTTTTACAGCAAGGTTTTTGTTGACTGACTTCACAATTTCTAAAATTACATATAACATTTTGTTTATCTTTAAGATTAAAAGGGAATTTCCAAAATCTCTTTATGTACCCCTGACATCATACAGCAAAATACCAAGTAATGACTTTGCTACTGTCAAAAAGTGGGAAGAGACTCTGAATCTCCCCCAATGGCCTCTAGGGGTCACCCTAACCCCACCCCACCCCACCACCACAAAATCAGAAATTATCAAATAACTTGAAAAAAATGCTTGTGATCCCCACCCCTAAAGCATATATATTCTTCCTCCTTATGCATCTCATGGTACATTATTTCAATAACAAGAGATAAAAGGAGGTCCAGGAATTTTTTATGGGACGGAACATCATTTTGCAGATAGTATTGACTCTCAGAATCAAATTTATATTTCTAAAACCTTATTGCATATCTATAGTTTAGCCCCTGTTATATCCCTATAAATGATGTGGCTTTTCATTAAATCATAAGAGGAGTTCTGGGAAGTCGTTTTTTTTCATGAGTGATAAACGTCAATTTTCTGCAACTATTTGACTCCCTGGATGAAATTTAAATTTTTAAAACCTTATTGCACAACTATACGACAGCCCCTATCATACCTTAAAATATGATTGGCTATTCATTAAATCATGAGAGGAGTTCTGGGAAGTGTTTTTTTTTAGGAGTGATAAACGTCAATTTTCAGCTATTATTTGACTCCTTGGATGAAATTTAAATTTTTAAAACCTTATTGCACATCTGTAGGACAACCTCTATCATATCTCAAGAGATGACATAGTTACAGTATAAATTGTAAAGGGAGTTCTGAGAACCATATGTTTTTTGATGCCCACACTCCCACGTGATAAAAACAAAAATTCTGGAACATAATTACACATCAACATGACACCCCGAATCATATTCTAGTGGATCATTAGGCTACTGCAAAAATAAAAATTGACGCTTTTTGAAACCAGACTTTTTGTAAAAAAAAAAAAATACACGTCATTTTTCAGCCATTTAATGACCCCCAGGTCAAAATTGAAATTTCCGAAACCTTATTCCGTATCTATGGGACACCCAAAAACATATTCCAAGAGATGATTTGTCTACTGTTGAAAATGTAAGAGGAGTTTGACGAAGAAGGTTTTGTGTGAAAAAACGTCATTTTTTACTTATTATTTGACCCCCAGGACTACCAAAGAATTTTTGAAACCGTTTTACAAATCAAATTCCAAGAGTTTAGTTTGCTGGTTTATAAGACGGACGGACAGACGGAACAGGGTAACAACAGTATACCTGATCTGTGTGCTGTGTGCAGTAATGAACACAATGTTAACAATACAGATAATTTAGCGATCATTTAAGCTCAAAATTTTTGCTAAAAAAATTAAACTGGTCGTTTTGATACATTCTATCAGAGACATAAATAACATGTTATTTATGTCTCTGATTCTATAAAGGATGCAGCGATGATTAACAACTCGGCAATTGTTAATAACAAGAAATTCCATGTAAATCTTGATTCGTACGTGTTCTTTCTCAAATTCTGCCATTATTAAGTTAATCGTGAAGATCGATTAACGCGATTAAACGTTTATCATGAACATCGTTTATCCTTTCCTATCACTACTGGCTCTAAAAACCCCTGTCCGTATGAAAATCCCCTATCTTTCCCTGTCATCCCCGTGTTTTCCCTGTATAATCCCCTGTGCACCCCCTGTCAGCCCCTGTACACAGCCCCAGTACACCATGTAATCCCCTGTCAGCCACTGTACACATCCCCTGTGTGCCACTGTAAGCCCCTGTCACCCCCTGTACGCCCCTGTGATCCCCTGTAAGCCACTGTATTTTCCTGTACATGCCCCTGACACCCCTGTACTGTGTTTGAATGTTTATAATAGCCTTTTCTGTATTTTTTTCTTAATTCAATTATTTAACTCTCATGTGTTATAGTTTGAGATAAAAATCAATTTTTGCATTCAACAGAGCGCGGACTCACAAGACACACTGTTATAGTAATTTTAGAAATTATAAATGTTTTCGTTAAAAATCTATTGATACAGCGGATAATTATGCCAGTGCCAAGGTGGCATTTTTGCACCCGCTTAAGATGTAGTTTCGAAAAAATCCATATATACCAAATGATAGACCATTGTCTAAAGAGTATAGAACCACTTTTGATTTTAGTGTGTTTCACCTGACAGGTGAGATATTTATCAATTGAAAATTGATATCCCATAGGAAAATGATAATTTCCATAGGAGAAATGGTTCTCCTACAGGAAATATTGACAATCCTATAGGATCTTTAAAAATCCTATAGGAATTATATTTCATATAGGAGAAAAGTATTTCCTGTAGGAATTTGACTCAGACAGGTAGTTTTCCTATAGGAAATAAATATATCCTATCGGAATTGAAATTCCTATAGGAAACTCTTGTAATCCGATAGGAAATGTCAAATTTCCTGTAGGAATATTGTTTTTCCTATAGGAAAAAAAAATTTCCTGTAGAAATTTATTTTTGAAAGGTAAATATCTCACCTGACAGGTTAGAGTCAATGATATCAAAGGTGGTTGTAAACTCTTTAAGCAATGGTCTATCATATGGCATATTTGAATTTTCCGATATATGCAGCTTAGGCGGGTGCAAAAGTGCCACCTTGGCACTGGCATAATTATCCAGCACAGTGCTATTTGCACACTGAAACATGTTAATCAGTCAAAATGTAGAATGTACATGTATAAGCAGCCATGTTACGGTAGAGCACGTCTTTCTTTATTTTATAACAAAATTCCTGATTATACCTTTATTAATTTCCCGTGAATAACAAAATAAAGCTTCAATAGCTTATATAGTTTGCCTAAGAAATAATTTTAGTATGTTTGTTTAATATGTTTCTGAGCGGCTTATTGGACCTGTAAATGAAATTTTCACTGATTATTAACTCTCATAAACAATTTAATAATTTCTAAAATCTAATTTTCACTTCCCCTTTTCACTGCAAAATAGAAGATATCAAATATAATGTTATTTATTGCAAGTGAACAGAAATCCGTGGCCTTGGTCAGAACATTCACAACATACATGTACATGTAAATGTAGCACTAGTGTTTTCTATACATGTAGGATTTTATATAGATACGGAGAGAGAGAGAGAGAGAGAGAGAGAGAGAGAGAGAGAGAGAGAGAGAGAGAGAGAGAGAGAGAGAGAGAGAGAGAGAGAGAGAGAGTTTGCATTGATTTTGAATAAAAAGTTACTAAAAGTTTACCCGGGAGTTAGTTTCCTAAAAAGTTAACATGCAATCCTATTTTCATTCCCAATTCTTTATTATTATTCAGATTAACTTAAAACGATCATATTAATTTTAATCCACCATGTTTTACTTTACACCAAATCAATTGATCAAAGAATTGATTGAAGTTACAGTTTTCAAAGAAGAGGATGTTGACATTATTTTTTCACTCGGTCAGTGGTTATATAATAGCTACTATACACAACCCATCTTGACAATTTGCAGAGCACGGTAGCGAGGTGGGGAAAATGAGATGGTAGACACGCGTGTACAAACACTTCCTCAGATCTGAATGGTCGGTCACTGATTATATAATTATAGCTACTATACACAGCCCTTCTTGACAATTTGCAGTGCACGGTAGCGAGAATGGGAACAATGAGGTGACAGACACATGTGTACTTGTTTATACACACACCGTTTTCCTAAGATCTGAATGCTCGGTAATGCTAAACAATTATTCAATATGTTGTTTAAACGCCGCTTAGGATTTTCTTTACAAGTCTGTCAAGTAGAGAAAACAGAAATTTAAAATTTTAATTTATCAGTTCTACATGTAAGAATATCAATCATGAGAAGAGCTTCAAATTCGGAACATTATTTGACACAGTCATATGAATTAAACCGTAATGCCTCATATTTTTCATTTTTCAAATTCAGATCTTAAATAAATGTATGATATTTTTCTAATCTTAAACCCGGAACATTCTTTTAAGATCATGCATGCGTGTCTTAAGGTTATCCGTTACCGGTATTTGTGTACATGTATTAAATTATTCATGAACATAAACTGTATCATTGCTTTATATGTATGAGGACAATTCTATACAATAATGCATATGAATTACTAAACTGGACAATGCACCCTCATAAAAGTTAAAAGTGTCAAAGGGCCGTACTAATTACCCCTCCTAAAAAATCAACTATCTCTCTCTCTCATAATTTATCAGAAAAAACAACAATGTCTGACAGCAAATATTATCGATTGCGATTTACATGACTTAGATATTAACTAATTAACTCCCTGCTAAATAGAATCAACATGCATTTCATTGGGACGATGTAATCATATGCATCATAACACCAGCAAAACAGTCAAAATATAGGTGATCATTTCGATCGGTGTGTGATTATCTGCACGTGCTAATCATGTTGTGTTTTAAGCGCTTTAACTCAGGCAGGTTACATGGCACAGACCGTTAAGCGGTTTATCGGTATATATTTATCTTGATATGTGTCAATGTTGAGTCAGAATTATTCACGTTTGCAATAATATTGCCCTCTATGAAATACAAAGAAAAACAAACACCGTATAAACCATGAATGCTTTTCTTGCTTTCCATTTCCTAATGTATCAGCAACTGCTAAATATATATTTAAGAAAACCCGAAAACGTAATAAAGAACTTTTTTTACTTTATCAAGCAGTCAAACACCGTACAGGGGGTGTCAGGGGCATGTACAGGGAAATACAGTGGCTTACAGTGGGTGGTGGGTGATACGGGTGAACAGGGGGTGACAGGGGCTTACACTGTCACACAGGGGATGTGTACAGTGGCTGACAGGGAATTGAATGGTGTACAGGGAATGTGTACAGGGGCTGACAGGGGGTGCACAGGGGATGACAGGGAAACACAGGGGGTGATAGGGAAAGACAGGGGATTTTCATACGGACATGGGCTTTCAAAGCCATTAGTGTATCGTGTATCAATCTATCGTATCGTGCGTTTATCCTATCCTATCGTTTATCTTGTAAAAAATAACGTTGCGGGTACTGTATACCAAAATGTAGACTAGAAATATTCAAGAAGTCGTTTGTTCCTTACACGATCAACTAATGGAATAGTTTAAGTTTATTACCAGTAATAAATCCACGTTTACAAGTTTCAAAAGCAGTATTCAATTAAACCAAATTAAACCTCCGTCCTATTTTTGCTTCGGCACTAGATGATTTAACATTATACACACAGAACTTAGACATAACTGTATCTTAAACTTCGACCTTTTCAGAAGAAATATCATTGAAAGCCTTAATTGCCAATGTGGATTACCAGAAGATTCTTATCATTTGTGGTTTGGATGCAAGAAATATACCAATGTACGAAATGAACTGTTTTCAAACCTTTTAAGTTTAAATCAAATTAACATTATTAATTGCCATTTACTTTTGTGGAGAGATTAATCCCTGACTGTCAATTTAAATCAACGTATCTTTTTAGCTGTTCAAAGATTTATCAGAGATTGTGGCAGATTCTCGTAATTTCAGTCTTACTGCCTAGACCAAATTCAAACAGAACTGTTTATAAATACATGTACGTTTGTTCCATAATGTAACCACTTTAGTAATATCCATTTCTATGTACATTTGTACTTTCCATTCTAAACTACAACACAGTTGTAAATTTTAAGAACTTGTGTTCGAACCATTTGTATATGTTTATGCAATAAAATATGTTCAAATCATATAAAATTAATTATACTTTTATAGTATGTTTAAAATAAATTAGAAATTCATTAGAAACATTGATACACTAATACTGATAATAATAATAATAATAATAATAATAATAATAGTGAAATCTAGAAGGGTTTTTTTCTGAAAGAAAAAAAATAAGTTTAGAAAATACCTTGACAAATAATTTTATTCCAAAAGAAATTAAAAATGCGATTTTCAGAAACATCTTTAAGGTATCTGTTAAATGATAAATAATCAAAATATCAATATGAGGTCCATATTGGCAACTTGATATTTAAGATTAATCTAAATGTTGCCAAAGAAATTTGCAAGACGTTAGTCATTAGTTTGCATCATTGCAAATGCACACAAGTTGAAACTACATCAGGATGGTAGATGTCCCTTGTTTTATTTATTTCCTGCATTATCAATATTCATTTTGTCGTTGTAAAACAAGATTAAAAAAAAAAAAACTATTTATGTTTCTATTAATTTTAATTTCTTTATGTCTCTATTAAGGACATTTTTATCAAATTTATTTGTATGTTCTTTTAAATACCACATGTATCATGTTCAACCCAAAGCTGTTACGGGTCCTACACGTAAATTTAACAAAACAAATAAAAGTTTTCTGGTGTCATTTCTAAAGCATATTTTTTTAAATCACGTAAAAACACCTTATTTATTACGCAATTTCGAGCAAAATAGATCAGATCATTTGAGCATGATACTATACCTAATTGCATTAATACATCAGTCCATCAATATGTTGATGTGTAATGATTATTAAAAAAAAATGAAAAAAAATTGTTAGGTTTAAAGAAACATGTTCCATAATTGTAACCTATTCTCTTTACAAAGAATATAAGATATATCAGAAATAATATTTTTTATAACAAACAATTATGCGAATTTCACATTATAAGCAGGATATGAAATAGAAACTTTAATGAATTTAAAAAGAGGCGAAATGGTTGATCCAAATGTAGTCAATATTACGTCAATATCTAATAGTATATATGTAAAGAACTATAAAACTAAATAAGGTTTAATTCTTCATTTACCTAATGTATACATTAACAATTATAAGATACAATTATATATGTACATATTGCTGAAATCGTGTAGCTTTTTCTTGATTTTGTTGATTTGAATGGGGTGACCTGTGCAGATATTGATATACATGGCTTTTTAAAACCCCAAATACCAATGATAGGTAGAATCAATGAGATAAAAAAAAATTACACATACACACAATTTATTAATCACTGGGCAGACATAGCAATACAACCACTACAACTGGAATGGTGGATAAGGACGCATAATATATTAATAAAATTTGTGGGGAACTAAGAAGGAAACCAGTGCTCCAATTTAACTATCAAATGTAGGGTACCCACTGGCCATTGGAGCATTATGTGAGCATAGGTGCCCGAAGACTGAAGGAGTTACTGCGTTCTAAGGCGGGTAGTGATGCCTGCAGCTCTTTTCGCCCGTCTCCTGAGGGCTACCTGGTATAAAAGCATGATCAGGACCAACACGTTGACAACCCTCCCGTTGCCCAGGAAACATGGACCAGCCTGTAGCATCCCCTCCTTTGGTTGGGAGGTTGATGTGGTACCAGCAATGACCTAACTTTGCGCCCCCACCCGATAACTTTTCATACATATATAGTGAATGGTGACCCCTGACCTATTTATTTTTTGACCAAATTGAGGGTATACATAAAAAATATGTCCCCTGCTTTAGTAGCAAATGGGAGGAGACAACAGATTTTTAATCAGGATAAGTGATCAACTACCACTGTGAACTCCCCAGTCCCGAATCCCCCTAATTTATGTGATAATTTATATTACTTAACCCACTGTCATTTCACTTACAGTAAGAAATCGAACTGTTTGTGGTTGATGAGAATGATTCTGGATTGCAGCTAAAAATCGTTTAAGTCACCCTAGTTAGGGACTGAGGATCTTCGGAAGATACTATATGAAAGAAAAAGAAGAAACAGCAGCAAAAAGCATATAGAGTACAGTAAAAATATGAAAATGAGCAACAATACAATTCGGTATGGGTGGGGGGATGGGTGGGCTTATATTTCGCCATGGAGAGATGTAGCTGGTGTGGTTTCGGTTTTTGATAATTATGGTTAACACGTTCCGAGTTTACTTGAACGCCAAGGAGTAAACTTGTACGACTGTGGCTCCGTACACAACATATCGCCAAACTAAATTAATTTTGTACTATTTGATATTCATCAAATAATTTTGACTTATCATAGACTTGGGTCTATTAACTTGAGAGCTATTTAGTAGACTGCCATTTATGGGAATGGGTTGACCTTTACAAATTTTAAAACACTGTGAACTCCCCAGTCCTGCCACAGACATTCTAAAATGTCCTCAAAAAGTTCCCCTTTCCCATAAACAACAATAAATATAAACCATGAAAGGGGGGAGGTATCCATGATTACTCATTTGTTAATGATGGCTTTTTGCTCAAAATTATATATGAACAGAAAAAAATTCTGTCACAAAAAAACACAGGTTTAAGCAGTATATTTTGCATTGCACACTTGGTAGCTATTTTTGAGGGTAGCTATTTCGGCTGTTGTGTAGAAAAAGCTACATTGCTTGTTGCAGATTGTTGACAAATACATGTAGTTGGTTCCCAAGACAAGACATGTGGGTGCTGTCAAGACGAAAATGATTAATTTCTTTGGCTGTAATATTATGGTCATGATCTAGGGAGTATCCCTGCACTTCACTATGCAAGAACATTTTCTTACTTTTTTTATTCTAACCCTTTCTTATTGATTTTTGGCCCACTCCCCAAAAGTGCACAATCCCAATATCGTATTGGCAGCAAAAAAACCCCACAAGACCAGGCTACTGTAAGGCCTAAGTGCATGGTATCTGTACGAGGTGCATTGTGCCATATGGATAAAGTACTTGCAGGTTATATCGTCAGAAGTTAGTTAAATTGACCCTGCATGAAAAATGAACCAATGTGGAGGAGAAAACCTATCTACCATAGCTGCAATAGTTTCCTCGACTTGGTGCCACTGGAGTCCTCTACGCCACTCGAGGTGATTCTCGCTGGAAGGTTAAGATTGGTACCCCCAGGGCTGTGTTCGGCTTCTATCCCGGCCCAATAAGGAATAGATTATCTGATTATCCTGATGCCAACACCTGGAAGTCTTGTATAAAGTTAGCCAAGAACTTAATATTAAATAGGAAGACTTTAAACCGATTGTTTTAAAAGGGGGAGGTGCTGACTTGAAGAAAACTCGCTACCCGTTGTAATGAAACTTCCTTGTTGATGTTTTGTCAGCTATGGATATATTTTTGTGTAGGCTGCCCAAATCTTTGCTTTCCCTTGCACCCCGCTGGCTCTGCTATTAAAGTCTAAAGCCAAACGTCGAGCCATTGAATAAAGAATTTGAATGTTTATAACACTCAAAATAGTGTGCCAAATATCTATTGTTTGTTGGTGTCTGTCCTAGAGAGGAAATGCTGTTTTGAGCACTTAACTTGAGGTTGCTTTCCTCTGCAATGGATACAAACGTGACTGAACCTTCATCTGCGGAAGAAAGGACAAGATTTACCTGGGTTGTAGACCTAACAACATATATGTGTTATAGGGGACTGAATCTTGCGTGGTGGCAATAAGCTGGTTGTGGTTGAACTGTAACTGTGTGTTGCTAGCAGACAGATAAATTTACCAGTATTCTGCATTGACTGCCCCCCCTCCCCCCCCCCCCCCCCCCCCAGGAGGAGCCAGGTGTGCAAGCGTTACGAAAACAAAACTGTTCATCAAATCAATGCCATGTATTGGACCTACATGTACTGGCTGCGAACCTAATGTTAAAAATTGAGAATACAGAGGTAAATTTTTCAATAGATAAAATTGATTGTGATTTTGAGTAAGTGATGCACGAACTACAGTTCATTATCTGCAGGTCACGCTTAGTCAAAGTTCTTTAACTGGTGACAGATATATATGCAAAGAGATAGGTAAATTAATTGACCTTCCCATATCTTTATTTTAAGTTAACTTGGATCGTAGACCCTAAAATTATTTATATAACTGGGCTGGCATGTGGGGTTGATTTAAGCATTTTGAATACTGAAATCGTTATCGTGACATAAGGCGGCATATATTTCCTCAACGTTGGTTTGTAAGCTCCGTTTAATAATCTCACTCACTTAAAACAGAAATGACAAGACATTGTGACAGAGTTAAATGGATGAAACAATTACCGCTTAAATGTAAAAATTACAGGCCCACCACGCAATAATTGTTGTCCCATCCTTGATTGCAACCACTGCATGGTGACATTAAGGCCTCTTAAGTTTGAACTGATTCCGTTGCTTTTAATCATAAGGATAATCTAAATTGTCTATAACAAGTTATCTCAGTATCTAAAGAAATTACCGATAAGTCTTCTAATAACATATCTTTTATCCTGTCACTTAAAATAAGATATCCATTTTTTTATAATCTGTAATTAAACAGGAAACACAAATTTTCCTGATTGATTTTGATCGAAATGGTGATTCAAAATTCTAAAACAAAAAGTGTTCACAAGTACTGTATCAAATTAATTGCCTTTGAAAATTGAACAGTTCATTTTCTTGATGAAGCATTATACTCTGCAACATTAAATTCTATGTTAATTGTATCCGTACTCTAGATTGTAGCTTAATTCTGCTCAATACATTTGCATCACACTAATATGATGTTTTACTCTCTCTCTCTCTCTCTCTCTCTCTCTCTCTCTCTCTCTCTCTCTCTCTCTCTCTCTCTCTCTCTGAATAGTGTTATGAACAATCAGTTTAAATTCATTCTAGGAAATTTATTGACAAGAATAACACGAATAAGGTATTTTACATTTGCTAGCCTAGCTATATATAGCATATAAAAACATGTAAAAGGAAACCGGTACAAGAGGAAATTTTACATTAAATGAAATCTACACTAATGGAATTAATTTCTTATCCTTATTCAAATGCGTGTATTTAAAGCAGCCAGCTGGCTATAATAATCCTTATCGCGACTGTTTGTAAACCTAAAGAACGTTAGAGAAATTCTTTTTACTATAACTTGCTATTCTACGTACGAACATGTAAGTAATGGTTTAATTTTATTCTTTAACAATGTATCATTGCATCTCAGTTTATTGCACTATTTACGATATGTTTTTAAGAGCTTTCTCAATGAGACAATCATATGAAACATTATATGTTAATTTTGTTTTCCTTCCATATCGTTTCACACTTATCTTTTATCGTCCTCTGCTGAGCTATCTTATCCGATTTAGTTATTTGAAATGTTATGCAATACTTAGAGTCTGACATGCAAGGCTATTAAAAATTCAAATGAAATTGTGAATGAGTTGATTATATGTGCTATGCTATGAGAATTGAATAAACTGTGTGTTTATTCTTGTTGCATTATCGTTAAAAAAAAAATCCAGAAATGTAAAGACATAATATTCGCAAAAACATATCTTGCATTCTGTGATATATTACACGTATACTAAGAAGAATGCCCAACTAAATAAAATGCAATGACATTTTGCTTCTTTATACCAAGGGATTTCTATACGCTATGCTATCGTTTTGTTATCTTCAAAAGACTAATATACATATATTTATGTTACGTTACCCTTTTTATCGCATCTTTAACAGGCCCCATATATTTATTGACTTAACAAGCATTTTAAGAAATTGTCACTCAATAAAGCAAATCTATAAGATAGTCTTGAAAGAACAAAATTATAATCTTAAACGTCCTAGGAATATACGTGCCTCTTTTAACATTGAAGACACTTGGTTGGAGGCAATATACTGCTTCTGAGGTAAAACAAACAGTTATAATATTAAAAAACAACAAATAAATTATCAATAAACAGTTTTATTGCAGACTTTTGTTCGAGCAATCAAGCAGCGATATTGTTTCTTCTATCAACCATTAAAAGAGGGTAATCTATTTATCATGATTTGTTTTAAACCAGACAGACAAAATTTCCACAGATTAGGATTCCCAATCGAGAATTATTAAATACACGTTACGTCATTTCAGATTAATGAGTGTACCGAAAAGATGACACACGACAAAATCATTAATGCAATCTGGAAGTCATCATCCCTTTTCTGTAAGTAAAATTATTCTACTTATTCGAATCGATGGGATTTTTTTTTATATCTTTACATATTTATATACACCTCGTCGTATACATTGGTCGACGTATTCAGTAGAATTTGTTCAATTTTCTTTATTATTGAGGTGAGAAAAGTGGCATTATAATTATGTTGAAGTCAGTTAAATATTCTCAAATTTTGTTTTTCCTTTTTAGATTCTCTTTTCCTTTTTGTTGTTATATGTAAAAAAGATTACGCTCAATGCAAAGAACCCAAAAGGTAATAATTTTTTATCTTTTGACAAACATTGTTTTTTTTTTATTTAAATCAATATTTTTATAAATTTTAACATTTCAGATACTTTTCGTTCATCTACACTGAGAAGACAAGCCCGCTTAATTTAAAGAATACCTGTTACGCCGTTGACAACAGCTCACTGCACACGATGTACTCAGGTGAAGATTTGTAATAATGTAGAACTAATGTCATTGAATCTGTATTAGATTCTTTTATTAGAAACTTCCTGGTGGCATTTAAATTTAAATCGAAAACGAAGTGTCATAATGTCAATATCAACTTGTGTTGTGCGGTACTGTTTGTTGATATGTTTTGTAACACTTTGAGATATCTTAGACTGTTACGGTTATTGAATTGTTAAACTCATTATGACTTCTAAACATTCGTCAAAAATACCCCATCTTTGACACTTTTTTGTATATAGAAATGGCCATGTATTATTTTCTTATGTTCTCTGTTTAGTATAGTCACAATACTATGTTATTTATCTATGTTTTATATATGCAGGATTGTTCCTTTGATTAACAGGATTGTGTTTTGAGTTTATTGTAGTTTACATTGTGGCATTTTATGTTGTATTTTGTACTTTGTCATTTATTATATTATTTAATAAATGACCATTCTTATTACTTAATCAATATCTTGAGTTGTATTGTGTCAGATAATTTTGATATAAATAAAAAGCAATAGGGGTACACCACCTCGGGGATCTTATTTTTTGGATGACTAAGAAATAATTACTATCAAATAAAATATTTTAATAACGCAATTTGATTTTATTTAAACTATTTTTTAACATATTCCAAATTATTTTTTCTCTTATCCCTAGGTCTATCATTCTTCATAATGCAGGCAGGCAGGAACTCATCTTGTGAATTAAGGAATATTGAATTAACAGAGATAAGGAAATACATAATACGCGACCGACAGCAGCGAAAACTATGTAGAACCAAAATAACCATGTCCATCAATAGCGGAAAATGTGAAAAAACTATTTCAAACTTATTTGATGTGTGCCAAAACACTCGAAAAAATTCATCTATTTTTTTCCAAGGTACAGTGCATTTTATTTTCTTTTTTTCCGATTGCTCAGCAAATTGCTGAAAAGTTATGTTTTTTATCATTTTGAATTTTTTTCCAGAATGTATGGCTGTGATTTATCCTCCCAATGACAAAAGCAATGCAGTAGGTATGATAACTTTAATTAAGAGAACCATTTATCTTTTTTTTTCGTCTTTGGCAGTGACTATTTAACTATCTAAGTGTGGGTTTTTTAACTCAAAAGAAACATCAGCAATTATTCTGTCAAAATTTCCAAAACATCCTGCCGAATTGGGACATATCTTTGGAATTCCACAAGCTCATTGCAACATAAAAGAGGGCAGATTGTATAACGGTGGCGGAACAATTGGATACAGAAAAAACGGTACCTACTAATATTCGTTTTTCCATTTTACAACTATTATGCTGTCTCTGTTTTTTTAAGCTGTATCCTTATCTATATGCTTAGTATGACAGTGTTTTAACCGGTAAAATTAAGGAATGCAACTCATATTTAAAAGAAAAGCCTCTTTAATACCTAATCAATCGTTTTCATTTTGTATCATTTGAAAATGCCATTCATGTGGCAGATATGCTTACGTAAATGTAGATATACTCTTAAAATGTAAAGATTATTTGAAATTTCATCAATATAAACAAGTATATATCTTTATATAATTTTAACAATCGCAAAATTTAAATTTCATGCACACATTCAAAATATATTCAAATGAACTGGTTCACCCTAAGGACTGGTATTCCGAATTTAAATTGATCTCAAAATTCAATATTTCTAAATGCATACAAAGTTGATTTTCAGTGCGATACGGCAAAAAAGTATAGGATCATTGTTGTAAATAATTTATTTCATCAGGTTCAACCAAGGCGCTCGGTTTTCTTTACAACAAACGTCGTTATTTAAAATACACGTGAATATCGAAATTTTGCTTCTTGGACCTAAAAGGAAACTTTCATTTGCATCACATGTAAGTATAATATAATTTTTATTGTGGAGCTCAATACAGATTAGTTCACCATTTATGAAATGAATATCAAGTTGTTCAAGGTGAGAAACAGTTTGCTTTTTGTCATTTTAGATTTGACTTATTATGATTTATTTATAGATCTACAGTTTGTTTATTGATTCAAATTGAACGATCTCGTCTTTTGAATGCTATTAGAATTTGAATAAGTTTGTGCACATTTTTACTAATCTTTTATTTATTTTTCATTATAAAATTGTATCTAAAAAAAACTTTTGCTGTACATATTTTGATCCAGATTTTTTCAACCAGATCGTACTAAGGAGGTCATACATGCACATGCAAGTTTTCGTTGGCCATCATTTGCGACAGCTATGCATGATTTATTTATTAAGTCAAATGCTGTCTTAACAAACCTCGTCGTGTTTGCTGTCCTTTCGATAACAGGTATCGTTCCTATCACATTATTATAATGTTGACTGCGGTTGACGGCTGCATTAATAATATTGGGTCTAGATAGACGAAAATTTTGCGCAACGCAAAGTGATGGGATATGTTTGCTCTAAGGAAGCTCCAAGTTTTTTTGCAAGTATTTGAAATCTCAGTCAAAACTGAAAATCAAGAATTATAGAATTAAAATTAAAATATGAAAACGGACTATGAAAACGAATTGCTTACAATTAATCAACACAACGTGAAATTCAGATGTTTAATTCTGTAGTCAGCTGGTCATTTGCAAAATATCTTTGATTTCAAACCTGTTACGGTCTCTGGTGATTCTCAAGCGCTTAAGAGAATAACAAGTTGTTTTACGTACTCCTTATGAGTTCGCATATTATCGTATCTGTTCTACTGGCAGACTACTGTATTGAACAAACGGGTTTAAGTATTAATTGATTGCCGTTTATAGCTTCACTGTTTAGTATTTAGTCTCTTGTTAGAGATTTTTCGTATTTTGTCGACCAATTGCAAATTTAAAGTTTCAAACAACAATAACTGTGCATACATTGTGAGTGGGGATATTTTTGCCCTGTTGTTTATTTTGATGTTAGATGTTTGTTCAGCTGATAATTTTAATGGATTTATGTACAAATTGTAACTTTATTTTACATTGATGACCATCTCACGGTGTTTATTTTTGTAACTTTAAAATGTGTATAGTGCATGATGCACTGATTTAGCTTGAAAAAAGAAAAAGCAAAACGCGAGAGGAAATCCAAAGATACTTAGAGAGAATGTGATTTTGAGATACGATTTATTTACAGTACACTTATAACATTTAATAAGTACTTGACTATCGATCAATTCGAACCTACTATAGTTTATCAAGGCAATAAGAGTAAAACTGATCGAATACTTTACAATTAATTAAGATATGCATAAATCTATGTACAAATTGTATATTGTAAACTACCTTGAAGTGTTCTTTTAACATTGTATATAAAATTTCAAATTTTGTAATTAAAAATGCGAACGACTTAAAATAGCACTTAAAATGTTTTATATAAGAAAAAGCTTCTCGACAAATGAAAATAATTGAATTGTACATGAGTACTGATTGTCATTTATAGTAATTGAAAACATCTTCGTTTCGTTGTTATGGGAACTGTTTACCTTTGCCTCAAACATGTTTGAACAATGATGTTGTAAGAGGTGACGTCCATTCTAAGAAATACCTAATATGTCTCTAAATTTTATACATTATCTATCAACGCTGAATTTTAGCAGAAAAGGTAGTATTTTTTTTAGATTATTAATATATTATTGTTTCATAACAACAACTAAAAAAGAGCATAAAAACGTTTCAGTACGATCGATTTTGAAGTATTATAGGTATTGTCAGTTTGTTTTCACAAAGAGAGACAAAATACCAATGATGCAACATGTATAAAACACGTACCTCTGCTTTGCAGGAACACAATGTCTTTTACAATATACTATAATCTAAGCATAAATGTCGATTTTTATGCATGATGCAAATGTTATAGAAATCAATATTAATAAGGATTTTATTTACTATTTCATAGTTAAACATTTTGAAATTGATCACCAATTTTGATTATTTTGAAGTAGCTACATGTATTGTACCATTTATATCTTATATTTCTAATACCATATTAAATGATATTTTAGCACTATATAAATTGCATTTTAATACAGTTAATCTTTACATCTAAATGTAATTCAGAAATGTATGCAATACGAATTTGGGGGAATTTCGCGTCAAAACCTTCATCATCTAAAACTTAGGCTTATACATTATTTCCATATAATCAACTTCCGTGTGCGCCCTGAAATAAAATATATCTGTTTTAAAGTAATCTGAAACACGGATATTGAAGTGAACGAAAATCATATAATTTAAAATGTGATTAATTTCCTGGATTTACCCAGAGCTTTGGTTTTATTAAGTATACTTGTAATATGTTAAATTTTCTTTTGACGACCAGAACGCAGTTACAATTAGAAAAAATATCTTACTATACATATGAGTATACAGATATATTGTGTGTAAAATGTATGATTTTATAAAATGCACTGCGTCTACTGTAAATCAAATTGTCTATAATTTGCTATTCCTATAATGACAAGCACTCAAACGTTGCAGGCCATTGCTGAACTTAATATGCATGATATACAGCCACACTGCTCATGGCCAATAAACCAAATGTATGTACATGTAACAACATATTACTCTACATCTATACTTGTTTAATATGGATAAAGTGCCTACATCTGTTAGTGATGGATGACATTTCTTATTTATTTGATTTTAGTACATGTTTTTATTGCACTTTTGGATTCGAAATGATTCAGATGACTAAAACATAGATTGCATAACGACAAAAATTTCAATACGCAAATAAATAATAATGTCACGTGACACATGTTTTTATCATGTTTTTATCATATAAATGAACTACATAGTATACGGAACCTTTTGCACTTTCGTGGAGTTTAAAACAAGTTAGGAAACTATTTTGTTGAAAATGGAAAAGATAATACTTTATTAAATAAAAAACTGTTGTCACGAGTGGGCGTTTAATCATAGTTTTATTTATTTCTTTTTTACATATGGAGCCAATATTTTAAAGCGTTCATCGTCGAGTGAGTGCAATTCATAAAGTATGACCCTAGGCTTTATATCCAGGTAATTATTTAAATTATAAGATTTTCTATAGATAATAGGTTATATATTTTCATTTGCCAAAGATTTTTAATATTTTGTCTTCATTTCAGTATTTCTATCAAAAACATTAGGGCAAGCAAGCGCGTATAGCAGTATGAAAGTTTTAAAAAGTTATCATTCATATCAATACAAAAGAAAAATACAATATATACACCACTACACCAAATATTCTCCTGAATATAAAGAAACGGATGTTGGATTTATCAAATAGTTGTGGGTTTACATATATATATTTTTTTTTTCACGCAAACATTTAAACCTCATTAGTGTAAAAATGGGTTAAAAAATCAAATAATTAACGAAAAGTCTTTGTAAACTTAATCAGAAAAAATAAAATATATAAAAATTTGCTTTAAACGTTTTACTTACGTCTTTGAAAAGGTCAGACCTTCCACGAGATTTCTTATTAAGGAAGCAACTTCAACAAAATCAGATCTCTTGAATGACAATGTTTTCTCCCCGTAAGTAAGAATTGTTTTAAAATCGATAAAAAAAATACATAAAAAAGGATTTTTTGTGATTTTTTTTCAAAATATTTAATAAACCCAAAGTTTTACAAAATGTCTCGTGTTGAGTTGAAATGTTTATTGATTTTATTCTATGTTGACATTTAATTGTTTTTTTATGATATTTTTAATACATTTATGTATTCTTTCTTTATAGAATTCGTTATCCTTTTTGTATTGGCATTTGATAAACCAAATCATGTCAGAACAGAAGAAAATAAAAGGTTAAAATTTATAATAATAAGGTGAATTCAAAAGAATTATGTTCCAAAATTCATAAATAAAATACATAGCTATAATTTTGTGCTGCAGTTTCTTCACAATTTTACGCACCAGAAAAGCAAGCCCGATGAACATAGAGGATTCCTGCTTTGACATCGATCAAGAGTCAGTGAACATTATGTATCTAGGTAACTATTGATGTTCTATAAAAGTTTGGTACATGTAATTATCTCCCATAAAATATACAATATCTAAAGATTGCTCAAAAACTTCATAATTTATCGGCGAAATTCATTCTCTCTTATCTTTTATCGCATGTTTATCTCAATATGCGGTGGACATCACTTATTTAATAAATGTTTTATATTCTACTGTGTGTTCTTACGCCGCATGACGTCATAATTAAACATTACGTAGCTTCAGGCGGACTATTGACGTAGAATGAAAAAGTAACGAAATAATTCAGTTGAAAAGTGTAGAGTTTTAAATGTGAAGCATTCAATGCAGTGTAAATTGTTTCTTTCATGAATTGATAAAAATATGCCCAGAAATGAAATGTTTGTTTGTTAATCTTTAAGGAACCTTTTGTCTGTGCGTAAAGTTGTTGACGTCTTGTAGTATATGTGCTGTGCGGTTCACAATTATAATTTTTATAGAAAAGACTGAGGTTTAACAAAATACGTGGTAAAACATGTGATAAAAATAATTTCTTATGATTTGCGATGGTATATGATTTTTGTCAAACGAGTTGTATGTTTTCTATCCCCTCGCCAAGGCTCGGGGATAGAAAACACACAACTCGTTGGATAAAAATCATATACATGTACCATCGCAAATCATGAGAGATCCTATATTTAAGCTATAAATAAAATGAATAATGAGAATAACAAACTGTTAACAATCTCAAAAATCCATAAAACGAAATACAAATTCAAACCAGAACAACACGGACCTCTGAAAAGATAGAGGAAGGATCAGGTGCCTAGGAGGAGTAAGCATCCCCTGCCGACCGGTCGCACCCGTCGTGTGCTCTTTGTGCTCAAATCCTCAGTAAAGGATTTATAAGAATACTTTCGAATCGGATATATAAAGTGCATTATCGTGAATTTATTTGCATATTTATTGTATATTAGAATAGAACGTAAATTATTAATGTAGGACGGTTGTAAATTTGTTGGTTTTAGGTATATCAATTTTCCTAAACAACAGAACGTCTTGCAAACCCGAAAACATTGGATTAAAAGAGGTACAAAAATACATAATCCATGACAAGCACCAGCGAAAACTGTGTAGAATCAAACTTACTGTGTCTATCAACAATTGTGAAAAATCCATTGAGGAGTTGAAACATATATGTCAGCATCCAGATGAAAAATTATCGATTTTCTTTCAAGGTAAGGTTATTTAATAATGTCAAATCGTTCCAATTTAAATTATTAACACGGACCTCTAATTTATATATTTAAAAACCTTAACTACAAAAATGTTTTTACAGATTGTTTGGTCCACAGTTTTCCTGAAAATAACGAAACAATAACAGGTGATAAGATAAAAAGTTCAAGAAAATGTATTGGCCACTATTTGTGGGTGTTTTTTTTTGTTTTGTTTTTGGGGGTTTTTGTTTGGGGGTGGTTTTGGGTTTTCTTTTTATTAAAGGTACAAGTGTGTTTAATTTTCACAGAAGCCGGGGCTATTGTTGTTTCGGCGTTTCCAAAACCGAAACTGGGTGAACGAAGACATCCGTACAAAGTTCCAAAAGTTCAATGCAACATGAAAGTGTGTGAATTAAAGAAGTGTGTATCGAACAAAGTGCAAGAAAGAAGTAGTCCGCCTTTAGAAGGTACTTTCAATTATAAAGGTGCAGCTCAGTTGTTAACAGTTAATCTGTTACAAATACAAAAAGTACTCTTAAAAATTGTTAAGATTATAAAATTTCTATATTTTGACAAAACTAAACATAATTGTTAAGTAAGCATTCCGGATAAAAAATGTTGTCGTCTTTAAATGTGTTCATAATATGGTCAATTTTATCGTCATATATCAAAGTTCAATCAAATATGGTACACAGCATACTTCGTTAGAGAGCTTTATAATTTATTCAGATTATTGACATGTCTTTCTCACGGGATTACATGCGCATATGGTATGTTTTCGATTAAACGTTGTGATACATTTTTGTAACATTTGTTATTGTTCTAGTACATTGAACATTATATGCCTTGCGTTATATTTTAACATTATGATTGTCAAGAGTATTGGTTCTTGTTTAAGTGTCAATTTTAGATTCCTCTCTTATAAGAATATTTTCTTCAGGACAGCATATAATGATTTATAGAATTGATTTTTCTTTAACAGGAATTACATGGTTATATAATACCGTTCGCCAAACCGTTTTGTAAAAACATTTACAGTATATCGTTGACGAGTAGATGTATTCCTTATTCAATGTTTATATTCTAGACTTCCCATATCTGGACTCAAAAGAAAGACATACGCTGAGGGTTTTGAATCAAATGATAATAATAGTAGGTTGTGTTGGACTCATCGTGGGAATTTTCTCAACATCATTTGTATGCATGTGTATGCACAAGCATAATCGAAGCAGGTATTTTCTCTCTCTCTCTCTCTCTCTCTCTCTCTCTCTCTCTCTCTCTCTCTCTCTCTCTCGCATTTGTACAGCAAATGTAGATGTGTATGTCATTGATATTTTGGACAACCAAATAGCTCCAAAATTATGTTTTCAAATCATTTCCTTGTTTTGCAGATTTCTAGATAATGATCTTTTTTCAAAATTAAACATTAATAACAGGACGGAGACTGAACGGAAATTTTCGATTTATTCACACGACGAGGAAGTAGTATATCATGATATTGTAGACATGAAGGTTTGTCGATGTCATTCATGATATATATTTGTCATTACCACTCAACCTGAAATGAATTTTCTCCCAAAATGAATAACATGAAATTATAATATTATATAAGTAAGCATTAATAGTAAGATTCATGTTCATAGTGATTGGATAAATTGCCAACATTCATTAAAGTGAGCATCTAGCCACATGGATATTGGCTTTTCAGAGTTTTGAATTGAGGTTTTATTTAGAGTTTCATAATTATGTCAGTATTATTATAACAATTCTTCTGTCAAAATGGATAAATAATTTTAATGTAACTGCTGTTGTAGGACCAAGTCTTGAATACGGATATACAACACGTTGTCAGTAACGTATTCCGTCATTATCATGACTCTACAGAGCAACGCTATAGTGAAAGCCCTAGAAGTAGTATAAGTACATATGAAAACGAATGTATCGAGCCCCAATGGTCAATACAAAAAGCACCAAAAGAGTATATATCAAGAAATGAGCCATCGAACACGTACCATAAGCTGTTGAACCATAACAAAATTGGTTTGTCAAGCAAACAAGACGAGGGACTTTTTCAAACTGAAACTGTAGATACCGAGGACACCATGATAAAAAAGACATCTATTCAAACAAAACACAGCGAGCAAGATGCTGAATATGAAGTACCTGTGCGTATGTCAAATGCCACAAAACCTCGGGATGATAAGTCGGATATCAGTGCTGTGTCAGCTTTTTGCGGTCAAAATGAAGGCTTAACATCTCCTGTTTACCGCGTATTACCAAAGAAGGCGGGAAAGCATCCAGCGATTTGAGTTTATCAAGAATGTCAGTCAAATTAAAATGACATATTATTTAGAGAAAAAACGGAAATATATATACAAATGTAGCAATGAATGAAGTTTCATTATAAGGGTAATTTTATGACATATTGTAATATTACTTTTTTCTTTGCTAAGTTATGGTAAGGAAATCGACATTTGTTAACAACAACATTGCGCATGTGAAAAATCAAACTTCCTAATTGAAATGTGCTTATGAATGAAAAGAACATATGTTGAATCAGACTTGAAACAGGCATATGACGGTACAATTACTTCAAAATGTTTTCGACTGTTTGTCTATAATTGTATATAGTCAATTTTGTTCGACTGTAATTGATTGTTTGATTAAATGTGATCAATGAAAATGCTAAAAGTATTTCTAGGACATTAAATATTATTTTTCTATTTCATAATAATGCAATAACATTAGAATTATACATTTTTGTATGAATATTAAATATTGAAATTTTTGAAATTGAGTTTGACGGTTATTGTCGCCTTGATTATTTTTTATATATCTAACTGATTAGGTATCCCTACAGCAATGCTTGAAGAATCAATTATACATTCAAGAAGGATTTGGTAATATGTTGAGCAACTCCCTTTGTGTCATTTCCACTGTTTTTTTTCTAAATTTGGGAAAGAAGTTTGAAAACAATGTGAATATTCCCTTCCTTAAACGATGTATATTATTACTGCTTTTATGAAGATAAAGTAAGCATTCTGTTCATTTTCAATCTAAAATAATATGTCATTAGATTAATTGGCTAATCTATTTCAAAAAGAAAATGTGGTAATCGTGTAATCTTTTAGAAGGATTTTAACGTTATTGGAGTATGTAAATGGGGGGGGGGGGGTTGAAGAAAAACGTAATATTAAATTTTAGCAAATGATCTACAGCTTAAATTTAGGGTTTGTTTATACTAACATGCATGTAATATGTTTCTGCTTTGTTCATTAAGAAATATTAAAAATATTAATCAAGTTCAGACTCCCAGAAAACAAAGCGAAATGGAATACTGGCAGTAAAAGGCAAATCATATATTACCGGTATATACATATGCCCTTAAGTAGCTTTTACAGAGTTAGAAAATACGAAATTAGTTATGATGATCATCATTTAAGATCAAATGAAATAAACAAATATTTAATGCATCATTCGTTATTCAAGACATAATTATAGATTAAGGATAAACAAAAGCCCTCCCAAGTTCCAAATTAACTGTTGTACAGAGAAAACATATTATCTGGATACAGCATATTTGAAAAAAAACACGTTTTTGACTAGAATGCGTACTTAGATCAAATCACATTTATCAAATGCTTTGTTTTATTATTTAAATTCATCTAATTTTCAACGCCCCAGTTGTATAATATTACTGTTTCCAATTCCACAATTTCCTCAGTGAGATACCATCCCAATTTGAAAAGAAGTAAAACTACATGTAACTTTAGTAGTTTTTCCATCTTGAATTTGAAAAACAATATACAATCCTTTTGTATAGAAGAAATCTTAATCCTTGTCACAGGTGTATATGGTGCATAGCAAAATAATTTAACATTTCCGGGCTATTCTTGATACAAATTAAATCAGTCCCCTATCATTTTCTTAAGAAACCTGGTAAAAAAATAAAACAAAAATTATTAGGAAATGTTAAACTGTAAGTAAATTCCACAATTCTTAAGTAACCATGAAAAGGCTACTAAAGATGGATTGCAAAAAAATATACGACACATATTAACGGACACTATTTGATATTGATAAGATCATCTTATATTTTAAAGATACAATGAATGATCAGTTTGTTTTGCAATTTTCAGTGTAAATAAGCTCACACAATTTTTGCATGCAGAACTGAGACTATTATTTAGGCATAGTACATGCTCAAAACAACATTATTATTTAAATAGTTTAGTATCAAATGAACGTAAAAGTTATAGGTTTAAAGCCCCTTCGGAATCTGGTAATCGATTATATGTAAACATATAAGAGCTTGTAATAGATTGTATGAGTCTTCGACAGGAAATTCAGCAACATACTTAATAAAGAAAAATGTTTTTTAAAAGCGTTAATGTGATAGCTGGCACCTATTGGCGTAACCGGAGAGACCAGTATGAAAGTATGTTTAGTTTCATGGATGCTGGACATTTATTTCATAAAAGAGGTGAGTTTGGCGACTTGATAAAATAAATTGCTTAAATGTTTTAAAATAAATGGGTCAATAGATATCATTATATTATTATAGATTATAATATAGATAGATATCATATAGATATTCAAAATTAAAACCAGCGCGACCTCTTAAAAAGAATAAATCAGTGCGTATTTCTTATCAAAATGAGTTGCAAACATACTTGAGTTTAATGTCATCGGTTAAATGCTGTCATCGACATCACAATACCAAATATAGCACTCACTGCATCTTGATAACAAACATTAGAAGTATGATAACTCGTACACCCAAAAACCTGTAACATTAATATATAAATAAAGCATTTTAAATAAACTTAAAACTCCTATGACAGCACAATTAACAAATACTTGAAAAATACTAAAGAAAAACAATTTTACTTTAAAACTTTAAAAGGGGAGTAAAGGCAGTAATTTAAACTTTTTAGAGTAACCTCTACCTATATTGCGAGCAAACAAATAACCACACGAGTTAGTACATATAATGTATATGTTTAGATAAATATTTAGATAATTTAAAAATCCCTTTCTTCTTATTACCGGTATAAATTATGTGGATGCATAACAAAATTATAAACTTTAAGAGTTAATATTTATATTACTATAACAATTCAAATCTTTAAATATTAGCGAGTAAAACAGCGGGTTTTATAATTGTTTAACTAATTAAGGAGAAAATACTCTTACAAATTTCCCTATGACAAGTATATAAAATGGTGTGAAAATCCCAAGCAATCAATTTAGAGGCAAGTGGAAATATGTTCAGGAAAAACTCAATTAACTTTGATGTAACTATTTAATCGGTGTTCCTAATCTATTTTATACATAAAATGTAAACCAGCAAATAACGCTTTCCGAACTATGGCATTTTGGGTTTAATAATAATTTCTTTTAACTTGCACTATATTATGTGTAATATTAAACTATATAACATTTTTTTATAGACATCATTTTAAAACTATTTGATATATACACATTATTTTATGAATTTTTGTTTCCTTTTGATAAATTAATCCTAATTACACACAAAACTAGATATATTTCTTGTTCAATTTCAAAATCAATATTATTTATATTTTTCCTTTTACGAATCTCAATTCTAACAGCATAGCTTAATAGGTTTGAGTGTCTGCTATTAAACCCAATAATAGTGTTTATACTTTTTTATTTTAGGAAGAGTTTTGAATAAAGATTTTTTTTTTTCAAATACTGAAGTGTTGAGATTTTAAAACGGTGTATAAACGTGGATATGACAATGGATCTCTAAACGATAGATGGAGTAAACATCCCTCTAATCAATAAGGTGTCAGAGTCAGAACTATCATGTCATGTTTACTAGGAAATTTGTACGTATATTGTACTTACAATATATCTTTATTCCAAATTAAAAAACTATAGATGCTAACAATCTGATATTCTTCAATATAAACAATATATTTTTATATCATTCCGTTACGTACATTTATATGAATTGTGTACATTGAAGAAGTCATAAGCAGTTCAAGACATAAGACTGACGTCGGTAGACAAATCATGAGAGTGTAATGTAAACAATACTCAAATTAGACGTGTTTAAGATAAATTTCCAAAAGCTAAGTATTAGTTTTGTTAGGATAATACTGGCATTAATAATTTGTATCATCAGCATGTGTTGTAAGAAATGTGTTATAAGAAAAATAGATATCAATGTTTATTTGTCGAACAACCTTTACTGTGTTGGTTTGTACAACATATTCCAATATGTAAAACTACGCCAATTGTTTTTGAATGGTGGCTTTTGAAAAAAAATATTCAGATGACCTGAAAACTTAGGAAGTGCTGCCTTACATGCACGGATCGATAAGTAGAATGACACTGATTTGTTCTGAGATACGGATGTGATTAATAAAATATTTAGGAATTTTTTTTGTTTTTATAAATTTCCTGGACATTGTTTTTAACATTGCAGTTGATTTTATATCTGTTCTTGCGATAAAACGAAGTCCTTGAACTGATAACAATGGGGATTTTTGTGGAAACCATCAGATATCACTGAGTAAAGGAAACAGCTGAACACATTTTACTAAACTCGTTATTATTGGTGTGTTTTTGTTTTCACTCACAATGCCGATAAAAAGAGTGAGCTATGTGTGGTTTTTATTAAGTTCATTCATTAAGTTGTGAGACTTTTGTTATAATTAGCAACAATGTATACTTTCTACTTTTATTCTCTTTAGATAATTACCCTTAACTTTAACCTACTAATAAAGTCTTTTTATCAAGTTTTGGAATGCGCCTCTGTATTTCGGAAAGGGTATACTCCCCAGACACTAAAAATCAGCTGAACCTAGTACTGAGTGATAGTGAAAACGGCGTCCAGATTGGCAATTTGTTCATATAAGGTAATAGAAAAAAGTCACATGATGATATATCTGATAAATATGAAGGATAATCCAATTGCTGTATTCCATTTTGAAGCAAATAGTCATGTATGCACTTTCCAGTTTTCACAGGAGCAGTAAAATGTAAAAGTTTGTTCCCTCACATTTCTGCCTTTGGTCCTCTCATCTTGTTATATTTTTGTATATCAGATAATATGTATGAATATATAAATCTTTTGTTACACATTCTGCCTTTTTCTTGGGAATATAAGCAACTAACCATTACGATTAAAGAAAATTGCGTACAAAACATTCATTGTTGCTTTCACACGTTTTGCAGTTGAAGAACGTTTTCCATGTTTAGTGAGCCATATTGTATATTTCCAAGTTTTTCTTTCAGGTTCAGATTCGTGAAAATGGAAACAAGTTTCACCCAACTGCAATTATTCTATATAGACGGGTTTTTTTGTATTAATGGTAATAATTATAATAATAATGTCCTTTATTTAAACAGGATTGCACAATTAGTTTACAGAAAGTACATGTAGTTCACATTGTGGTCCTGAAAACGTATTTACAATTGTATACAGAAACTAATAATTAGATACAGGCTACCGTTGCAACGTCGATTGAAAATATTCTCTAAGATAAGCATATTCCAAAGTTTCTAAAGTTGGGTAACATGTTAAGAAAAGAGATAGATCAATAGGTAAATGCACGCCGTATATTGTAAAAGATCTTCTTGAATATTATGTCTTTGCCCTTGGGATGAATAATGCATTATTTTGGCTATCTAGTTGATCTTTTGTTTATTTCATTTATATATTTAAAAAATCTAAATAATTTGGAGTTAAACCATGTAAAACTCTGAAAACAAGAATAATTGTTCTGTACACAAAGTAATCTGCAAGAGACACCAAATTTAATTGTAGCATTTCTACGTAGATGAATAAAAATGCTTGCTTAAAAACACCATAGAGTACATATTTTGAAGTTTACATAGATTATCAAGACCATTTTTTTTCTACATGTTTCCCCACACCATACAACAATAATTTAAATATGTAAAAACAATTGTATTAAAGATTTTTTACAATAATTCAGATGACATAAATGAACGTAATCTACTCAACACTACTTGCAAGTTTTTTTTAAATAAAATATCAACGTATCAATGCTCTGACCGAGTTAGGAATATTTCAATGTAAACACCTAAAAGTTTTGCACACGATACATTTTCAATAACAACAAACTTTTTAAATTTTTTTTTAAAAATTGCAATGGCATTCGATTTTTATTTTTTACAGTATAATTCAAGATTTGGGGGTCTACCTCGCAGTTACCTTCCTGACACCTAAACATTCCTTTTAAATCTTTAAAACGCTACCCGATTAAATGTCTATTATTGTTGCAATCTTATTTACAGTTACTATTTCCTATCTGTCAACGATGATTTTTCGCTTCTGCGATTGATTTCTCATTGATAAGTTGTCTACTGAGTAGGCCTTTCAGATTATTTGATGTTTTTGTCTGAGTGTCTATTTAATTTGAATTGCTTTAACCATTGGTAAATAGATTTAATGAATACAAGTTTCAATTAAACGATACGAGTTCGTTAAAATGTTTTCCCCCAGTAATATCCATTAAATAATGATAATTAGTATACTACATGATGTTCGAAATTTCTTTTCGGGGCTTTCGTTTAGTCTTCATATTTTCGGTGTCCTATGAGCGGGTCCGACAAAGGTGGTTTCTTCGGATATCACTATGTTCAAGTCGTGTTATTTCGTTACAATTCATAATATGTATGACAATTAACATTTCGACAAATTGTCAGTTCATTCAAGCCTAAAATTATAACGGAGTATACATGTAGTGTCACTATTAAATGAATAGCCCTCGTATAATGAAAGAAGAATTGTTATAACTTAGTCATTACATGTAGCTCCAAAATGCATATTATGCCATATATTTTACTTTTCGTACGCACAAATCGTTTTGGTCTTGTATTTCTACCGGTTTATAGAGTTCACTGAGATTTAATTTGTGATTCAATTTATCTTAGCTGTTTTGGTGGGAACAGAGCCTTTTCTACTGTCATGTCAGACCGTCGTATAGAAATATGAATAACGGAAGAATTGAAAAAAAAACAAAAATATTTCAATTTGTGGTATTTCTGATTTGTAGCTTTACGCAGAAGGGATGTCCCTTTTATCTAACATTATATCAAGCGCATGTACAGAACAGAAATATGTAATAGTTACATAGAGAAAAACCTTTTGTTCCTGTTATCGTTCTTAAAATTTCAAATGCTTACGCCTAATCTGCATATCAAACAATAAATAGGCTACTTTAAACAAAATATTTTTAATCCTAGAGCATTATAGCCTGGAATATTAAAGATGAAAAGTTTTATCGTTGAAAGCTAATTAACCTCTCAGATGTAAGCAAGTACTCAAACAATATTGCATATCATTTTTTAATAGTCATATTTTTACAAAAAGAGTAATTATGACATCTTTTGTAAACAATAGATAGATACAGATTTTACATTTTTTGTCACGTACAATATTTTGCTTTATATGTCATACATGTTGTACAGATACTTACTTTTTCTTGTTAAATACGTAATGGTCTCTACAATCTTTCAGTTAAATGGTATTTTTAATGATACTTTCGGAATGACGGATTTGATTTTATTTTATCCGCAATTTTTTTTCTAACCAAAAGAAACATTGTCAAGGAACAAAAAGAAAATTAAATGTGAAAGATAAATGTTATACATCAATTTCAATTTAATAATTGGTATGATAGAATGATACAAATCAGATATTTGAAAAGGTCGTTGACATCTTTGTTATATGTTTATCTATTATATTAATATACACGAATTCAAAAAGGTATGATATACATGAATCTACAACTATAGTAATGTTTTCTAATACTTTCATATTTATCGAAAAATGTCTGAAATAACTGTTGTGCTTAAAAACATTATTATTGTCAAATTAACAAATAACAAATACAGTATTTAAATGTTTAAATTTCATTTGAACACTAATCTTTTCTTCGATGAAATAGTTACACAATTATTGGAAGTATATTTGTTAGTAAATGTGGAATGAATGTTATTTTCATCAGGAAATGCGTCATTAACTTACACTGAATGCGAATACTTATCCTTATATATAAAATGTTGAATTCACTCAGATGTGTGTTGAGTGGAGCAATCTTAACGAAGACGAACCACTCATTGTTCGAAGTACAAAGCTACAGCTAACATGAGGAGTACGTTTAAGCATTTTTGTAATTGTCAACTTAGAGAGCTTTGTGTTTTAAACTCTTTTTATTTTATTTTTCAGTATTGTAAACGCGGATGTATTTTTTTTTTTTTCAGAATTTTGCTGCCAATTCACATAATCCGTTTTATTTGTTTATGTTTTGATTTTAGGTTTGTATTACCTTTTAATTATGTTCCTTTATGAACCAAAAAATGTTCATGCCGTGAAGAACCTCAGGTAATGAAACCATGCTTTTAGAGACAAATGAAAACTCATATTCCATTAATGAATAAACAGTGTACTCTCATGTTTCCTTTGTGTTGCAGTTTTATTTCATTCATATATACTGGAAAAGAAAGTCGAGAAAATTTGGAAGATACCTGTTTTGATATAGATAACATATCTGTGAGCATCATGCATTTTGGTAAATATTTGAAATATTTCCTACACTTTACGTCTATTTAAATCACGTTTCATTAAGCCGATTCCTAAGAAAACGAACTTTTATAAATATATTTAATACAATTAATCTGAGTGCTGATAAAGGGCAGTAAGCATTTATGTTACAATGTTTTTGAAACGTTTAATATTTTTTAAAATATAAATTTTTGTCGGCACTGAGGACAGACAATTGATGAGAATTTAGACGGAGAATGCTAAACAGAAACTTTGAAAGTCAAACAAACTTTAGGTCTTGCAATTACCAAAGGATATAGCAAAGTATAATATATATATATATATATATATATATATATATATATATATATATATATATATATATTATACATGTGTTATGCTAACGTAATGTTCTTGATAGGTATATCATTACATATCGACAAGATGAACTCGACCTGCAATTCTGAGAACACTGAATTAACAGAGATACGAAAGTACATAATCAACAACGACCATTGGAGGCCACAATGTAGAACCAAAATGACTGTATCTTTGATTAGAGAACAGTGTGAAAAAACCATTGTTGATTTGGAATACTGGTGCCAACATCTAGATGAATATAAACCAAACATATATTTTCAAGGTATGATATTGAAATTAGTAATCATGTATTAGTAATAATTCTAGATTTTAGTTTGATGAAAACTAAATGACATCAAACAATTTTACAGAGTGCATGGTAACCAATGCGAGCGGTGACGAAGAACCTAACATAGCTGGTAAGACAACATTGTAATATCAAGAGTAATGTACAAAATAATATCTGTTTTATAAATGGTGTCGATAAACTTTCATTCTTTGTTTACATTACAGAAACGGGAGCTATTTCAATGTCAAAATTTCCAAAACCAATAACGGGTAAACAAGGACGAGATTATGAATTTCCAAGGGTTCATTGCAGTATGAAGGATTGTAAATCAGAGGAATGTTTAACAGATAGATCAAGAGGTACTAGTACTTACACTTGTAGAGGTACAAACGCACCAGAAAGTTGTTTTTAAAGTTCAAATATTAACTTTCTCATCTTAAAGAAAAATGAAAGATTAAAGTTGGCACTAAAGAACTAGATAGGACATATATTGACGTTATGCCCCCAATTTTTCTACAAAATAAAGTGCACACACATAAACAAATTTCATATTCTTTATAAATTTGATAACAAGTACTAACTATAAAACCTGTTTGATTTTTTTCACATGTGTTGCTAGTATGAAATTAGATGGACGAAATACATGCCTATTCCTGGAAAACGTCCAGAAAATCAGTATTTTCAACTTTCTTACGTTCTAAAAAATATGAGCGACTAAAAATACCACAACAATATATTGTCTATAATAAGCAATATATATGTACTATCTTTGTTTAAAACATTTTCGTGGTATACTTTGTCGCTCATGTTCAAATAACCAAAAATAGGAAAAAAAATCGTGTGAAAAATTATCATAATCAGTCTGAATCGATCGACGTAACTTTTCCGGAACCAGAAACTTCGTGACGGTGAAGCTGGATTTGCCCAAGTTTGGTAAGTGCAAGTTTTTTATGTAGTTACATATGTGTGTTTTCACAAAATTATCAACAGTGCTACTTTGTAATATGATTCTTTTTAGATTTTCTCCTTTAACAGTGTTTAAAGTATGAATTTTAATGTAAACAACACACTATTGTATAACTTTGACAGAGACGTAACGTTCCTATACAGTCTGCTTAAAATTACTACCGATGATATTCTTATTTAAACAGTTAAAATTCATTAATTTAGAAGGTATCTTATTTAAAATATCCATAAGTATTAATACTAGATTGTGTTTCATTATTGGATCATGAGAAAATTCAGTGTACACCAAAACGCATTCATTTTACAGACGATTTTTGCCTGAGCACGTCGGTATAGAAGTACAGTGTCAGTGAAATTGTGCACAAAAGCCATGTAGTACTTACACATGTAGTAGCTCTAAATTTTGTAAGTACTAGTTGTTTTTTTTTAATCTTTAAAACATTTTTCAATGATAAATTACGATTGTACTGATGAAAACCCAAATTCATCTTCCAACCCGTCGAAATCTATTTTTAGAACACGGGAAACCCCAATTTGTTGACATTACATAATCAAAGTAATGAAAGGACTGGAAGCGGTCAGCAACTTTGTTTGGAATATTTGCATTAAGGTGAAATGCTACAGAAAAAATTATCTTATGGACCGTGACTCGTAAGAGTATCATTTCTGAAATATGATTAATATGTTTTTCAAATGCTATTAAATTATTTTATATGATTGTTTTGGTATTTCTGAGAAAGTGGAAAATATGTTTATAGAGAAAAAATATTTGGTGTGAATAAATGCATGAAATTGATATCTAATAAATCATCTCCAGTAATATTAATAAGAAATCCTTTTTTCTTAATGAAAACTATTTATGAAAAAAAATCAAAAATCTTTTGTTTATTTTTTTCCAACCTATGAATAAATGTTTAAGGTACATGTACCTCATTACACCACCACATATACCTTTTAATGACACAAAATGGGGATTTAAATGTTTTGTTAAATTGTATTAATCGTTTTTGGTAGAATATCATCATAGCACGGGGGTAAAGTTTTGCATTATGTAAAAAAGTATTATTATGTTGCAGAAGAGTAGACAGGGAAACCTAGTTAAAGCCATGGTAAAAATGAGGTATTGTTGAAAAAGAGAAGTATTTATTCAGAGATAGATGGCTCATCTCACATCCTAAATGATTTCCCAGGCAGATTACACTTGGCGTCTATCATTTGAAACAAGCACCATTGTATGCAATAAAGCATATGGATGATAAAGTAAAATAAGACAATGTGTGCTTGAACTAAAATCTAGGGTTGTTGACTTAAAGGGATATATATATAATATGATATATACCTAGATGTCATATCTGTACATAAAGATTTGTTAATATCTAATCAATACTAGCTAATCCTTTTGATTTTTTTTATATACAATGTATTTTATATTAAGAAATTTTGTATCTAAAAATATTTAAGGATTGCCTGTGTTTATGAAAACATATAGATACATACATATATTTGAATACATTTATATACGTTGATGATCATTACAGTTTTCCTGTTGGGAACAAATGCTTTCATCACATGTGTATATATATATGTATATATTATAGATAACTGTACTTTTGGTTTTTATGATTCTCACATGACTTGAAAGATATCCTTGATGATTGTAATATTGTTGCTTATGATTTATTTGGTAACTTATTGAGATTAGGGCAGTCACGGTTCTAAAATTTTTGGGGTCGGGTCGGGTCGTAAAATTTTCGCTTCAATTTGCGGGTTTTTGGTTCTTTTTTCAAATAAAGTATGTTTCGAGTTGCAGGTAATGCAAACCGTGTGTTCTGTTTTCTGTAACCACTCAGATTTTCCCACATTATTTTGCATGGATTCGACTCCTGACTTTTTTTCATTCAATCTCACTTCTAATAAATCCAGGAAATTCTTATCCTAAACATTTCCATAAACAAATGTTGAAAACATATTTGTTGTCTGAATCGTAAGCCGCCGTCTTTGTCATTGAACTAGTATTTCCCCATTATTCACAGGTAAATTGTGTGATATTTTCATTTACGATGAGTGAATAATCATCGGTATACAACACTAGTAGTATACAAGTCAATGTTTATTACAAACAACAGGTCCACACAAATGAACCTTTCAATTTCGACGCCATTTTTCATATAATAAGGATTCTATTACACAAACTGGAACCGAACCGAAATCCGGAAAAACAGAACCGAAACCGAACAGAACAAATTCTTCCGCGATTTTCGGTTATTTCGGTGGCCCGTGACAGCCCTAATTGAGATAGAATTCGGTATTTGTCACATATGTATTTTATGCAATTGCACCAATATTTAAGACATTTGCAGTTTTAAACTGATATGCGCGTAATCTGATTATTTGAAAACATTAAAGATTTTTTGATTTGAAAAATTGATTATCTTCATAGAATCAATGATGTTTTTCTAATATGTATCGGGTGCATTGTAAATGTATCTGTAAATGTTTTATTGTCATAAACACCGTTGATTTGGTGTTGAAACTTTTGAAATATGGTAGATAATATTTTTGATTGCATAGTCTTAGCTCCAAAGCCAGCCAAATCTTGTTGATTTCAAAGTGCCATGGCTAAGTGGCCAGCAATGAAATATATAGGCCTACGTCACATTGCTGTTTGACACAACTACCCAAAGTCCAAGCTCCTGTTAAAATGGTTCTATTTGTGTCTTTATTCACTAGTACAAACTGAGTGAAATTGGACTTGAAATACCATGTATTTTGCCTTTTGCTAAGGAATTTCATTGTTACTATGGAAACACTAATAATATAATATCTTATATTACCAGATGGAATACCAAGTTTTAGCATTAGGGACTTATAGGTTTAAAATGAAAATTATTGGTTTTCTTGTACCAATTTTAGACTGAAGTCTTTGTCATGTTTAATGTGTTGCTAGGCAACTATACTGGAGGGTTACCAAGGAAAATCTATTCTCATATTTAGTGTTGATGTCAATACTACTCATGGCAGAAAAATTAATGGATTTGCAGAGGAGGCCAAATATGACCCCTATCATATCTAGTTCTTTGGTTTATTTTTCACATGCTAATGCGGTTGAAATAGAAATGTGAATATGATGATATAAGTGCATGCAATATTGTATAATTAGGATACAACCAATTTTTGTATTCGCAATGGAACTATGAAATTTGATTTGGACACACACATTTAATACACTTGTCTTTGTACGTTTATTGAATTTCACTAAAATCAAGATGTTAAAATCTTTATCATAACGTTTGATGTCCTTGAATTTGCAAAAGTTAAAGTTATCCTTCGAAAGAGCTAACAGTTCATTAAACGATTACTCGCTTTGAATAATGTATAACTAAAGATATCCACGGCACATATTTATGATAACATTTTTATTTGCTTTAATTTCAACAGAAAGCGACTTGCATGTAACAGATTAAAGACGCATAAGTTTGTAACGAAGTGATCACAGACCCCGATCAAATATTAGGATTCACCTGAAGTCGCTTTTGAAATACTAATTGATAAATTATAAAGATAAATATATTTAAAGCGTTCAGAGACAAAACGTCTGGATAAATAAGACAAGTTTACAAACACGTAGTTATGGATATTAAAAAAATGTGCTGCTTTTCAGTATGAAAATTATATACATGTATAGAAATAAATACATAATGGCATATCACCAAGACGGTAAGCAGCGATACATTTTTTTAATTCAATTGGCTTTAAATTGAATTTAATCATAAATTCTAAACTATGCATAAATATTTTTATGGAAAAAAACCTTATGTGTTCTTTTATACTTAATCTTACAACGCCGATAATGGCAAAAAGATAAGCTGCTATTACATGTATTACATATCTACTGAAATATCAACTTTAAAAACATTCATCTGAAATTACGAAATATACAATTAAACAGTTTTTGATTTTACCTTAAGTTTGATATTTTATATATTCTGCCGTTACATGAAGCAACTTATAGTATTGTTAATTGTGATATATGATTTTGTTACATGTACCCCATCAAATGATATACTTTACTAACTGATCACGTTATGCAACCATTGCATGGTCATTTTGTGAATAAATGTATTAGATAGAACATTCAAGGATAAACGTAACAGAAAAGTTTGGGTTATACAGTGTACCTTTCCATAACTTCCGTATGCGTCATTAATATAATGTTAGTATATCGAGAAATGGAATTGATAAATGTTAAGCAATATCAAACACGAATGTAAAAATGATCGGATATTAGGTAATATATATATATATATATATATATATATATATATATATATATATATATATATATATATATATATATACACATTTTTCTGGCTTTCTGAAGTATATTATGTTTCCTGCGATGACCATAACTCCCGGTAGCAATGATAATGAAATTGGAAAGCATACAGAATAAATGTATCAAACAGATGTGAAATGTAATGAGTAAGAAAATATAATGTCAGTATTTTTCTCTAGAATGAAATATTGCCCAATATCAACATGCGTATGTGGTGTAATATATCAAAAGTTATATCCAAATTTAATTAAATATTGACTTGGTAAAAATAAAAAAATTCCTTTATGATCGATTTGGATGGTAATGTTATGCTGCGTATTTAAGTGAATTTAATTAGGGCTTTTCGACTTTCGGTCGTTTTTGAGATATTTGGCCTGAAACTTCAGAAAGGGGGGTGAAAACCAAAAATTTCCAAAAAAGCTTAGGAATTTTATAAGACGCCTAGACGTTGTTAAGATAGAAGTAATTAACAAGTAATTCCAAGATTCAATTAAAAATATCTATCTATCTATCTATCTATCTATCTATCTATCTATCTATCTTTCTATCTATCTATCAATTTATCTATTTATCTATATATATCAAGTTTCATTATTAATGAAGAACTTGTACAAAACAGTACAGAGACTTGTAATAGTAAAAATAACATTTTACTTATGCTGAGCAATTATAGGGAAATGAAATAGTGTTGTTTCATTAACGACTGCTTTGTAACAACTGTTAATGATACAACGCCGCTTAATGATATAAATGGCATTAAGCGTTGCAATTGCAACGCCTAATGCTATAAATTATTGCATTAACACTTGACATCGCCAACGCCTAATGATATTATCGCTGCTTAATGATAGAATTGTATCATTAAGCGTCACAAATGCACATCAGCTCTAACGCTTAATGAAACAGGTAAATATCTACAGCCTCAACCGCTAATGATACAAATTTTTATCATTAAGCGTTGCAGTCGTACCCTTTAATGATATCAAATTGTAAAACTGAAAGCAGTCTTTTATGAAATGATACATTTTCATTTCCCTACACTAGTATTTGCTCAGCATTAGTAATATTTATGATGAAACTTAAAGACATACAAAAAAGCTGAAGCTAGCAATCACTAACAGCAGCCACTAAGCCAGTAGATGCTAGTTGCAAATAAAAAAAATCATTAAAGTACTGCGAGTACTCGAACAGAAATTACATTTTGCTTTGTCGTTGGCATATTATAATTAATATCAAGATGATTAATGCAGGAATATATATGTTTTAAGTTTGTCAACTTCGAAGGCAGAAAAGCCCGCTTGGAGAAGGATAATTAAGTATATTATAGAAAGTCAATTAACAACTGATCTTGGTCTACGGGTCATAAGTTATGGTACTGATAATTCCATAGAGGCTTTTTTTAAAAAATGTAGTGTAAAAAATGGAAAGGTACAATTTATAGTAATAAAACTGCACCTTTACCGTCACAGAAAAGATTAAAATAGATTTTTAATAAAAACAAAAATTCTGAAAAAATTAAAATGAAATCAAGTGTTTATATCTGCTAACGATGTTGTCGTTAGATTATTGCTAGCTGTACAGGACCCAAATAGTTCACAAAGAAGTCACACATATACCTGGAAATCAAGCCCGGGATTTTTTTTTACTTACTCGGGAAACGTTATGCACCAATCTTTAAAAGTTAAATCTTAGCAGAGGGACAGTCAAACATCTAACATATAGAAATCAGCACCAGACGCAGCCGGAAACGCCCCAAATTTTAAAGCGAATTAAGGAACTATTTTGCCTCAGCAATAAAGTTATGGCACATACAAGGGTCCATTTAGCTCACCCGAACTTTGTCATTTTTTAACATTTCACAATGATATAGGGGTAAAATGTGGACTATTATATCCTTTATCTTTGAAGTTTGCATTAAACAAATACCAGGGTAGGGAACCTATAGGGCTATCATTTCTCGTTCTCAGTTTTGGGCTGTAGGGATACCACGAGGTGGTTTCCAGGGGTTTGGACTCATTCCAAAGATTAATATCTCTTTCGATTTTGCGCACAATATATAAACACTAGGGATTAGAAGAAGAATCTCATTAGATGTATTCATTACAAGCTTTAGAAGCGACTATGGCATGTACAACGGTCCATTTATGTCACCCGAACTTGTAATGGATGCATCTAAAGGTCCTGTTATTGGCTGCTAGCTTCAGTCTGGTAAACAGAATTGCATTTAGATAGATGATAGACAGGTATATTTAAATCAAAAGATTCAAGTTGTAAACACAATTTGTATTTCAAAGTGAATTCTATTAATAGTAATATTAACTGTATCATTAGTATTTGGAAGCTTAAACTTTATGTGGTCAACTACTGTGTATCATGTGTGATAGCACCACCTCTAGTTAGAGAGATGCTGTCCACACTTTGAATTAATACTAATATTCATTATAAGGTAATTTGTATCATCGGGCTGGGAAAAATCAATGACCCTACCTTGGGAGTTAAAATTTAGAAATTTGATAATATTATTATCTTTAGTTTGAGAAGTTTTACTTTTTCTTGTTAGTTTTTAATACATGTTCAAAGAGATTTAAAACATCGAGATTGGGATAGGAAACTTTGAGCGCTACTTCTTTTTCTATCATAAAATCTTCATATTATCCTTTTACCTTTTTCCAATATATTTGCTTATTGGAATTATATAGAATACTTTTTATCTACATTCATCATTAATAACCTAATTCGAAAAATATATATTTTTAGTAATTTTAAATCGAAAAATATATACTTTATGTAATTTTGAAATTCTACAAATTATTCAAAAATGTACACATTTCAAAAAAGCGTTCCAAGCTTGAGCTCAATAAGTTGGTTTGTCAGAATATAATAAACCCGTGGATCATATAGAAAGAAAGCCAAATCTGATTAAAATACAGATATCTATAATAGCGCAGGGCGCTAGGTGCTATTGTTGAGATCTGTATGTAAATGAGATTGATGAAAGCCCTGTCCGTAAATCTGTTATTTATGTTTCTTAAAAATTAGTGTCCCATAAGCAATGATTTTAATTTAACTGAATATGAAGGGTTATATGTGTGCTGATTTACTTACTTGTGTATAAATACAATCATATGTAATTATATGCATTTCAAGCCTCACTTTCGTTAACTTGCAACGCAGTGACACCACAATCATCTCTTTTAACTTTAAGTATCACACTGGGATTTTATGAGTTCATTGCATTCTCTACTATGTCCTCAATGTGTACATTGTATTTTGAACCGATGATAACGTAATATGTAATAATTATATTAATTGTTGATTACCTAAACTGCTAGAAGTAATATAAAATTAGAGATATGCAAATATTTGAATTTTTCATTCACAGTATCATGATAGTGTTGTGTCATATTTCTTCTTAAGTTTTACAATAAGCAGTCTAATAGTAGTAAACAAATCTTCCTAAATCATTGCAGTATATAAATTAGAATAACATTATTCAAAAATATTGGACCACCCTTGTGTTTTACAACAAACACTGTAATTTCGAAGTTATATTCATATCTGCACACATTTGGAATATAAAGGTATCAAGGATATAACAAACATTAATCTTCATTTATGACAAAATGTACAGAAACGAATGCACAATTTAATAAATGTTATGTGTATGTATATACTGCAGATGATTTCTACATGCATATGACATAGGATTGCACTGTGACTTTTCTATATGTAACAATCTGTATTAACTTTGTAATACCATCTACAAAACAAACTGAAATACAGAAAGGAGATAAAACTGGATAAAAAGAGGTATGAATACTTTAGTCATTTTATTTTCAGAGCAATAACAATGGCAATACACAGTAATGTTTTAGATGTAACCTAAAACGTAACAAGGAAAACCTGTCATTGTGACATTGTGTCATTGTGTTATTGTGACAGAAATCGGGGTTATTATTTGTTGGAACAATGCCCGTATTTTTGTCGACCCTGAATTGATAAACACTACCTAAGGCCGATCCCGACACAGTATTTTTTCATAATTTTCAAAAATTTAAAGTATGATTCTTATCTCTATTGTGCATATCTGTACAATTGAACTGACAATAGTTTCATATCTTCAAAACTACATGATGAGTTATCTGTACAAATGATGCACCGTGTGTGCAATATAATGGAAAAAATTACGAAGTTCAATACATGTAGCTGGTATTTCACCAAAACAAAATACAAGTAATATGCACATCTTGTGTATAGGTACATGTACAATAGAACTCCAAAAAATAGTTTTATCTTGAAAACTGTACAAGAGTTATCCGGCCAAATGGGGTACGCTATAAACAATTTGTTAAGAAATGACCAAGTTCTACAACTGGTATTTTTCTCATGTTTTCTCAAAAAATTAAAATCTGAGTACAGTAAAGCCTCATTTATCCGGACTATTTTGTCCCCAAGTCCAATCGTCCGGATAGGTAAGGCTTTCGGATATCTGGAATGAGTCTATTTTTATCATAAATGATAATTGATATGTTTTAATGGGTGTTAATACTTTTTTCTTTGCCTTTCATACTAAATAGCAAAAATTTAGAATTTTCCTTCGATATTCACCTGTTTTAATATAAGGAACCCCTGTTTTTAGTCGGGAAATATTAACCAAACTATAATAATAGCAAAATGTACATGTAGCTAAATATATTGTGTCTAAGTGTGAAATGAAACTATTTACGTTAGGTTTTTAACAATCTATATCTAGACACGTCAATTTTCCACCAATGCATTTCCGATCAATTGAAATGCTTTCCTTATCGTTTTCTTCCTATACGTCAGGTTTCGGCGTAATCTAAAAAGGCATTCATGAGACACTTCGTTTAAAATAACTTTTTTGAATATAAATACCACAAAGCTATGAAAAACGTTCCAGATTTATTACGCACATTCTTCCTTTGAAGTTGAGGAGTGTTTTAAAAAGTGGTGTCACTTGACAGGTGCACAGTGTAAAGATTCCCAAGTCACTTGCAGTGAGGCGTGACTAATCCTGTCTAACCAGCAATGTTCGTAATATTTGAAAGTGATATGGGAAGTCAGAGTGTTTATACCAGCTACATATGGGAATTAGAGGTGAAAAGGCGTGAAACTAAATTGACTGGCCTAATCTGTCGATAGTATCAATCGGAGTACCATTTAATCTTACCGTCCGGTTAAATGAAGCAAAATTTATAGATAAACCGTGTTTTATGGTAAAAACAGACCGTCCGGAACGCAAAATTCCGGATATATGGGACAAAATAACGTATAAAAACTCTGTTTCCAAATAAAATCGTCCGTTAACTGAAGCGCCCAGATTTCTGGCGTCCAGATATATGAAGCCCCACTGTAATATGGACATCTTGATATTTAGACCAATGATCTGCAAAAAGAAAGAACATAAAAAAATCTTATCTTGAAAACTGAGGGAGTTATTTGGACAAATAAGGTATATCTATCTGAAATATTATTTACAATAAAATGACCAAGTTCAACAGCTGGTATTTTCCGCATAAATTGCTAAAAATCAAAATCCTTGAATATGCACATATCCATCTTCGCTAGCCCAGGGTTTTCGGTCCACTCCGCTCCCCATACACCCTTGGCAGATCTCATTACGAAAACTCGGTGATGCAGTGGCGCTATTTAGCGAGCAACTTGAGTTGCGCCCCTTGCAAATTTACATTTTAATCGAATGTAACAACGGGTTATAAACACGCTACGGCATAAATACAACTTGACATCATGTTGACTAGCGATAATTAATGATACTATTAAATAGGAATGAAGATATAACCAGCAGAAAGCAAGACATATTTTATTTATAGTGTTTGTAGGAACCTGTAAAGGGGGTGAGAACGTCGCTGATATATGAGAGTATTCATGCCATAAAACCTCATTGAACCTTTAAAAGCAATAACCATGTGTAAGGACGTATATACTAACGGGATAGGCAACTTCTACATTCGCCATGTTTTATTCCCATACTATCACGCGAGCCTTGACAAGTTTGTAAATCTCTGTTCAATATCATGCAGTAAAATATATCGTTTTTTAAAGCGATCAGGTTAAACAATCGTTGGGGAGGCACTGTACTCGAGCACTTAATTGTGTCTCAAGTTTTACCAAAGATCACACGTATGTTTCTTTAAAAGTTTATTTACAATCCCCTGTTTTAAACACTGCGATTGGATCAGCTACTTGCAGTTGCAGCCAATAATAAAACGGAGCTTGTCACTGAGTTTTCGTAATGAGATCTGCCAAGGGTTTATGGGGAGCGGAGTAGACCGAAAACCCTTGGCTAGCGAAGATGTCATTCCAAAATGTTCATCTGATAGGATAGAATGGATGGGATGGATAGGATAGAATGCATAGAATAACGATTTACGAATGCATGATACAGGATACTGGTTGCAGAATAGAATAGAGGTTAAGTTGTAAACGTTATGGATAGCGGCACTGTAAGTTCAACAGGTTTTGTTTATTTGTTTTGTTTTTGTTTTGTTTTGTTTTGTTTTTTTTTTTTGCATAAATTATCAAAACTCAAAATCCAAGTAATATGCACTACTTAAATATATGTACAATTGGTCTGCAAGACTAATTTGGTACCCTATAGGCAGCCGCCCGCTTGCCATTTTAATATTGGATTTTTTCTACGAAAACCCCAGTTAAAATGTAGCAAGTCCACCTATTTCTCTCTCAAGTGTTCACAGATATTGTATTTGATAATGTAAATCGTTCAGAGGTTAAAACTTCGCCGGTTATGTTTGTTTTACAAAAGATAAACCTATGAAATGGACTGAACTATTCATATCGTTTTTAAAAATTAAGTACTATTGTCATTAGTTTTCTTCAGCCCGAGGAACAGTTGTATATCAATAGGAGTAATAATATCTAGCTGTGGATCCAGAATTATTTCTCTATCATCTATCTATCTATCATTTATCTATCTATCTATCTATCTATCTATCTATCTATCTATCTATCTATCTATCTATCTATCTCAAGTTTCATAATTAATGAAGAACTTGTACAAAACAGTACAGACACTTGTAATAGTAGAAAATAACATTTTACTTATGCTGAGCAAATATAGGGAAATGAAAATAGTGTTGTTTCATCAACGACTGCTTTCAATTTTAAAATTTTGTATCATTAAAGGGTGCGACTCCAACGCTTAATGATAAAAAAGTTTGTATCATTAGCGGTTGAGGGTGTAGATATTTGCTTGTTTCATTAAGCGTTAGGGCTGATGTGCATTTGTGACGCTTAATGATACAATTCTATCATTAAGCGGCGATATATCATTAGCCGTTGGCGACGTCAACTGTTAATGCAATAATTTATGGCATTAGGGGTTGCAATTGCAACGCTTAATGATATTTATATCATTAAGCGGCTTTGTATCATTAACGGTTGTTACACCGCAATCAGTTCAGTGAGAAACTATCCCAATTGTAAAGAAATACTATTATATTACATGTAACAATAGTAGTTTTCCCAACTTAATTTGACAAAAAGTATACAATTCTTTTGTAAAAAAAAAAAAAAATACATATAAAAAAAAATATATTAATCCTGTCCAGAAGTTGGTACGAAGCCAAATAAATGATCATTTCCTGGGTATACTTATATGATACAAATACATGATACAAATTAAATCAGTGTCTTATTATTTTGCAAGAAATCTGGTAAAAAAGAATTAAATGTTGGGAAATATTAAACTGGATGTAATTTCTTTGATTCTTAATTAACAATAAAAACGATAATAAAGATGGATCACAAATATTCTTTTGTATGGATTGGATATTGTATGTCGTAAAATATCAAAGAGTTAGTGCAAGATAGCCTTCGTAATTACTTTTCTCACACTAGTTGTCCGTTTGAGTTTCTGAGCTCCACTTAATAGTTTTTATGTTGCCTAGTCTTCTTAAATAAGAAAAGCAATATAAAGATCCAATGTGTGTTGTTGATGAAGTTCATAAACGGCGCACATGCATGGGCGGCGGTAGATGAGGTTGGCCTAGTCAAATTAGAATCCAGGTGATTGTTCAAAACCGACGTCAACCTGGATATGGTGAAGAAAGGCTAGTTGTAATAATTGTAGAACGACAAGACCAAAGCGTTAATTAAATAGCCGGCCTCTATTGCTGTTATTGGACAACTAATGTGAAAGTCTATTTAGTTTTATTGATGTTGGGTTCTTGTTTGGTAAAAGAGGTAAGAACAAGATACGGTATAGGCAGTATTTGGCCGCAAAATTTACGATATTTTCAGCGTCTTTTTCTGGGTTATTGATGTTGTGCATTGTACCAAGTAAAGTATTAGCTAAATCCTACAGGCACTAAAATGACGTCATTTTTCATTATGACGTCACTAACGTGCGATGAACATGGAATGCTCGTTCAAATGCGTTACCATATTGTGTTTTACAATTATGAGTAGTTTTCGTTAGAATTAGACACTTTCACATGCGACAACCACTTTTATATTTACGTGTAGGCTCATAATTTCATCATTCATTCATACAATTAAAATGGTGTTGGTTGTCACTTGTGAACAATATGATTTTTTTTTTAAATGAATACGGAAAATAATATTTTACCGACGTCAATTAAGCTTTTATCTATTGGTATCGCTATCGACGCTGAGTGAAAAGTTGATAAGCAGAATGTACTAATTGATAAGTTATTACTCTGTTAGCACTTGATATTGTTCTACTGATTCCTAAATCATATATACAGTACAGCTCACGAGTATCCCAACAAAAAAACACCGTCCACCGTCTTTAAAAGTAACGCTGAGCGAGGAAGTGTCAGTGCCTTTGATCTATTGTTTTCTGTTACGGCCTCGAAACAAGAAAAAAAAAACCTCGGTGCGGCACGGATTTTTTTAATTAGTTATTTTAAACAAACTTAAATATTTATTTATTTACGTAAGAGAAACCAAAGGAAAAGAAACAGGAAACAACAACAACAACAAATTACAACGATAGACCTATGCGATTGTTCCGGTGGTTTTATGTTCAGATAAAGACCAAAAATAATCGCCGACATATTGAAAAGGCTTGATCAAAACACTAATGATTTCTTTTTTTATTAAAATAAAGTCAATTTGTAACTGTAATATGTGATCGAATACGTAGTAGTTTGATCAGTTTAAATAGCGCGTAGAATGATAACGGTAGAACATATATTGTCTTCTGTAATATTTTCTCACTAACACTATTCAACCAAATCAAATCTAAACGGCTGATGAAAACAATTGACTTGTACTTTCTCAAAAAGAACAAATAGTTTTATATTTTGTGTAATTAAAATTTGATTTTTTTTTATAATTCATGTTTGTGATGTACATGTCACAGTGTAGGAACGGAAGTGTACAGTTTTGGGTAGCGCTGTTTATCGAAGCGAGAGAACAAGTAGCGCTGCGTACAGTATTTTGATCGTAAATGGAAAATACGTAAATAACTAATATCTGGAGGGACAGTATCTCGATTTTTATACGGTAGTAAAGTAGAATAAGTTTATACTCGTTATATCAATCTTAAAATCTTAAATTTTCTCTTTGGAAAATATTTTTATTGGATCAAAACAGTGCAACGTGCAAATATTCAATAAGAAATTGAATCAAACTTTCTAGAGATGTGGTTCTCATTTCTTTGACAAAAAATATTGTTTCTTGTCATGAAAATATTTCACAATATGATATCTCTCAGACCGAAAAAAAACTACATATATGAAGGAAGCAATGCATTCTTAGAATTTGAACGGTTTTTTTTTTTACCATGCCTCGTAATGTTTACCTGTACGCGTAGCTCTTTTAAGTGTGTACGGGTAAGTTTAATTTGCAGATAAACATCTGTACGCGTAGCTCCGAACATTACAATGAGCTAAGATATTTCTGTTTACGGAAACTACGTTTGTAAGGTTCGTTTTCGAAAATAATAGGTTAAGAATAAAGAATTTTCAATGAAGAAAAAATTAAATCGGAAAAAGATAAATGTGTACAAAAAACACAAAGCCCATTAATTTGTAAAATGTTATTTTCCGCGCTTGCGCGGGATATCATCTAGTGATTTTTATATTAAGGATTTTGATAGCAATAATACTGCAAGTATATTTTATATAAAGTTTCTGGTCCGCTTGTCAAAATAAATACATGTATCTAAATACTTATACTAGTACCCCGCTTTTAAATCTCATTAATCAAAAACCTATATATTTGTCTTACGTTTAGCACTCATGTGCATATGACAGCTATGTAAAAGGATTTACAAGGCCGATTAAAAAACTACTAATTATGAAAATAATTGCAGCAAAAATATTTGTTTTTTCTATCATTGATTTTTTTTTTTGAAAGAGTCCATTCATACAATGGTCATTCTATTGAGTTAACTTACCATTCGAAACCAATGCTTAATCACAGAACTACGCGTACAGTAAAATTCAAAATAAATGCTTAAAATTGCGCTAGGCGTACAGTATGAAGTAATGACAGTTCATGATATTCTGAGGATGTTTTCGGCTTTTATTTGCAATGACATCAAACTCCAGGTCAGATTACTCTCTTGAGGTATATATCTACCTCTTTTTGTCCTCTATTCAGTCGTAATTTCCTACATAATAATCATTTCAATTTTGGAATATGACTTTGGATATTGATTTTCAAAATGTTCATTGAAAATCATGTCGTAAAAAGAATACAACTTTTTATAATTGTGCCAGTTTATTACCAAAACGTATTGAATTGTTCCAGTATTTTTCTTTTTACATCCATTTATCAATTCATTTGATTAAAATCTTCCACTGTTCGCAGAGCTACGTCTTCTATTTGTTTATTCGCTTCGACAAACTGCGCCACCCAAAACTGTACACTTCCGTTCCTACACTGTGTATGTAGTATATTCATTTTCATAGGGTGTAGAATCAGTGGATCGGTAGATAAAGTTCATTCCGTGATCTTATCTTAAAGTTTTTGACTACACCTTTATCAGACACTTTAAACACATTGAAACATTTAGATAAAGTTCCTTCCGTGATCTTGTCTGAAAGTTTTTGACTTCATCTTTATCAGATACTTTAAACATTTTGTTTAGACATCATTTGTTTCAAGAAACTAAGAGAGAGAGAGAGAGAGAGAGAGAGAGAGAGAGAGAGAGAGAGAGAGAGAGAGAGAGAGAGAGAGAGTACATTTCATGTGTAAAAATAAAGTTTTTCAGGTCTGAACAAAATAGAAATATGTTTAACAATAAAGTATTTTACAGTGTTTTAATGTATAATATGATTCTTACACACTGCCTGTGTATAAGTTGATTTGTATACCACATTGTTTAGTACAGTATATATATGTGATGTATGTGCAAACAATATTGTGAAACATGAACAGATCCAATTTGTTTAGTACATCTTTCAAGTCCAGTCCAGTTCATTAAATGATTTTATTGATTTAATTGAGGTTGCTTATCAAACTTGCAGACAGTCGAGGAACCCCCCCCCCTTCTCCTTCCCCCTTTTCCCTTGCCTTCTTTGAGTTCATTGTTCTGACATTTAAAATTAAAATTTGTGATCAGAAAGGTTATGAAAGCTTTAGAAACTTGTTTTTGCTTCCTGCACTTTGGTGAATAACCAATGGAAGCTTGTTTTTAGGTGACTCACTACACCTTGAAATCGTTTCTCAAATCAACAGAAAATTACTTGATTATAAAAGATACAATGTAGAATAATGCGTCAGAAGTGTATACATGTAAGTCAAATAGGCAAACATATTTACAATTTTGTACATGTATTTAAACACTATTAATATCAAAAGTTTAATAAAAAAAAGCCGCATGCAGATTAAAACTTGTGATCTGCGGTTCACAATCCCGAAACACATGCGCAGATATGTTTTTACAACAAAGATTAACAGCAGATCGGCAATTTCTCGCTTAAATATGCATGACGTGGCGTTTAAAATTTCGACGTCTTGCTAAAAACGGAACAGTGTTCAGCGTGAATTTCATGATGTATATGTTTAAGTCACACATATAAGTTATATACCATTGGATTTGATAAATTCAATGCTTTTTAAAATGTTTTGTGCTGTTCATATTTGAAACACGGCATATTTCGGCCAGTAACGTCCCTTGTTCTTTGGCGAATTGGCAAAATGATTTTTTTTGATTTATTTTAATTAAAGTGTCCGACGAAACAGAATGAATAATCACACTGAGTTAACCGTTCGGCGTCCTAATAGAGAGCACTCGCAACATCTTGATAACAAACATTAAAAGTATGATAACTTGTAAACCCCCAAAACTGTAATACTGATACATGTATATATTTAAAGCATTTTAAGTTAACTTAAAACTCCTATGACAGCGCAATCAACAAATATTTAATGAGTTAATAGAGTTAATTAGTGAATGAAACATTACCTCTACCTATATTGAGATCAAACAAATGAACACATGGGTTCATATATCTAATTGAAGGGTTTGATAAATGAAACAATTATATAGCTAATTAAATCATACCTGTCTTCTAATTACATGTATATGTGGATGCATGGCAAGAATTCATATACTTTCATAGTTTTTATATCCTAACAATTCAAATTTTTAAATGATGGCTAATAAGACATCTTTTCTCAAATCGTTTAATTAAATACTTTGGAGAAAACACTCTTAGAAACCTCTCTATGACAAGTATAAAATTGTACGAAAATCCCAAATTCAGGGAAATGGAAATATCTTCAGGTAAAGCACAATTCACTTTTATTTCACTATTAACCCAGGGTTTCTAAAATCTTTTATACATAAAATATAATATAAACCAGTTGATAATTCTTTCCGAACTGTCAATATATATCAGGAACTACCATGCAACATATGTTCATTGGCTCATAATCGCTATTCCAAGTAAGTTTTAATTTATTTTAACTTACACTATATTATGTGTAATGTATCACTATATAACATTTTTGCAATAGTCACACTTTTAAATATTTTATATTCAAATCGTATTATAAGATTTAGTCTAGGTTTATTAATACGTATTGATCATAATAACATTTAAAACCATATAAATATGTTTTGTGCAACTTATATTGCTACGGTAGATATATGCACGAATATACTAACAACTTTTAGCTGAAAGCTCAAGTTAGCTTTTCTGATCATATTTTGTCTGTCCGTCTGTCTGTCTTTTCACATTATTAACATCTTCTCAAGAACTACTGAGCCAATTTCAACCAAACTTGGCACAGAGCACCCTTAGGCATAGAAAATTCAAAGTTGTGAAAAATATGCACTATGCCCTTTTCAAGGGGAGATAATTAGGAATAATTGAATATTTTTGTGAAATTTTCAAAAATCTTCTGAAGAATCATTTCGCCAGGAAAGCTGAAACTTATGTGAAAGTATCCTCAGGTAGTGTAGATTCAAAAATGTAAAAATCATGACTCCCAGGGGTAGGGTGGGGGTCACAATGAGTGGTCAATATTTTACATATGAATATATATATATATATATATATATATATATATATATATATATATATATATATATAATGGATCTTTGAAAATCTTCGTCTCAGAAACTAATCAGCCATTAAAGCTGAAACTTGTATGGAAGCATCCTCAGATAGTGTAGATTCAAAGTTGTGAAAATCATGACCCCCAAGGTTAGGTAGTGGCCAGAAATTGGGGGGGGGGGGGGGTGTCGAGCTTTTACATATGAATATATAGAGAGTAAAACTTTAAAAATGTTCTTTGTAGAAACTAATCAGCCGGGAAAGCTGAAACTTGTGTGAAAGCATCCTCAGGTAGGGTAGATTCAAGTTTGTTCAAATCATGATCCCCGGGGGTAGGATGGGGTCACAAGGTGGGGGGGGGACAAATTTTTAACATGGGATTATATAGAGAAAAATCTTTAAAAATCTTCTTCTAAAAACCATTTGCCTAAAAAAAGCTGTAACTTTAGTGAAAGCAACCTCAGATAATGTAGATTAAAATTTGTTCAAATCAAAATCTAAGGAGTAGGGGGGAGCTATATTGGGGATCCACTTTTACAAAGGAAAACATTTTAATTATTTACAAAAGCTGAAAAGTTCTACTATATATTTTTTGCTTATATTCAAGCATTTTGACATATTGCTGATTCTTTAACATTGTTTAGACTTTAATAAAAGCTTGGCCCCTAGACGATTCTTGGGGCGCACAAGGGGTTAGAGTTTGATGTAGGTTTATATCCCATATATAAACAATTGTTTAGGATCCTTTTGGGAACTGCAATGCTCAGCATGTGATATGACTATAATATAACCCTCTTAGAAAAGGGACTAATGATAACATAGGAGTCACTTTATTTTGATGAAGTAAATAAAAAATAAAATTGGCCATTGTTTTTTTTTCTTTTTCTGATATCTTTTTTCTTTTCAGTGATTTATCATTCATAAAAAGAATTTAAATACCGGGACATACATAGAGGACACCTGTTTGTGTTTTGACATTGATAACCTCACATTGAATATCATGTACACAGGTATATGGTTGCATATATATCCGTGTTTGATACAAAGCCTGTTTCAATCTTAATTTAGCTTTTCTCATATGAACAATCCTATGGTGAAATAAGCACAACTAAACATCATCTCTATCAAAGTATAATTCTTTTCCAACTTCTTTGTGAATCCTTGTGACAACAAGTATCCACAGAAGCTGAACCGTCAGAAACAACTAGTCTCTAGTCTGAACTGGAACCAAGCTTTACTCGCAACAAGTCATCAAACACGGCAACGTTTTAGCAATTACTGATTGATATTGATTACAGTTGTATGATGGATACAAAATGGTAAACTGAGATAAAGTTTTGCTACTTCCTTCTCACATCTTAATTTTAATGGTGTACTTTTAGAGAAGATGTTGATTTAATGAACGATCAATCGAACATACTGATTTTTTTTTATTTCACTACATTGAGCACTAATTAAAAGTATATAAACATGTACACTGTAACGCGATGTTTAAACTAATTTTGTATGTTTACAATATTTATACTGAATAGGTATATCAATCCATAGAAGGCAGTTGAATTCATCGTGCAAATCAGATGGCCTTAGATTATGAGAGATGTACAAATGCATAGTTCATGACTCATGTAAGAGACCTTTATGTAGAACCAAAACAACTTCTACTGTCTACTGACAGCGAAATTGTGACAGTGAACAAACCATTAACTTAAGGCTTTGACATACATGTGCCAAAATTTAACTGTGCATTCTTTTTTACTTCCATGGTATGATACCATAATGTTATAAACAGTTTCCTTCTATTCAACATTATTTCAATCAATAAATATCATCTTAATAATCAAGTTAAACGAGTTTCATTAAATAAAAACAATTTTGCAGAGTGTATGGAAGACGGTTTTCGTACCAACAATGAAACTTGTAATTAAATGGTAATCAAAGCACTATTTAATTAAAACTAGCAAAACAACCACTTTTTAAGTTATTAAATAAAACAAATAACAATTTTGTCTCTTAGAAACGGAAGCTATCATAATGTTGATATTTCCAAAACCAGTAGTATGTATTTGGGGGCATATATATACGAAATTCATTCCACGTGCATATTGCAATATGAAAGATCGTAAAATAGAGAACAAATCGAGAACAGCCAGTTACTATGAGCAGGTCCTATGATATCGCGGTAGTTAAATCATTTTGTCGAAAAATCTATCAATACGGAAATATTTCCAGAAGCTAATGTTATTGTGAGTTTCCTCTATTATATACCTCAGTGATGTTCAGCGTCCCTCTGTTTACTATGTCTAAAAATATCCCGTCCGCAAATGTCAATTTCAGCCCTGCTACTATACGTAAACAGAAATACCTCGATACCATAGAACCCTCGATATGATAGGAAACAAGTATATATAATCCAATTATTACGTGTAGTACAGTAAACTCACTTTTAGAATGAAACAGATATGTGTTTGTTTAAACCTTTACAAATGCACACCTACATACCCAAAGACTCATTCTTTTAATTGTTAACTGCCTTGTTAATTGTTAGGAAAACGATATTAAATCAATACTTACTTCAATCATTTACTTTCAAAAATATATCATTAACAACACCATGATAACCATCAATAAAACATTATATTTAGATATGTGGAGATGTGGAGCCTATTCTATAAATAAATCGCGTTCTCGTCTTAAAACATATCACAATTTGTAGCGGATTGTATTATTATTGGTAACGGTTTACATGTACACCCAGTCTTACATAAAAGTGTGCGTAGTACGCAAAGGAGAATCGTTAGTATGATTTTAATGATATTGTAATTGTCATTTGGCTGAAACACAAGCACACGTCTGTTCACAAATACCTGTTTTCGTTTTAGTGCTATATGAAAAATGGTCATTAAGCAACACCTACACATGTATTATTAACACGGTCCAAAAAGAAATTACTGTTATTATCATATTTATAATCGTTCTTTCTTTAAAACAAAGGCTTAGGTAAATTATTATTTTTATCTTCCATCCGCCTGTCACGTCTTTTTTATTCACACTGTTATGTTTTATTATGATTTACTGCTTCTTTTAGAATTTGATTTTGGGTTTTTCCATCGAATTTCAATGATTTCAATGACTTCAATTTCATCTGTGCGCCAGTTCGTTGCTATAAAACAACGTTATACTACAAAAATTAGGGTTACCAGAATTTTTCGTATATTTTAAACACTAGCCGAATCATCTCTTGGAATAACTATAATAGAAGGTGTGCTATAGTGAGGTTTTAGACTTATTTCATCCATTCCTATAAGTCTATGAGTCGCTTAGAAATGGTATTTTCCACCCCTAGACATAAACTAGACATCCAGAACAGTTACTAGTTTTACATTCTATGCAGTCGACAACTTATCTCTTGAAATATGATTAGGGATGTCCAATAAATTTGCATGAATGATTGGGAAATTCAATTTTCATTCATGGGTTACTTGTAATCAGTTGCTTTAAATTGAAAACGTACATGGCTCCCAAAAGTCCTAAAAGATTTTATGCAAGCCATCTTTCGTGTTTATTTATTAAGTACTTAAATTTAAATACAAAACTGATAACAAAGAGTTATATAAAACACTTAGTTCTTATTCTGTTTTTTAATTCTACTTCTGTTTGAAAATGTCCGATAATGGTAGATGATACCGATGATTTATGTCGATTTGAAAATTTTAAACTCTACTTTTAATTGGACGTTTATACAAAAAAAAGATGTACTTTTAAAAACAGACATCGTATGAAAATGTTTGAGATGGTATTGAATATCCTTATGTTGGTACTTTTCATGAAAAAAGTAAATGACTGTTACTTAATAAATGTGTCAATTTTACGAGTCTAAGCTCTTACAGCGTACCGCAATAGACAATATAGTCAGCTATTGATTTGCAGGTCGAGTTCAAAACTCGCTAAGGGGTTTTACATTTTTCATTTTGAAAGAATGTTTTACATGCATATTTTCTTATATTGACGTTTGAAATTTTGAACGATATTTAAACGCAGATAAGACAAGGGATCTCTTAATAATCGAAAAATAAAAAAAACAAATCAGTTTTATTATTATTCTAAATAAACAATATATATTTGTTTTCACTGCGTTACGTACATGTATTATTTTCATTGATGAAGCTACACGCATGATAAAGAGTTACGATCGATCGTGGTAGAGAAATCAGCGGAGTTTAATATAAACAATACATAAATTAGACGTATGTAAGGCATATATCCATAAGCTGGTTGTTAGATAGAAAATCATCAGGATAATACTGGCATGAATGAGTTGTTTCTTCAGCATGTTCTATACATGTATGATAAGCAGATAGCCATGTTATGTGTCGAACTGTCTTTACCCCGTCGGTTTTACAACAAAGTCAAAAGTGAAATACTATGCCAATTTTGTTTGAAAGGTTTGAAAAATATCATAAGCAGATGACTTGAAAAACTTAAGAGGTGCTGTTGTACAATCACGGACTGGTAAGTAGAATAACATTTATTTATTCTGATGCTGTAAATAACATATTAAGGCACTATTTTTATTTTATTTCTAGATAAATTTCCTGTTTTTATCCTTGTTAATGATTTGATATTTGTTCCTGTGATAAAACAAAATCCTTGTACTAATATAAATGGGGATTTTTGTGGAAACCATCAAACATTGATGAGTAAAAAAAAACTGCAAAACGCATTTTACTAAACTCGTGATCATTGGTTTTCTTTAAATAAACATACCGACAAAAAATGAAATATTTTAGAGCTGCACGTATGTATGGTATTTATATCAACAAATTTTGCCTAAATGCTATGGTATAGAATTCTTGCAATCTGAAATAATGATGGTAAAGAGGCATGTTATCTTTTCTTCTTAGATACAATCATGAAAGAAGGAAGTGTTTTAACTAAGTCATTACATGTAGCTCCAAAATGTATATTATGCCATATATTTTCCTTTTCTTACGCCCGAATCGTCTACTTTCTAATATTCCGTCTTGTAACTTCACCGTTTTATAGAATACACTCAGATTTACTTTATCTAAGCTGGTGTCAAGAAGGGAAAAAGCCTTTTTCTGCTATCTCAGACCATCACATAGAAATATCAATAAAGAAAGAAAGATTAAAACGGAAACATTTTGTGATATTTTTGTTTAATAGCTTTACGCAGAAGAGATGCTCCTTTATTTAAGCATTTTATAAAAGCTCATGTACAGAATAGAAACAGATAATAGTTACTTAAAGAACAATACTTGTTGTTCTTGTAATCGTTCTTAAAATTTTAAATGCCTACGCCTCATTTGCATATAAGACTACAAGTAGGGTAGAGTAGCTTTTATTAAAATAGTTTAAATCCTAGAGATGGAAAATGTCATCGTAGAAAATGTAATTCACTTCTCAGATGTCATTAAAAATCGAACAATATGGTATATTAATTTCTGATAATCATATTTTACTAAAAGGGTAATCATGGTATATTGTATAAACAATAAAAAGATATTTTTTTACATTATTTTCGACACGTAAAATATTTTGCTTTGTGTTAAATCGTTTTATGAATTTGGTAAGAACGACAGATTTTATTCCGAGTATTTTTTCCTGACCAAAATGAAAAATAAATAAAGGAATAAAAAGAGAAGGCATGCATAATTGAATGCGAAAGGTAAATGTTATGCATTTTTTGACGATCATCCGGGATATCAATTCCATAGAGAATAATACACATCGGATATTCAAAAAGCTCGTGGGCATCTCTATTGTATATTAATATAATTTATTAATATAAAGAGACTTAAACAGATGGGATATAGATGTATCTTGTATTGTGTTCTAACACTTTCTTATTCATCAAAAAAAACTTTTGAAATATCTGTTGTGCTTGAAAACATTTTAATTGGCAAATTAACAAATCTAAAAAAAAAAAGTTTCAATGAATAAATTTCATTGGAACACTAAACATTTCTTCGAGGAAATATTCTAACAATTATTGGAATTATATTTGTTAGTAAATTTGGAATGAATTTTTTTTCATCAGGAAATGCATCATTCACTTAGAGTGAATCATAGTACTTATCCTTATTTATAAAATGTGGAATTCACTCAGATGTGTGTTGAGTGGAGCAATCTTAACAAAGACGAACCACTCATTGTTCGAAGTACAAAGCCTTTTTCGCAGACAGCTAACATGAGGAGTACGTTTAAGTATTTTTGTAATTGTCAACTTAGAGAGCTTTGTGTTTTAAGTTCTTTTCATTTTATTTTCAGTATTGTAAATGCGGATGTATATTATTTCTCATAATTTGGCGGTTGCTGCCATTTCACATAATCCGTTTTATTTGTTTATGTTTTTATTTTAGGTTTGTATTACCTTTTAATTATGTTCCTTTATAAACCAGAAAATGTTCATGCGGTGAAGAACCTCAGGTAATGAAACCATGCTTTTAGAGACGAATGAAAACTCATATTCCATTAGTGAATAAACAATGTACTCTCATGTTTCCTTTGTGTTGCAGTTTTATCTCATTCATATATACTGGAAAAGAAAGTCCAGAAAAATTGGAAGATACCTGTTTTGTTATAGATAACAAATCTGTGAGCATCATGCATTTCGGTAAATATTTGAAATATTTCCTACACTTTACGTCTATTTAAATCACATTTCATTAAGCCGATTCCTAAGAAAACGAACTTTTATAAATATATTTAATACAATTAATCTGAGTGCTGATAGAGGGCAGTAAGCATTTATGTTACAATGTTTTTGAAACGTTTAATATTTTTTAAAATATAAATTTTTGTCGGCACTGAGGACAATTGATGAGAATTTAGACGGAGAATGCTAAACAGAAACTTTGAAAGTCTAACAAACTTTAGGTCTTGCAATTACCAAAGGATGTAGCAAAGTATAATATATATATATATATATATATATATATATATATATATATATATATATATATATATATATATATTATACATGTATTATGCTAACTTAATGTTCTTGATAGGTATATCATTATATATCGACAAGATGAACTCGACCTGCAATTCTGAGAACACTGAATTAACAGAGATACGAAAGTACATAATCAACAACGACCATCGGAGGCCACGATGTAGATCCAAAATGACTGTATCTTTGAATAGAGAACATTGTGAAAAAACAATTGTTGATTTGGAATATTATTGCCAACATCCAGATAAATATAAGCCAAACATATATTTTCAAGGTATGATATTGAAATTAGTAATCATGTATTAGTAATAATTTTAGAATTTAGTTTGATGAAAACTAAACGACATCAAACAATTTTACAGAGTGCATTGTAACCAATGCGAGCGGTGACGAAGAACCTAACACAGCTGGTAAGACAACATTGTAATATCAAAAGTAATGTACAAAATAATATCAGTTTTATGAATGGTGTCGATAAACTTTCATTCTTTGTTTACATTATAGAAATGGGAGCTATTTCAATGTCAATGTTTCCAAAACCAATAAGGGGTAAACAAGGACGAGATTATGAATTTCCAAGGGCTTATTGCAGCATGAAGGATTGTAATTCAAAGGAATATTCAACAAATGGATGCGAACAAACTACGACAACATCTTATAAAGGTATTTAATTTAACACATCGGAGGGCAGTAAATGAACTTGCACTTATATGTAAAAATCTCAAGTTAAAAACAAATAAAAGATTTTGTTTTCTACTTTTTATCCGGAGCTTAAAATTGTCACTAATGTTAACTTTATTACAACAAAAATAATGGCTGTAAAAGTAATGATAGATGCATGTAACATTACATGTTCAATTTTGTTTACCATTTTACATACGTGATTTTACTGCTATAACAATATGCAATAGATACACTTTTGTGCTGATTAACAAAACATCAGGACGTTTATCTATTATCAAACCGATTGCTGTTCTTAAACTTGCAACAAAAAGGTAAAGTTTCAGTTGCTGGTAGACAGTTTTCATTACGCTGTTAATATGTTATAGACAGCACGAGGGAACCCCAGGAAAAACCAATGCAAATAAAATTGATTTTGGGAATAGGTTTTGGAGGGTTTTTCGTTGGAATCCTGTTTACAGCAATAGTTTTCATTTGCATCAACAGACATCGAGAAAGCAGGTATGTCAATGAAAATCATTATCATACGTCAGCGTAGAAAGAAAAATATTAACTAAGAATAATTTATTTCCGTGATAGTCTCTTTCAACATCTCTCTCTCTCTCTCTCTCTCTCTCTCTCTCTCTCTCTCTCTCTGTTTAAAACATCGGTGAGATTTTTAAACTTATTTCGTACGTCCTTGTTTTTCAGAATCTTGAATGATGATCTTATTTCCGAATCAAATATACACCGCATGACTCAGACCAACCGGAAATTCTCCATTCATTCAAAGGGAGGAGAGACTGTGTATCATGACATCGCCGACATCCCGGTTTGTCATTTGTCATAGCATTATATTTTCTGTAAATGATTGTTTATCTTTCATGAAATGCTTGAAATTTGGAGTTTTCTTAAATGAAAATAAATATCCATATTTTTTATCTTTGCTGAAATGAATTTTTGTGTTTATAGTTTTTAAACATATAAAATTTATTATTTATTATTTGAAGAAAGAAATAATGCACTCAGTGTGGTCAATGTGGCTATTCTACGATAATTTATAGTCATACTATATGTATAATACTACAAATTATAGTTTATATTATAAACCATATCTGGTAGTCCTAAAGAATAAATATTCATATCAATTTGCTTTTTTTATCTACATAACATTAAAGGGGCCATCCAAGAATGATAAAGTAAAGAGTGTGAGTAATGTTCTCTTTCACGATGACTCCCCAGAGCAGCGATATAGCCCCAGTCCAAAAAGTAGTACCAGTACATATGAAAACGAAAGCATATCATCAAAACTATCATCGAAAAAAGTCATCGATTCATCAAAAGGGTCCAAAGAAAATGCCGAACGACCACAGGTGTACCACACGTTGTCGAAAGACTACAATACTGCTTCAACAAACACTGAAAACGAGAAACTTATCACCAAAGAAACTTTTGATAGCGCCTATGATGTGGCAAATTATTCACCAAGTTGTACACTTCTGATGAAACAAGGCGGACAATGTGTTGCATATGAACAACCAATTAGCCAGTCGAGCTCCAAAAAATCGAAAGAATCACAAAGCATTCAGTCAGAGATCAATCCAGCGTTGAGTAGAGAAACCTTAACTGGTGATGAAGCCACTACATCGAATGTTTACCATGTCTTACAAGGGAACGAAGACATAAATCCAACGGCTTTAGTTGCAGAATCAACCACGGAAATCTAGATAAAAGAATTTCAATAGAAGAGGAGTCTGGCATTATTATTCATGTGATGGCATTGCAGGAAAAAAAGATGATACATGTAGTAAGAAAACGGAAATTTTTATAAATTTCTCATAATATATACATGTGGATAACTTCAAATTAAAGTTAATGACAATATTACTTAGTGTAATTATAACGTATTTGAAATGTATGAAGAAACGGTTGTTAACGTGTTATCAAGATTAACTTGCATTATGTTTTTGTTTTTATTTACATGTATGTGCTTTGAAAATGAAAATATAGATACATTCATTGCATTTTCTTCATTACAATGCATTTTTTTTCGTATTGCAGTGTATCATATGATTTGATTCCTTGGGTTTCATGAAATTTTTTGTCTTTAGATTTATAAGGAATGAACCAACTCTTTTCATGCTTAAAGAGAAACGTATTTTGTAATAAGTAATAATAACAGGATTGCAATTATCAGAATTATGCTAAATGATATAACTGTTTAGTTTTGACACTTACTCTATGAATATGAAATTCAACATGTACAACATGAATAAAATTCTTTACATGCTTTAATTTTCTGCTGCATATCGAAGAGACAATCACATTTTCTAAGTTGATCAATTGAGTAAAAAGTCGATTGGCTATAGCCACGATCATTTCATGAAGTTAACCAGATTATTACAATAGAATTGTCAAAACTGTTTTACATCAAAATTCCAATATAAATAAAACAGGACTTATTGCGACATTATTCATGTAAGTTCAAATATGTACAGTATACGATGACGTCATAAGATTTGCTGCGATCTATCTAGTACTTGGTAACACTCAAAAATATAGTCTTTGAGTGGCAAACTACATAACTATCTTATCAAGTCTTTCTATAATTTATTCTTACAATGTCGATGGTCAATTGTAAAAGATGAATTGAAATCAAATGCCTTTGTAGATAAAAAAAAATTTCAGATGAGTAACTTGCTTCAATATATTATTATGAAACATAAATAGCAAATGCTTTCAAGTTGGCGTTTTACGCATGGTATAATGATATGAAAGCTTTATCTAACAGTGTTAAAAAACCTAAGAATTAATCGAAATCAGACGTAATGATTGTTAAGCACTATTATTTCATTAACTTAAAAAATGTTCCCAGTTTAAACGTGTATTTAGAGGTATTAAAACACAAAAAATTAGATCGAATTGTTACACGAAAGATACAGATACTACTGTAGTAGTCTTGAACCAAATGCAACACAATATTGAAATTTGCCTTTAACTGTCATATGGGAGACCGTGCTAAACAAGGGTAATATTCATGCATATGATGTGTTTTGTTTAATATAGAACTCATCAACTGACATTCTATATCGGCAGTCAAATTGGTAAAAAAAAATTTAAATGTAAATTCATTGATCTTTTGTGGCACACTTTAACAGCGACACGTACATGTACATGTAACCTAAATTTTGGCACCAAATCAAATTGTATAATCATTTAAAAATGTTGGCGTTTTCTAAAACCCTACCGCGTTTATTTTTACAAAGTTAATTGAACTTGTAACTTGGCAGAGATCGTACTGTAAAACGTTTGCGGAAGAAATTCGTGAACTACACACCCCCTGTATGCATGGCAGTACATGATACCCTGTAGTGTAGAACTATATTTTAACCCAATTAACGCACAAAAAGCTTAAATTGGAATATACGCCTCATTCAATATGAACATAACCAATCCCAACTATGTATTTTACCAATATGTGGGATGTTCAATTAAAACGAGCAGGTTCAAGATCGCATCTGTTACATAAATAATAATTCTAACAAATTTTCCGACTTTCAGGCACCGACCTAACATATCACTTAGATCACTTGGCAGATATTAAAATGCAAATGAGATGCTAAAACGAGATAGATTTAACCTTTCCGAAACGTTTGTACATGTGCATATTAGGTTATTATACGTCCTACGTACTTGTCTGTAAAAAGCAGTTGTTGTGTTTATTTGTGAAGAAATTTTCTTGGTTGACGTTTACATGAACTAGTCGTCAAAAATACATGGAGGGGGAGCGAGTGCCTCCCCTTTCCCCCACTTTATGTCGCAGCAAAAGTTTTTCTTATAAAAATGTTAATTATGATGGAGTTGGTCCCCACTTTTTCGGGACCGTGTAAAATATTATTTTTGCTTGTCAAGATTTTTTGGATAAGGTTGCCCCCTCCCCCTTTTAAAATTATGTTACGTGCCCGATGCGGAGGGGCATCACTATCGAACAAACATGTAACACAAACACAGAACTGTAAGCTCCCATCTTGTTTTGGTAGACCAATAAGATACCTCAACAATGCAAAACGAATATGAAGGATCATGTAAAATAATATATCTATATATCTGTTATATTAATCTATATATCAGCTGCACTAAACATTAATTGAATTAACATTCATCAGATATTATTAAAATGCTGGACTTCGTGTCATACGGACAGTTTACAAATATGCGTATTACACACGTGTGTGTGTGTGTGTAGGGGGGGGGGGGGGGTTACTCCTTTGTTCAATAGAAATAAACTTGATTTAAAAAATAAACTTTTCAGTCTAGCCTTTTTTTCCTTTTATGAAACTAATGAAAAACATTGCAGTGAATTATGTCAATCAAATAACAGCAAAGCAATAAGCTGATAAAAAATATGCAAGGAGAAAACTAAAGTTATAGGTTTTTATTGATGGCCTTGTATTAGAATGTTTACCTCAAAATCAATTTTGTACTTACATGTACCGGTACATGTATCTAAAGAAGGACAACTCTTAATGCATACATGTATAAATGGCAATGCATAATTAGGTCAAGTCGATTAAGGAGTTCATTTTATGATAATATAAAATGGATTTAAAAACGAGTTGGGAACTATTTTCATAAGTTGAATAAGATTGTTACTGATCTATTCCAGTAAAATCGTTTCTAATTTATATTCAACCAAAAACGCACAGTTTCATTCCAATCAACAAATGATTATAAATTTCCCATGGTCAGTAAATCTTAAAAACATATCATACATGTAACTTTTAAATTTCATGTGTATGAATGATTAGTAATTCTCTAATTCACTAGTAATTAGCTTATTTCAAGAATGATACTGTTTTAACATTTAGCTTTAGCTATGAACAACAAACTATGCTGTTACATGTACATGTATTGTACGACAACAAACATCAAACAACAAGAATACTCAAATATCTTGTTATCATCAGCTTTATTAAATATGAGACAATGCTTATGTTTCCTTCTTCTCCTCTTTCACAAAATTGTGCAATAAGCTGAAAAAAAGAAAAAAAAACAATAAGTTAACTTAGGAAGATTAACAAGATAATTAAGGAATAAGAAATCATTCTTTGATTATTATGAGGTGATAATTTTGGTCAGGGCGTAGTCAAATCCAATGAAGCTTTATGATAGATTTAATCACGCCAAACCGAAAATATCATGTCATAACAATCAAAGAATGATTCCTTATTACTTATATTTATATAATTTTCAGCAATTGAATTGTTAATTAATGATTAATGATTAAATATTAGAATATTGACATATTTATGTGATTTTCATTTCTTTTAATTATGCAAATCCTGCTTGCGCCACACCAATACGTCATGTGAATTTATTGTGCTGTACAATACAAAATCGAATCGTAGTGTCATCACAGACAAAGGCATTGAAAATGAAAATATTGATCACTGGAAATAAGACACATAGACACAAATTATAAGGAAATTACGACTTAGTCCTGTAATCTTATAGATCAATTCTAATTCAATCATTGCTGCTTTTAACCAAATAAACACGTTATTTCCATATGCAGTTAGTAGACACAAGTAGTTCAACTACCCTGCTCAGATCATACGCACCTAATACGCGTTAATATATTTTTAGCAAGACATTTTCCTCTACTATAATAACATTCGGGTTGCTGTTATTCTTACAATAGAGGAAATAATCTTACAATAAAAAGAAATAATTTAACAGCCTCTGTTTGCAGCAAAGATAGCGTTTATATCCATAGTCTGCCCCAAGTTATTTTTGCCGCATATTTTCTTAAATTATTCTACATTTACAAATAAATACCTCTGGGTTCATACAGTCAGTTCAAGCATATCTTTTACAACATACGCCATAGCATATCATTGAAATCTCATTGCATAGCATTGGAATTTCATACCATAGCATTGGAATCTCATACCATAGCGTAATATCTCATAGATTCTCATTCGTCATATCATACCGTAGCATACGATAGCATACCGGTAGCATACATCATGATTTTAAGTCGGCTTTAAATGCCTTTATTTAAACAAATAAATGTTCACATTGCAGATTAGTGGTAATCTTTGGCTTCTTATCATTTTACTTCGAAATGTGTGAAACTCGCCTGTGTATGGAGGCGTTTTTGTTCAAATATCATAGCTTGTATACCATAGCATACCATACCATAACATATCTTTAAGCCCTTCATTTCAATTTCTCATAGCATGGCAAACAAATCTCATAGCATTGCAGTGAAATCTCATAGCATATCAATAAAATCGCATGCCATAGCAGAGCTTACAATTGTAAAAGATATGCATGAAATGACTGTATGATGTTCATTCAATGGTATGAAAAAATACCAAGATTTCCCCTTTGAAACGCCCCATCCAGCTTGTCAGGTTTCAATACACAGCTAAAAATAAAAAGTCTACGGGGATTTTGCATTACAAAAGAGATATAAATACCCGGGTGATATAACGTTGAAAAATTGTGCGAGGTAATCCGAGTGACTTCCGAATGGAGAAAAGATGTCAACATTCCCCATTATAAATTTCCGTAAGAAATTTGTTTTCGTTCCTGTGAATTTTTACGAAGGAAAAATGATAATGTGTGAATGAAGTTAACTTGGAAATGTTCCCTTTCATCGATTTCAATTACACTTCTTTCACAGGTATGTGTATTTTAATTAAAAATCGTCCAAATGTGCTGCATATCTTGGGACAGACTATAGATCTAATAGTAAATACACATTTTTAAAACTTAATAAAGAATGAGATTATAGACTGAAAGCCTTTAAGATTAATCAATGCATGTAGCAGAAAGCTAATGGTTCACTATTTGAATGTAATTGATACTGTATTAATATAATCATTATCAAAGTAACAGCTTTGCGTTTAAGTAATGCTTAATTCTTTTCATCTCAGGAGAGGTGATGGTTCATCAAAGTTAGAATACTTACCTATCTTTTGTTTTAGGTTGATTATTAAAAATGGCGTCTTTTAATAAACCTATCAACATTAATTTTAAATGCAAGGATTCATGCGAGGGTATAGAGGTTGTGGGGGGGGGGGGGGGGGGGGGGGTCCAGTCTCCCAATGACGATACCATGAGTATTTTCATCTAGCTTACCATTGCTCGTGCATGGGAAACTTCATAAATCACATTCGGAAAAGATTGTCATGAATGATTAATCATCCGTCTTTAGAAACCCTTAATTGGTTTCATGAGTTTCAAACGTCTCGTACTTCGCTACTCTCCTCATAATTTATGATGACAGTCGCGGATCAGAAACCTATGTCTAGTAAATATGTCAATCATCCTATTCATACTTTAATATTGCATATATTAGCAACAAATAAGCGATTTCAAGTAAAAATAAACCTAACAAATAACATGCATGGATCCAGAAAATTTTTCCCCGGGGGTGGGGGGGAGGAGAGGTCGGAGCGGTTCGGAGAGACATTTTAAGTTTGCTGGGGGGAGGGGGGGGGGGGGGTCCGTGGTATATTTTAGGTATTTAACAATGTAAACAAAATTTGATTTTTCTCTCTAGATCCGCGCATATTATTTATTAGCTATTTTACATGCAAATCGCATATTTGTAGCTAATATCTATATAATTGTAGCTAATATTTATATAATTGTAGCTTATATTTATATATGCAACTCATCTGCGCTCATTGTTATGAAGAATACGTTATTATAAAAAAAAAACTCACAACTCTGATACTCCGCCCATATCTGGTCCAGTTCTGTTCTCACTGCTGAATCCTGACCGTACCCCCTGATTCGTACACTTTTCCCCCTATTTGGAGAGGTGTATTGCTTGTGAAACAGGTCAGGGTTAAATTTTCTTGTCTGCACTCTCACTTGTTTTAAATAACCTCTTTTTTCTAACTCTTGAAACAAAAACAGCCTCCTATTCCCCCGCACAACGAACCATTCGCCCTCGGATTTCATGACTTCCATTAGAGGCAAACTTTCAACTGTAATTTTCTTCAAAAGAATTTGATGAAATGTCTCTGGGATAGAATGTCCATCGCGGAAATTGGATTGGATGCTGTCATGGGTGAATCGGATTTCGGACGGATACATGTACACCACAGATTCACCGTTACCCATGTTTACATGTACGTTTGTGAACAGCTGGCGCGCGCGCGTTAAAAATTTTTTTTGTAATTCGGAGAAATGATTGAACTTTCGTTTTCTCTTTAGATCGTGTGTCGTTTTTTGAAAACGACGACACATTTTATCATGCCGTCCTATTTTCCCAGCTTGACTGATTATGCCAGTTTACAATATGTTTAGCTCACCTGAACCGAACATATATTTAGATAGATATTAATTACAGATTCGGAAAAACGATTTAAATGCAATTCCGTCAAAAACAGCTTAATTAAGTAAAAAAAAAACTCCACCAGTCTAAAAATATTTACTTAAAATTTGGTCCAAACATTCACACAATGAGTACTTTTCATTTAGCTACAAATATGAATCTGAATATAGGGGACAGGAGTGTTTGCTTCCATCTCAAGTGAAAACAAAATGTAATCTTAGTAAGTCAGTTACGATGGTTTTGAATCTGATGGTGCACCTTCTTTTAATGATACCATGCGAAGTATCAAAATGAAAGTTGTGAAATCTTTTATTTAAATAATCGCCATGTTTAACTACAATTCCATCCTCATTTTCTACCCCCCCCCCCCCCCCCGCTTTTATTTACTAGAAGAGTCATAAATAAATAATGACAATTGCAGAATTTCTCCAGTCTTCATTTGATGCATTTTATATCATATGTAGTTTTCATGTACGCATGTACATGTACTCCAGAAACACTTCTTCTATCACATGATTGCACAACGAGCTGAAAAAAAAATGAAGGCTTTGAACACAAACATCACAATAATCAATATATATACCATCGGCATTAAAGGGCATGATTTACCACGTGTAAAATCTTCATCTGGAGCAGTCCCTCCTCTGTCTAACTCAACATTTCCCCAGCTCATATATAAAAATCGATTCAGCTTTTTTTATTTGTTGATCGTACGTGTTAGTGTACACTTTAAATAATACATATAACTAAACATGATACATAGGTTTTTAATAAATGCAGGTACCTTCATTTACTTTTAAGGCTCTAAATTAATGAGACACTTTTTGGCATACAGCATCAGTATTGTAACACTCGAAAATGGCAACGTATTAAAATAAGTAAAAGAAATATTTCAAAACCGGCTCTTCCGTTAACTTTTTTGTAAAAATATATCATACATGCATCCCAAATTGGTGTGTTTGGGCCAGCCTTTACGATTATACATCGGTTACATTATCATTTTCTTTTTTGAAAATTACTATGAATAGTGTTAAATTAAAATCAATTAGAATAGTGTATGTTATCGTTTAGTTTTAATTAATAACTTTTTATTTAAAACATATACAATGAATCTCCGAATACATGTATTACTATGAACAAAACAACTGGATTTTAGTTTATGCAATCTCATACATACATTATACTTCTAAACTTAGTCTATAGTACAAGAGGACGGATAAATATTATATCATATTACGGACAAAGTTTAATTGAATTTGCTACTCGGTCAAAAAGTCGATTTGGTTTAAATATTGCTTGAGTTTCTATGGGGAATGGTTTCGGGTGAAGAGAATATTGCACTTTATCAATTTAGTGAACAAGTAGGATGTCCCCCTGAATAATGAATCATTTGTGGGATTGAGGCAAATGTTAATTTTTTGTAAAGCCTGGGGTGGGTGGGGGTTCCTTCCCTGTAGACAGATTACTGATTAAAAAATCAATATATTCAATTAAAACTCTTTATTTTCCTTGCTATGCGGCTACTTTAGTAGGATAACCTATCTTAAAAGACAGGTATAATGTTATGTACTTATCAGACTGATATAATTGAAGAAACTAGATCCTATGAATAGTCATTTAAAATAATTTTACAAAATTTGCTTTAAACCAATTTAAGTAGTAATATTTGTTATGATATTACTGCGGCTGTTAAATTGTTTTATTTTACAAAACCAATCACATTCGTATTATTAAATTTTGAATGATTTGCTTAAATGGCAAAATATTTTTTGTGAACTTTGGTTCTTAGTCAAGTTTGTTGACTTATCGATGTTGATAAGCCTTGAGCAACATAGTTGCAGGTCTGTAAAAAAAAATTCGGATAGGTCCATCCGAATTCGTTTCAGACCGGGAGCTATGTACCGACCTGCAGCTATGAGCAACAGTGAGATCCGAATTAAGGTTGGACAAAGTACTTTTTGCCAGAAATTATTGTTTTGTGATAATTAGTATATGCATCAAATATTGACACAATTCAAAATCTAAAATATTAGTTAACTGTTTTAATTCTTTTTCGTATTTAGCAAAACTGTTTAATTTTTTTTGTTTTTTTCCTTTGCAGTACAATTATTTCTATTAACATAATAACAGTTTTTTACGGTGGTTATTTTATGCTTTTTTTTTCATGTATATTGACTATTCACTAATTCTGTAAATTATAGGAGGATGTGCGATTCAGTCGAATTCATCAATATAATTCCACATTTATTCCATAACACAGCCTACATGTAATACATGTATCTATTTGTATATTAGTATAACTATAAAACTTACAGGTCTCTCGCTGGTATTCAGACCATATCTCATCTAGTTCTTGCTTCACTGCATAATGACCATATCCACGGATTAAAACAGTTTTTCCTTTATTCGAAGATGTGTGTTGTGTTTCAAAGAGATACTGATCAAAATTTCTTGTTTGCACTTTGACCTGAGACACCAGACCTCTTTTCTCTAACTCTGGAAACAGAAACAGCCTTCTATTTCCCCGTACAACGAACCACTCCCCTCCATGTTTCATAACTTCAATCAACGGCAAATCATCAACAGTTATTTTTTTCCACAGAATTTTACGAAATGTTTCTGGGATAGAGTATCCATTGCTGAAATTGGATTGAATGCTGTCGTGAGTAAATCGAATATTAGACGGATACATGTACACCACAGACTCGCCGTTCCCCATTTTGCCACCTAACTCGGGTTGTTATTTTTGTATTGTGAAGAAAAGGGTAGCGATCGTTTAAGACGGTTTGTCGTTTTCTGAAAACAGAGTAAGATTAGATCACGATGCACTATCTGACGCTTGAGTTGATAAAATCCCACTTTATAGAATACATTAGACGTGCTGTTATGTGATATGGATTGACCTCGAAAGTGTATGATAGAAGGGGTTTGCGAGAAGTCATCCAATAACACCCCAACCTCCCCAAAATCTATTTGAAAAATAAAGTAAAAACAGACAGTCGGCCAATGAGCCGCTTTGTTCCCGTCCAGCTCCAAAAAAATTGCTTAACACGTTTTTATCCTTCTAGTTGAAATTTTAATGATCTCCCTTGGTTAATAAATGTGTAAAGTTTGTTTTAGGCTGACTTTCATTCATAGGTACAGACCTGCAGCTACCCAATTCAGCGATCACAAAAACTGAGATGTTACCTTTAGTTATTAGCATACATAATATGACATTGGCTACTGTAATGTTAGAACGCTGGGTACATAAATTGATTCTAATATTGACATCAAATTCAGTCAATTAATTTATTGGAATCATTCGTGTTCGTGTGCGTAATTGCAATGTAAGTTACAATATACAGTGTAACGCAATACCATGATCTGAATGTATCATGTAATATTTCCTTTGTCAATTCAAATACCGCAATCTTATCAATATACCTCCTTAATAAATATATACGTGTGTAATAGAACTGACACATATCAATGTTTATATACCGGTCCGGTAGTTTAGGATAACATAGTACTATAGTACTTAGTGAACCAGAAATATGCTAAAATTCTTTAAAAATGAAATCACTAAGACTTTCTCTGTTAATTTGATGTTCCAATGCAACGCATTTCTACCAATTTTCAAATGCTAAGCAACCTAGAATTCCTGTATGATATAATAATTATCGCCTGGGTCCTACATGTAGGTCGCTTAGCTGTAAACTAGTTTATTAAGAGGACTTGCGATGGTCATGGCCATTTTTAGACTGCATTGATCCCCTTTAAAAGAAGACTCCGTATAAAGATACTGAAAAATACCCAAATCTAAATGGTAAAATAAATATATGGATTTTTTCTTTATTACATTATAGTCTATAGTATAACAATTCATATCTTAAAATTTTATGAAGATCTAATTGTTAATTTGTTGAACATGGAGCCTCCTTAACTATTATATAATTGATCTCTTAAAATTACATACAAATTGATTGCTCCATGGAAGCTATAATATTTTTGTTTTTAATAAAACAATAATTTTAAAAATTTTTATCAGTATTACATGTACATATGTACATGGTTCTCTAAAGACGTATGATAGTACAAAAAACAAAAGGACTTTTAATTAGAAAGTGTGTTTTAAACTTTTATTCCATTTAACTTCCAGTATACAAGACAGGAAATTGGATTTCTTTCTCTGAAAGTCACGACATCGTGCAGTTAGCTGAAATGTAACGAATCCAGAAATGATAAAGATGAAAAATGAAGGATGTTAACTGATCACAAATCTAATTGGTATTAAGACAGATTGATCATTTCAGTTAAACAAAAAAAATGCTAAGTTACTAACTAAGGTAACTGCAATTTTAATCATTAAGATACTTTTTTAAACATCGGATAATTATTTATTTAAATAATGACTTTTCATCAACTTCTGCAGTATTCAAAAGTTTTATAGGGTATAATTAAATGGACAGCATGATGTCTTAAAAAATACATGTAGTACTATAATAGTCTGTCCCAAGATATGTATGCAGCACATTTGGACGATGTTTAATACAAATACACATACCTGTGAATTCGAAAGACGTGCAATCAACATAGATGATAGGAAAAATATCCAAGATAATTTCAATTATACATCATCCTTTTTCACTCGGAAAAATTCACAGGAACGAAAACTGATTTCTTACGGATATTTATAGTGGGGAATGTTGACATCTTTTCTCTATTTGAAAGTAACTCGGAATACATCGCACCATTTTTAAAGTTATCATCCGGGTCTGTTGCATTCTCTATTTGAAAGTAACTCGGAATACATCGCACCATTTTTAAAGTTATCATCCGGGTCTGTTGCAATACAAAATCCCCGTAGACATTACATTTTTTAGCCGTGTATTGAAACCTGATAAACTATGAGGGATCGTTTTAAAGGAGAAATCTTGGGAAATTTTCATGCTTTTGAATGAACATCGTTTGAACCCTGAGGTATTAACAAATATCGAATAAATAAGCAAAATGTGAATGGAGGATATCTTGGGACAGAGTAAACATAATATAATGTAGCTGTTGCTACATGTATGCATAAACTGGTACTTTCCCGAAGGCAATAAAATCCCAACAATTTGAAAGGAGCAAGTTCTCGACATACTCAAAATAAAACTTACGACTCATATACTCCGACCATATCTGATCCAATTCTTCGCTTACAGCGATATCCTGGCCATAGCCTCGGATTCTCACACTTTCCCCCTTGTTCGTAGAGGTATACTGCGATTGAAATATAACAGGGTCAAACGTTTTTAAGTGCACTTTGACTTTCTGCAAGTAGCCTCTTTTTTCGAACTCTTGAAACATAAACAGTCTTCTATTTCCCCGTACAACGAACCATTCACTTTGATACTCCATCAACTCCATTAACGGCAAATCCTCGAGTATAAGATTTTGCAATAAAATTTCACGAAAAGTCTCAGAGATGGAACGTCCATCGCGAAAACTGGATTGAATGCTATCGTGGGTAAATCGAATTTCAGACGGACGCATATCCACGATGGAATCCCCGTTCCCCATTTTTACGACCACGCGCGCGTCGTTTTTGTAATTCCAGGAAACTATGTAAAAATGACTTTCGCTTTCGTTTTAGACGGTGATATTTGTTTTGTTTTGGGTTGTTTTTTTTTATAAAACGAAGGAGAACTAGATCACGTGTTCCTTATTGTGTCAATAATTTATCATCCAGAAAATTTGTCAAACGAAGGGTGGGGGGGGGGGGTGCTCCGAGAAATAATTGTAAGTTTCAGGGGAGAGGGGATGAGGCCCATTTGCGGTAATTTAACTATATAAATTTTAAAAATTTGAATTTTCCGGTCGTCCGGAGTACCTTAGATCCGCGCATGCAATTAAGTGTAATTATGTTATTTCGCAGAAAAAAAATTAATCGATTGTACTAGCTTTAACTCGTGCAGCTGTCTGTATGATACAGTGACTAAATATTATATGCGCAGAAAACAAACCCGTAAAACAATATTTCCTATTCTGTTTGTATACTGTCGGAAAGTGTTGAAACCCCTCGTGATACAAACGATTATCTTAATTATAACTGTGAAAATAGAATATAAGCCAAACATACTTTTTATTCGTACAGGTGATGTCCACATGTTAACCGAGAAAGATGAACAGAATTTTAACAAATTAAACGAGTTGATCAAAGTATTGCGAAAGCATGCACTTACTGCCACCTATATTACCAAAATATTTTTCAACTAAACTTTATAGGTTGAAATCAGGGAAAAGGGTTCACCCCTCCCCTAAGTTTAAGTTTACACCCGCAGATATTCTTATCATATGATCCAAAATGATAAAATGCGTGACTGTTGAACATTTTCTACCTTTTCGACCACTTTTAATTAGCTACAGTTTAAAAAAAGAACATTTTTCAATTAAAAGGTGTTTTCCCTACTTTGTCAAGCGTTGCATTATATGTTGGCCATTCTCCATAGTTACGAGTATGTAAAAATTAAAAAAAAAAACAAAAAAAAAAAAAACATATATTAAGAGTTTTTTAAACACTTTTCATTTATGCGACAACAAAAATTATTTGACAGAGAGACATTGATGTGAATAATTTAATGTTTTCATGTTTCGAATGTATATTCAGCTGTTTGTTAAAATAATTGTAAAAAAAAAAAAAAAAAAATCATGACTCTAGACCACCCGCGAATCCAAAGCTTATGTGTGCATTTAAGAGTAGTTACGATTCTTTCAATAGCGAAAGTGCGATAACGAAATTGTGGAAAGAGTACCAGACTACAGACTCCTTTAAAACCCATTCATTTCTGATACGAGATCGGTAATATTAAATGGACTAGCAACGACACGCAGCAGATTTAATGTATATTATATTAATACATATACTATTAAATATCAACATGTAGATATACGTTAGATACATGAAACTTAAAATCTATACTTATAAATAAAGAAGTTTTGCGAATAAACTAAAACATTTCTGAACCAGAGTAGCTGCTTACACCTTTGGTATTTTAGCACGTGTGATACGATGTCTGTAAGAAATATAATGGAATCTTACCTGATAAGTATTCATTCTAAAATAAGTTAAAAACCTACTTTCATTTTCGATAAACCAGCCCGATGAGAGTAAGTAGGTGGACACGCTTTGGCGGATCCAAGTCAGTGTGAGTTTGCATCAAAATATATGCTTGCAATGAAATAATATTGAATGATTACGTAAAGAGTGAATATATTTACTGGGAACTTACTTGGAGTACACACAGAAGTTAAGATTTGACAAACGTCAAATAATTAAAGTAAGGCAATTCGTTTCATGAATGCGCGATTTTAGTTTTGATGTATAGAATGCAAGTGTAAAGTCAAGCGAAAAGTGTAGGACGAGTTCACCATGCATCGTGGGCAGATACCTTTGATCGATATCCATTAATTGGCGCATCCGGGGAGGGGGGGGGGGGTCCGGGGGGTGGAACCCCTCTCCCCCTTTCTCTGAGACATATGATTTTTTTAAAACTTAAAATTCTTTTTTAAAGGCAATTTTTTTTAAATTTTTAATCTTTAATCTAAATACTATAATTATCTAACATAAAAACTTTAGAAATCGCTTATTTAAAAGATTTTCGTACAACGGAAAGGTAAACGAACAAAACTATATCGATATTTTATTTAAGTAAAGTAATATTCTTCAGCATCCGGTGTTTATTTCTTTAAGTAAGCAAGTGGAAAATAAAAAAAATTACATAAAGCATTATCGCTAAATACTAGTACACAGATTTTTATTAATTTCCACTTGGTATTCTCTTCTTTATATCTGAAGAAAATGGATTGTAGTTCATAAAAGTTTGAACTGACAAGCCAGAAATCTACGCGAACGAGTAAAACGACGTTCGCGTAAGATCTAGAGTAAATGCATTCGTTTTACTTTTAAAAACTTCTTCCAAATGTATTGTTCAGCTAATTAAATGTCAGTTGCGTTGCCTTTGCATGGATTATATATTGATCGATCAAAACAAAAGCTACATTAATTAAGAGCAGGAACTTCACGAGTTTAAACGGACTGACCGCACGGCCAGACCTCCAAGTAGTTATATTTATATTCAGTGTATATTTCCCCTTATGTTTGCATTGGGAATCTGCGACGTTCAATTTTCTATGAATACGCTTTGATAATTCATGCGCCATGTGCACAAATAAAAACGTCTTCACGTGTTTTGAGTATATTTATTTTTGTAAGATTAAGTGAAACGTCCAATCTTACATAACCAATTTGATATGTTCTTTAAAATATAATCATTAAATTATATCTACTCCCTCATAAAAAAAAAGATTTTTCTCTACAAAGTTTCTGGCACTATATTTTTAGTCGCGGAAGCGAACTAGATAACATGTTAATATGGCTGTTCCATGTATGTTTCATATCCGTGACTTAGAGCGTATATAATGGCTTTACAGCGACAATACACATTTATCTCATACGTGTGGTGTATACTACCCGTGTGATAAACCTTTGCTTTATCAAACGGGTGATGCTTTATCAAATACTTCCGGTCCGAACTATTTTTGACACAGCCCCTCGCTTCAACGCTTCAGTGACCTATTTTCGAAGACTTTCTAGTATTTTCCATATAGCTATATCTACTACCAAAAATTGATTTAAAATGGATTTTGTCGAAGATTTAAATTACAAATATAAAGGAAAACACATAACTGTGAAGTTTATAAAACTGCAAATCACGTTAGCTATCAAGGAGTTCATTCTGACTACGAAATGAAAACAGAGCACTTTGGCTGTGTTTGTATACAAGAACTTACCGAAATAATGTCTCCCAAGACTTTTATTTCACCAGCAGTAAGGATCCTTATTCGATATTTTCAACATCGAATCATTGGGCTAGTGTTCGTATTATAAAACATCAACAACTGTTCCTCGTTCGAGTCAATTCAAACTAACGAGCATTCGCAACTTTGTGTATATCAACAAACTTGATCAGTATTTCCGTTTAATTAAGTGATTAAGCTCTTAGAAAAATTATTTGGAGATAAACAATTATTTCAAGGTTTATTTCAGTGAAACTTAATATTAAAACAGTTAATATATTTATCTCCGAAATGACGTACTAAATTGTGTTGCGCAAGGTCACAATAACCGCATTACACGACGTTGCATCATCGTTAACAAATCGATTCGGGTCATATTAGGGGCTGTCTCAAAAGCTTCATAATATAAATCGAATTGTATGAGATAAATAGAACATCTATAATTGTGTGATTTTATATTTGCTTTATCCAACTCGTTGAAATGGTTATATTCGCTCGGCAAGCCTCGCGAATATATACACCATTTCAACTCGTTGGATAAAGCAAATATAAAACCACACAATATAGATATCCTCTATATATTTCATAAAAATAGACATCAGTATGAATATAAATATAAGCATTGAATGTAAGCGCGGTATGATAATTTGTCTGCACCGCTTGGTGTGTTACAGGACCGACGACATCCAAAAATAAGCATTCAATGCTTAAGTAGATACATGTACTATTAATCTTCACATATATGCAGAAATGAGCTGGTCCTTCTGTGTTACGTTTTGGACGACAATCTTAATAATTTACGTATTTTTAAAAAATATATGGGTGATTTACTAAATGATTAGAGGCAGATGTAAATATAAACAATAAAATGCTTTCTTTGGTATGGTGGCATATTTATGCCATCCACATAATATTTTGTCAACATAGCATATTTTGTCAAGTCAAGATAACTATCTCGTCAAGTCATGATAACTTTTTGGTTTGTCGTCAAACACCGAATTTTTATCTTGTTCAGTTAAGATAAGCTATCACATTTGTTGCGATAACTATCTCGACATGACGAGATAAAATATCTTGCATTATGAATAAAGCTGTTTCATTGACAAAAACTGCCATTTCAGATATTGCAGTCATGATATATTTAATGACGTTTTACGGGTGTCTCGGTCATTTTCGTATTATATCTCTGAGGAACGGGAAGTTCTCTATCACAAGGTACGTAAATATATTTATTATTTCTACCTTTTTCTTCAATTTAACCTCTAACAAGACCCACGGGATTAGACAATTGCATTATTTTGGATTACAGTGAAATTCTTGCCAAAGATTTCATAGAAGTGGGTTGGGTGGAAAGTATTTTACTGTATGATTTAGAACGTGAAATTACTGTGTTAAAAAGAGAAAATCACTATTGAATTTAAATTGTAATTTTCAGAATTTAATAATTAATTTCATTTCCTAGTGGAGAAATCATGCTGGTCAAAGTATATATCACAGCAATAGTCGTTTTTGGTCTGTTATGTAATATGAGTTTATTACAAATACTATTCTTTAAATGATATTTGCTAGCATTTAAATTATTTAAATACAAAGAAATAATGTTATATAACGCGCTTTACTCAATTAATATGCACACACTGTTGCAGTTATGGGACTATATCTTTCAAAATAATATATAATGATTCGATGCTTAAATAAAACGCGTGATGGCGATTAGATTAGATGTGCTCATACGCCGTGTTAAGGCCGTGGGACTATAAAAGATGGACGAGCTCGCTTTTAATCTCAGTCTTCTCAACTATATATATATATACCTTTTGTAAAAGTGTGACTGAGATCAAAAGTGGGTTCGTCTAACTTTTATGGCCCAGGTTTGTTGTGTTAATGAACCTGAAAACGTCGCAGATTTTGAATGTAAACATAAGGGATATACATGTAGACACTGAATGTAAATATGATAATAGATATTTTAATATAAATATATATTTAATATATTAATATAAAATAATTTCTTATATTTCATGCAGATAAAAATCAAGTCAAGGCAATGGCAGAAAATTACATTGGAACCTTGATCCAAAACGTGCAACTGCATCAGATGGTGACAAGGGATGATCTTATTGCCCTTTACTATCATGCGGGCTATTCTGTGAATGAAATCATTGGATTCCTTGCATGCCATCATGATTGTGCAATAAGTGAAAGACAAGTACACCGTATACTAAGAAGGATGAATATACAGAGACGAAACAATGAGTCATTATTAAAAGACATAGTTAAAGCAATTATTATGGAGCTAAATGGCAGTGGAGGTAACGTTGGATACAGAAATATGAAAAGACGATTGTTGACAAATCATGGTCTCCTTGCCACAGCAGAAACGGTCAGACTGGCTCTTGTAGTACTTGATGCAGAGGGCGTCCTCGCTCGTAGCAGACGTGTTCTTCGTCGTAGACATTACATTATTAAAGGTCCTAATTTTTCAATTCATATTGATGGATGGGACAAACTTAAACCCTATGGAATATCGATTCATGGAGGCATTGATGGATACTCTCGTCGCATACTGTGGCTAAGAGCATGTAGTTCAAACAAAAAACCGGAATATATAGCACATTTTTATTTGAAATATGTAAGAGAAATAAATGGAGTGCCATCTATCATTTATGGAGACAGGGGGACAGAAAACGCAATTGTTAGGGACATCCAGTATGCGCTGGAACCATAGGGATCCATTCCAAGGATTATCTAGTTTTATAAATGAGTCATCAACAAGGAACACTCGCATAGAAAGATTTTGGAGAAACCTCAGAAGCATGTGCGGACAATATTGGATGGATGTTTTTAAAGAAATGGCAGACCATGGAATTTTGGATACTTCAGACAACATTCATCTTGAGTGCATTAGATTTTGCTTTGTCTTTCATAAACAGAGAACTTGAAAATACTGTTCAGCAATGGAATGAACACAGAATTAGACGAAGCAAAAACACGGATGGACCTTTTGGCAAACCTGATGTCTTATATTTCCAACCAGAGGTCTTTGCTACAAGGGATTTCCGATTAGAATTGTCTGGAAACATTGATCATATTGAAAGGGAATTTAGCATTGCTCCACCTGAGAATGGAGTTTCAGATGAATTCCAGGAACTAGTTAATGCCCTCATTCAAGAACACTGACTTCAGTTCCCACCGAGAACAAAGAATGACGCCTTGGAATTATTCTGCGACATCGTCAATGCTATTGACTCGATTTAATTTTCTGTATTTGTCAATGGAAAAAATAATTTAAAAGAATAAAACTCATTGCAAACACTTATTTTTCTGAAAATTGACAAATTTAATTAATTAATCATTTACCAAATAACATAATGCTATTTAGTATAAGTTTTTTTTACTATATGAGTAAAAATAATAAATAAACACGATCATTCAGTTTTTAAGAATTACCTAGATATGATCATTGTACAAACTTGTGTTACATTGCAAGTTTAAAATCAAAGATTTCTAAACTTATCTATAGCAATCTTTATAGAATAGTGTAGAAATCTTTGATTTTAAACTTTTAATGAAACACTTGTATGATCTCTGATGAAAGAAAAATTGCCTTTATGAGACCACCATTTCCCTCGGACTAAAAGGTCACATTTTCATTGGTTTAAACATGGCATGAGAATGCCAGATAAACTTCTGTGTCCGGATGGTTGGATTTCTGTTCGGCAATGTGGCTTATGCTTCGCCTACTTATCCCGATAATTCATATTGTTTAGAGTTGTTGACCTTCAACATTTCTTATAAATTGAACTGGCGTCACTGTGTTGTGAATGGTCAATTCAGTTTGATTTTTTTAACGTACAAATTAAGTTAGATCCGCCTCGGTGCCTACTTTTCGGCTTACAAATATGCAGTTTAATTACGTAAGACATTTTTATGCCTAAATTCAATGAAGACGTATTAGTTTTGCACATTTGCAAACAAGGCAAGAAGTTAAAAAAATATATATAAATACAGAGGGTTCCACTTAATCTGATAGCGGTTAAACTGATATTTAGGTTATTCTGATATAATAATAAATCACCAAACCAATTCTTATATATTCCTTTATATTTTTTCCTGATAATTACTCTGATAGGAAAAAATGTCATTTTCGGTTAATCTGATAAGATTGTGACCGTATAATAATGATTTCCCACCCTCTTTCACCTGTATATTCCTTTGTTTAATTGGTTGACACCCCTCTGGTGTACACAGTAACTCTCTACAGGGCATTAGTTACACTTCAACGCACACAGATGGTTCCCTTCTTTGTAAGATGAAAGCTACCGACATCGATAGTTGTGTACACAAATGAAGTTATATTGTTTGTTAATTTACATATAGTATGTGTTAATTCCAAGAAGGGCTTGCACCACTAAGAATAAGTTAAACATGGAATTTCTGAATCTATCTAATGATTTGCTTTAAAACATGTGACATCGAGGAAATTATGATTACTTTCAATTTAACATCGGGATAGAAAACTTACAAAATAAAATTCAAAATAAGGCGAGGGGGTCGAAAAACACACGAGTAGGTTACAAATCATATCAAATCATGAGAGATCCCATATATCAACAGCAATATCTATCAAACAATTACGTATGTGTGAGGTATAGGACCAGTGCTTTTTTTAGCATGCTTGATAATGGAGATCGTGCACAGTGAGGCGCTGTATCTGAAGCTATCCTAATGTTTAAATTCCAAAGGTACATGTATATGAACCATGAACATTTGCCAGGACAGCATTTTCTTCCGATAGTCAAACTTGCTTTGAAAAACTCAAAAAACTTCCACCTTAAATATGATTAAAACAAAATTCCTTCCATTTTTTTTCAAACATTTTAATGCAACATGCAATAACAAATATAACATAGCTTTGTAAAATAATAAAGAGTTAAAATAAATGTTTCCCTGCAAAAAGAGCACTTTTCCCCGATTTAATCATCATTCTTGAAAATTAGACATTGTCTTATTTTGGTTTCATATAAAATGCTACATGTTTTTCATTATCATTTTCTGATAAAAAAAAATGCAATAAATTTAGCAAAACACGTATTCGAAAATTGTAGGACACATTAAAGACCTGTACACAACCCATATCAAAATTGCCAATGAAAATGCATGTGAAACAAATACAAGTATTTGCATCAAGCTCGATCATTAGTGAGAGAAACTTCAAAACAAAACTGATCACAAGACTACATTTTACTAAACGAAAAACTCAAAAAATAAGACTCTTTTATGCATAAACAAAAATAAATTTCTTTTGCTTTACATTCCCAGAACAGAAAAAAATATTTGAAACTGAAAAAGTTTATTATATAACCACTACTCTGCTGGTAAATATTCAACATACATTTTGACATCTGTCAAACATTAAATGTTACATCATACATTTTTATTTCACCTTCATCATTAATGCTAAATACTGATAGTTTTGACTCATCCCATGTAAACAAGAATCTGTCAATAGGAGTTATGAATGTCCCCAAATTCATAAAATGTGGGAAGATGATGAACAGTTATTTTACACCACTTAAAGCTATACACGCTGCCGTAATACTATTTTTTTAACTGTGCGGTAAAGTAAAAATTAAGTTAGCAATGTAATAATTTAGTTAAAAAACATGTGTGTGCCGATTATCGGGAGAAGAAACCTTCTAATTACGGGACAATCAAGCTTTAAAATTTGTGAGCGTGTTCATGCATATTTATGAAGGAAGAAGAAATACAACAACTCTGCGCATGTGCGCGGGAAAACTTTCAACTCAAGATGGATCCAGAGGTAAGCATGTTATTGTTTACCGATGTAAAAATCCCTAGTTTTGTTAGTGTTCTTTTTTAATAATTCTTCTAAATGGAAGACTTAATTATTTCATATGCATTCTTTATCATGGAGTGAATTCACCCCGTGCATATTTTGTAACAGGGTCAAATTTCCACAAAATATACAAATCTGTCGACGTGGGGCCCCACGGAGGGGTTTGACATTTATTACAGATTTGCGTTTACGAGTACCATACTTTATTTTTCCCCTTTTTTCGTTAATATAAAAACAATTCAAAAAACAAATATATATAACTTATTAATCACAATTTTGATAGGCAAGTTCAAGCGAGAAATCCAGTCCAGACCGACAAATACGACCATCTAGCGATACAAGTTCATTTTCTGGGAGTCCAGTCAGAAAAAGGGGACGGGGACGAGGACGAGGAAGGGGGAGAGGTAGAGGAAGGGGCAGATCAGCTGGAACTTCCAGGGGTGGTCGTGGAGGAAGAGGAGGTAGTGCAAGAGAACAACACAGGGGGATGTTGCAGCTGCTGCACTCCAAGAGAGGCAGAGGAATTTACAAGTAAGTACTAAAAAGAACATCATTTAAATATTTCACATAATTGTTGGGTGTTTTCTTGCAATTTGATTTTGACTTGATTCCATTACATGTACATATTTTGAATGATAGGCCCGAATTAATGAGATGACAGATGAGGAAATGAGACTGCTGTTGTTGCAGACTGGAGAGAGGCATCCTAGCATTCTTCTCCATTTGATTGACAGGCCAGCCCCTCAAGGAGGATTCCATCCACCACTTGTTGCCGCCCCACCAAGTTGGTGTTCTTGTCTAAAGTGCAGGGATATGCCAACACAAGCAGAGCGCATTTGCTGTGGAAGACCAGCTAATCAGTGCCAGTCGCAGTTGCCTGTAAGCTATCATCACTTTATCATGTTAACTTTAACTGTGATATACTAGTATATAAGAAGAAATGTTATTAGGCAGAGTTATAAAGTATTCCAAAATTTCACCAATTCCTGATAATATAGACATTTAAAATGTTTTATGAAATAAGACATCTTAAAATTATTGTAAATTTATAGTAAGATCTTCAAATGACTTATTTTGAAAGGATTTCCAGTTACTTGTCCTCGACGAATTGGTGCTCGCTGTAGCCCAAATGTACAGGCAGGATGTGCTGGCCCTACCTCAGGAGGAGGATTACAACAAGGGAAAGGGGCATGCTGCCTACCGCCAATTTGTTTTGTGGCACCATGGCCGACTTGGCGTAGGAGTGCGCAGAGTAATACCCAGCTGTTGTGTTTGGGTTATTCGTGATAAATATCCAGACCAGTACGGCCAATATGTTGGCTACATTCCCTCCCGCTTAGGTTGAAGCTGAGGATTATTTTTGTTTACCAGTATGTCTTTAAGGAGGCTGGATGGTCAACAAACTTCCTGTCAGATTTATCTTTAATATTTTGATATAATATTTTTGAGCTGTAAACTATTTTGTGATTGAGAAAAATTCCATATTTTTTTGCTTTAAAATTTGATATTTCCTTATACCATTCTTTGGAACTCTTTTTCACAAGATAAAATTTCCATTTATATTACCTAAAATTGGTCATAACCATCCAGCCCTCTTAAGTGAGTATTCCGAGTTGTACATGCCTCAATCATATTTATTTGTAAAAATTTTAATAGTGTATAAAGATTCTATTTTTTTTAACTTGCTGCTGTGAATGTACTTATGCATTTTTTGTGAAAAATCAATATGCTTTACTTCAGTATATGTCAAAATAAAACATGTATGATTTGTATCTGGACTTTACTTCTTTTACTGCAATGACTATATAACCAGAAATTATATTGATAAATAAATGAGTGATAATCATAAGGAATGATTACAAATAATGTACAATGATTTATCATTGAGTGCTAAAGTCTATTCAATGTCATGTGTTGAAAATCGGGACTTTCTTTCCTCTGCAAGCTCAGCGGTTGGAGGTGGAAGCTTGGGAGCTACAGTCCTTGACAGTCTCCTTGGATCCCCTGCCTCCAATTCCATTCTGCCATGGAAGCCTTCCTTGTCTTCCAACCGTTTCTCAAGTACTTTCCTGAGAAGGGAACTAACATGGTCTTAGCTTTTTTTCTCCTTAACAGGATAGACTGTCCATCTACCAGATTTCTTGTTATAAGTTCTTTGCAATCTGTAAAAATGTGAAATAAATAAAGGTTAAATGGTCCTTCATTGAAAATTATCATTTGTTCATCTTGACCATTGATATGTAAAAATAATTACCTAACTGTTCCATCTTTATTGATGATGGGCTGTCTGTTGATGCTGTGATTGTAATCCAGTGCTGCCAAAATGCTTCTAGCCCTATACACTGGAGGAGTATAGGAATAACGCTTCGAAGAGTACATGAGCATATGGTTATGGAAACTTTCCAGCTCTGATGTACTTCTTAATTGAAAAACAAAATGGTTTTAATATTTTAGTTCTTGAAATTTAAATTTTTTTAAAAATTACATTTTTTATAGCAACATTTGATAAATTGAGATTCTGTACCTAAAATTCAGGTAATACGGGATGTTATTTAAAAATCTCTTGTTCAGAATAACTTTTCTGAGAGCTTCATGGGCAGGTCCTCCTTTCTTCAGATACTCTTTATCTCCTCTGACTTCTCCAGACAAAGGGTCATGTGCACAAACACTGGTTCCCATTTCACTGTATGGAAGATACCATTTGTGTTCCCCAACAACATGGTGCATTACCCAACCCACATTCCCTACAAGGAGAAAAGAAATTACCTAAACAAATGTACAATAATTGGGAAACACTGAATTGTATTTTGGATCTCTTACAATTTCTTTACAAAGCACAAATTTGCTTCTAATATCTTGCTCAAAATCAACTTGTGCATTTAAATTTAATATAACAATAAAGAATTCATACCATGAAATCATCAAGGCTATTAGCTGATTTGCATGTATACCAGAAGTGGTTGACAATATCTCCAGCCCATTTCTGCAAATCCCGGCAGCTTTTCTCTTGTCCAGCCTACACATGTATGTTAAATAAACCTGTGAAATTATTTTTACCTACATTGGCTGGGATGCATATCACTGCTTTTAAATAAAAAATTTCTTGTCAGATGATGGTAGCTGTTATAGGTTGTGCAGCAACAAAATTCAGTTTACTTCTATCAACCCTCAGCTGTACAAGTTAGATATGATGTTATTTTTCAATTTATATATTTGATGGACACTGCATTGTCAATAGCCTAAAACCGATACTTCCATAAATGGAATAGGAGCATTCATATATGCATTTAGAGTGTCAATTTGTCTAACTACTGTTAATACTGAGTTTAAACTTACTCTAACGGATCCAAAAATGATGATGAATACTTGATCCCTTTAGCTTTCTTGCTGAAAAATCATAGGAATAGGGCATAATTGCAAAAACCATCAAAGTTTTGAGAGTAAAACTGATCAAATGAAATAATGACAGCATCTCACCTGATTGATGGACCTCGTTCCATCTCCTCCACTCCTGATATAACACTGATAAGAAAGAAATATCAATAAACATATGAAAAACTAACAAATGACCAGGGTTTTTTTTTTTTTTGGGGGGGGGGGGCTATAATAAAGAGATAGTTTAATCACTTACGGGTCAGATGCTTTTCCAGACTCTGCTGAAGAAATGTCAGATAGTCCATGTAGATGTGTTAATCCTGTTTTCATATGGCCATGGACAGGTGTGGAGGAAACAACCTTTCCTTGTTTGCTCTGTTCATAGCCGCACAAAATTATTGATAAATACTTAATAGTGTCACTGTCGTTATTCTTCTTTTCAACATCAATAAATTCAAATAATTTTAACGTGCACAGTATTTGGTGTTCTAAGTATTTCTAAACGAATACCATTTTATTGCAGTTCTGATATTTCCCCTTCGGGGGCCTCAAAAGCCGTTCTCCGCATTTTAAAAGTTTATGTATAATCATGTAGACGAAGCAATAGCATCAAAAGGCGCTCTCGTTTTAATAGCCTTCTGTTGCAGGTATAACTGTTTCATATTTATTTCCTACAGACTTCCATAACAAGAATTTTAAGATATAAAACATACAAACCTGTCAAGCAAGAACCCAGCAAGTTCGTGGTTAACAAGATTCATCTCCTCCTTAACTCTATTCCATCTTTGGAAATGAGCTCCTATATAAACCTTTTCTCTACTTCTTCCTCGATCAATGGCCTGTCTTTTCGCTTTTCGCTGAGATAACGTCAAATCACTACCAAACGGCCTGCCACGCTTTCTCGACGCCATTTCTGTTTATGATTTCCTCGCGGTCACTTGATTTAATTTGGGCGGCGCTATTCAAAATGGGTATTTAATGTTGGACTCCAACGATAAATATTTTATTCTAAATTATAATTGATAACTTTTAAACGCAACCAAACAAAATTGTCTTAATTTCCAAAAAGTGTTTATTTTCAATGTTTTAATTATTGACCTAATCATTTTAATTATCTCAGTACACAAAGTTTATAGCGTGTATAGCTTTAAAAGTGTCTATTATAAATCATTAACGGGCATTTTTCTAAGAATCAAGTGTTTCACAATCTAATACTTCTTTAAGATTACTTTTGTGACTTTTATAATAAACCCATGGTGCTTATATAGAGCAGTTTTTGAATTTAATACCCTTACATGTACAACACAATAATATGTTTAAAATACTGCAAGTTTTCTTTTTGGCTCAGTGGCTCTACTCTGAGAAAACAGTTCTAGTTTTAAATAAGATACTAGTACTCTTCTAAATTATTGCAAAAGTCATTCAGGACTCTAATATATTTCAAGATTGGACAATATAGACATAAACAAGAGGTACATGGGCCACATCACTCACCTGAGCAACAATAAACATAATGTTAGCTTTATGGAGTCATATACAAAATATTTTTATGTCCTGGGGCCAAAGTCTAAACAAAATATCTGGACAATGTAGTATAACAGATCTTGTAATAAAAGTTTTTTCTCCCCTGGATATTCTGTTTATCATATAAGGATGCTTTGTACCAAGTTTCCTTAAAAGTAATTTACTGATTCTAGAGAAAAATTAAAACATGTAAAAAGTTTACAGATGAACAAAGACAGACGGAAGATGGACAACAGATGATCCGAAAAAATTAATGATTGTGTTAAATTTTCAAAAAAAGTTTCCCTGAACATATAAATATCCCCACTCAAGGGGATTAAATGGAACTTGAATTGAAAAAAAAAAGACAGACTGCCAAGTGATATAAGAAAAATGATTTGTCTAAAACGAAGTGTCACCAACAAATAGCTATTTTGCTTCTAAAGTGCTGTCTTAAACTTTAACAAAAATGAATAACGTTTCATATTCTATAATTTTCTAGAATATTCTGTAATGAAATAATGTTCGATACAGTTTAGTAATACAGTTGGGATACTGTTGTAAACTTCTGTCTGCAGATATGGCAGATGGACCCTCGCTCTGTAAGTTCCGTGGCACAAACAAAACAAAGGATGTGCCCACAGTTTAAGAAAGCATCTGAGAATCTGTCAGAGCATATTGTGCAAGTTGGTATCCTAGGCATTCTCAAAGTCTGAAATACAAAGCATATATATATAAATAATTATCATAACACTGAATTTTAATAATTATTCCTACTATAGTCAAATTCCCAGTATTCATAAGTATTATACATGCAACTCCCAACCCCTAAACAAGTTTTGGATTTTGGATAATTCTTCTCTATTTAGACTTTTTTTCCCAATCAGTTGTTATTGGTCCCAAAAGATTAGTTAAGAGATTAATCGCTCAGGCATTGATTCTTCAATGACCCCAGCATCATTTATTCAGATCTATAAATCTCTATGCTAGGACTGAATGCTTCTGCCTTTTGAATGCAAGTTGTTGTATCTATAAATTACGTCATCATGCAAAATAATTATGTCAATATGCATCATATGTTGACATCCAACAAAAAATGAAACCAGATATGAATTTTGAAATACTTTAAACACTTACAACAGGGGAGACATCCATATATGGGTTTGTCTGAGACATCTGGTTTGTGTTGGTAACAATTGCAGCATCATTTGTGTTGGTAACAGTTGAAGCATCATTTGTGTTGGTAACTGTTACAGCATCATTTGGGTTGGTAACAGTTGCAGCATCATTTGCGTTGGTAACAGTTGCAGCATCATTTGCGTTGGTAACTGTTACAGCATCATTTGGGTTGGTAACTGTTACAGCATCATTTGTGTTGGTAACAGTTGCAGCATCATTTGCGTTGGTAACAGTTGCAGCATCATTTGCGTTGGTAACTGTTACAGCATCATTTGGGTTGGTAACTGTTACAACATCATTTGTGTTGGTAACAGTTGCAGCATCATTTGCATTGGTAACTGTTGCAGCATCATTTAGGTTGGTAACTGTTGCAGCATCATTTGGGAGGGTAACTACTGCAGCATCATTTGGGTTAGTAACTGTTACAGCATCATTTGGGTTGGTAACAGTTGCAACATCATTTGCGTTGATAACAGTTGCAGCATCATTTGCGTTGGTAACTGTTACAGCATCATTTGGGTTGGTAACTGTTACAGCATCATTTGCGTTGGTAACAGTTGCAGCACCATTTGCGTTGGTAACAGTTGCAGCATCATTTGCATTGGTAACTGTTGCAGCATCATTTAGGTTGGTAACTGTTGCAGCATTATTTGGGAGGGTAACTACTGCAGCATCATTTGGGTTAGTAACTGTTACAGCATCATTTGGGTTGGTAACAGTTGCAGCATCATTTGCGTTGGTAACTGTTGCAGCATCATTTGGGTTGGTAACATTTGCAGCATCATGTTCCATATGGTCTGTCTCTAATGACTCGGGGGAGCTGTGGGTGCTGTATAGCAAGTCAGGCAGGTCAAAGTCATCAGAGGAGTCCCCTGATAGTAGTTCAAATAAGGAAGGTAGCTGTAAGTATAATTGAATGATATTTACAGATATATTATCTCTGGTAGAAACACTCGTTATTAATTATTTTCAGTGTTACAAGTGGGTTTTTCTACATAACGTGATTTCGAATGAGGAATAACATGCAGGCAAGATATCCTGCCCACCAAACAAAGAAAAGAATCGAAAAGTTTATCATCTCGTTCTGAACCTAGATTTCTGAAAATTAAGAGAGAGACATGAAATATGATTGATTGTGTGTTGTTTATGATCTATTCAAGAATTTTTTAATCATATATAGATTTCAATATTAACTGGTAAAAGACTTGAAAGAGGTATAGCGCACTTGATATACGATTTCGCCTAAAATATAGCACTTTTGCAAACATCAGTTTTTTTTCAATATTATACAATATTTTCTTAAAACAAGATATCTTTGAGCCAGTGCTCACTAGTAATACCCCCGCTCTGATGTGAATATGCAAAATAAGCAGAGTCGACGTTTTACAGAAAGTTGGCATCCGATTGATACAAAAATAGATCCCACGATATGGCATGCCTAAACAAATAGTGTGATAAAATTTCAAACATCTGCAATAAATGCTGAGAAATCTTTGACGAAAATTTGTTTGAAAATTTAGGCTAAAAATAAACAAGGTCGTCATTTAACAGGAAGTTGACGTCCGATTAGTACAATAATTTATCCCACGATATGGCATGCCTAAACAAATAGTGTTTAAAATTTCAAGCATCTGCAATGAATAGTTGCTGAGAAAAATGTGACAGAAATTTTTGTTACGGACAGACAGACAGACAAACAGTATACCCCCTTCTCCTTTGGAGTGAGGGTATAATATATTCAAAGAAATGCAAATAACACAATAACCATGCTGAAAGTCTTAATTATCTTGCACCACATCATTAAAATATTCAGGTTTTATTAGGGATAGATAAGAAAATAGTTAATAAATGATAAAAAAAAATTGGATATTTGACTATTTGAGCCACTCTAAACCAAAGAAATTTGGTTAAGATTATGTTCTACAGGCATTGTACTTACACTTCTATATTTAACAAGTTTTGGTTTAATGTGCTCTTCATACTGAAAATTAGACAAATATTTCAATTAGTGTCTTTTGTAAATCCGAAGGGCTTTATGATAGATTTGATCTGACTGAAATTATCACCTCATAATATTCAAAGAATGATTCCTTATTACTTATATTTATATAATTTTCAGCAACTGTAATAGTAACAGCAATACGATTAAATATTAGAATAGAATATAGATAAGCACACCCTGCTTGCTCCCCAATTATATACGGCATTTGAGTTTATTGGACTGTATAGTACAAAATCGATACGTATGTAAATGTATTGAAGACATCTTCTGAAAATGTTAGATGCATGGCCTAGTGGTAACATGGAGGTCTTTTTGATTTTGTGGTCGCAGGATCGAATCCACCATGTAGTAAATATTTTTTATTATTTATTTATGAAATATGAAAAGGATAGAGATATTAAGTTACATGTATCTAATCTTCTGGATTTAAAAAAAAATTTTTTTTGTTTAATTCAATCTGAGTATGAGCACAACCAATATAAACAGATCTCTTCATTAACACTATACATGTAAATGACCTCTAGCTATTTACACATTTTGCTTGAATTATCACAGTTCAGATTATCAACTGACATTAAATTACACAGAGTTTCCCGAATTTATGACAAATATCAGTTGTTTCAGACCATTATAAAATCAGTATCTAGGTTTTGAAAATTTTATTGCGACAGCTAAGTACCTGAAGCTATTTTAAGTAGCAGGTACTTTCCGTCCAAACACATGTGCAGGCGAAATAATGGGAAAAGGCGCTATACCTCTATGAAACTGTTTAAAATATCCTTACAGCAATATAACCTAAAATACCTGGAGCTAGCTAGCTTTTAAAGCAATTTATTAATCACCCATAAATAGGAATTAAAATTACGTACCTCTTGTTCAATTCTTATATATATCCTTGGTTTGTTTGAAAGTCAGGAATTTGTTGTATATTGTTGCAAACTGAATCCATCTTCCTTTATCAAATTTTGAGTGAAATTTCCAAGGACGTCGCACGGAAATTTCTCAATCCTTCCTTTAAATGACATCCCTATTGAAATATTTGAATAAAAATTACACATATTCCTGTATGAAAAGGGTGGAATTTAAATATTCATTTTACTTTGATGTTTATTGAATGTTTATTTAAAAAGAAAATTATGTCTGTAGTTTGGGGGAATTAAGCCGGCTTCCATTGGTGTGTAAACAAGGCTAAGTTTTTTTAGTAACATTTTATCTTTATTTATAGAAAATACAGTTAGATTTTTGGTTGAATAATTTGTGATGTTATATATTACTAGCATTCTGGGAAAATCTTCCTTGAAAATCTATACATGGCTATTAAAGAATAACAGGAGTATAATGGTATTTACGTTGTATATTGCAAGTGTGATAAAACAGTTTTTATTTCAATTTTTGGGAACTGTCAATTAACTTTGTAATATATAATATGCTGATAAATGGAAATAAGAACCTGAACACAATTTTGAGTGTTATAATACATCCCATTTTTATAAAAAAAAAATAAAAAAAAAAATAAGGACTTGCAGGATTTTCTTTTGATCTACACGAAACCCCCCTTCAATATCCCCATGCAAGGATCATGATATGGACAAACTTGTATCGGTAACATTACCCGCAGATTAAAATTTTCTGTCCAAGGTTTTTTAAGAATTTCCTTATTATTTTTTTGTAATAGCATTGAGCGCAGCTTGATGGTGCAAAGCACAGTGTGAGCTCTACAATGACAATGCCTGGGCAAAGAGATTAAAATGCACATTTTTGTATACATTAAGGCAAATTAAGGCTGTTTATAAGTTGGAATCAAAACAAAGAAATGAATATATTTGACCATGCTTATCCAAAAACACCCAATTTTCATATCAATCACATACTGAACAATCAATAATTTTGTCATCTTTGTACCAGTCGAAAGTTAAACCAAGAGGCCACTTCTCTCTCTGCACCTTAGCAGCAATATAAGCCATAGCATGTGAAAAGCTGTCAATGTGACAGCAAACCGGGTTTTCTTTTATGCGAACAGTATCCATAATCCATTTGTCAACCCTGAATTGATAAACAATTAATACCTATTCAGAGAAATGGCGTAACTTATATGCAATATTCTGAGAGAAAATGCTTAAGTTCAACAGCTGGTATTTTTTTTCATAAATTATCAGACATCAAAATCCAAGTAATATGCACATCTCTAATATATGTCCGATTGATCAGCAAAACATCAAATTCCTATCTTGAAAACTGTAGGAGGAACTTTGAACCTTTGTGTGGCCCAAGAATTATCCTGGGCCACAGTCTAAACAACAGAAAATAAAAAAAATGTCAATATGCTTGCATATTATAATACTATATATTTTTGAGAATGATAAATTCATTTCCTGTGTAAAAAAAAATCAACCTCAACCCCCCCCCCCCCAAAAAAAAAAGGTCTCATCCTTTTTTATTTGATTTTTAATGATTTTTCTCTATATATTACACTACCTGAGAATGCTTCAATGCTAGCTTCCACACAAGCTACAGCTTTTCTGGTTAATTGATTATCGAAAATAAAATATTTCTCATTACATTGCAATGTAAAAGTTTGACCCCCATGGTGGACCCACACTACCTGAGGATGTTTCCACACAGGTTACAGCTTTTAGGCCAATTGGTTTTTGAGAAGATTTTGAAAGATTTTTCTCCATATATTCCTATGTAAAATTTATATCCCCCACTGTGGCCCTATCGTACCCCCAGGGATCATGATTTGAACAAACTTCAATCTATACACAACCCGAGGATGCTTCCACACAAGTTACAGCTTTTCTGGCCAATTGAGAAGATTTTTTAAAGATACCAACAAATTTCTAATAATTCTGAATTGTACATGTATCTCCCCTTGAAAGAAGGCGTGGCCCTTCATTTTATTAAACTTGAATCCCCTTTATCTGAGGATGCTTTGTGCGAAGTTTAGTTGAAATCAGCCCAGTGGTTCTGGAGAAGCTGAAAATGTAAAAAGTTTACAGACGGACGGACACACAAACGGACAACGGACAAAAAGTGATCAGAAAAGCTCACTTGGGCTTTCAGCTCAGGTGAGCTAAAAAAAAAGGATTTAATACTTTATTATTTCTATATCTGGAAATGTATGATTTTCCTCCAGGGGTTATTTACTTTTAATTTATATCAAGTGAACCTACATGACCCAAGAAAAAAGAAAAAGATATGGTTTAGAGTACGTGGGATCTCAACCATTTTCAAGATATATTTCGGCACTTCCTGTTTGAGGGGGGTCAGGACCACCCCTGCGTCTCATGACTTACATTATCATTTGATGCCCCATATGACACAAGGAACAAGAATATATATGGTTTAGGGATCGATCAGGATCCCTACTGTTTTTGAACTATTAGGTCATTTCCAATTCCTTGGGGGTGGGGGTGGGGGATGACCCCATAGGCCAGATCTAATATACCCCATATCTTGCATATGAGTCAGTATATGATTCTGAAGACCCTATTTTATTACCTCTGACATTTTTTTATTTATAGGTTATATTTACTATTTCCAATAGAGTCTACAACTTCTCTCATAGGGTTCTAGTCTTGTGTGTCATATATTATTTTTTGTTCATTTTACTGATGATTCATTTAAATATGCTTACCTGCTGGGAAAAATATGTCAATGGCCTTATCTAGTATTTCCTTGTATGATGATGATATGCACATATCAACTGTTCTACTTCCACCACCAGTTTTTAGTTTCACTTGCTGGTATTTGTTTCAGCTGTTGTCAAAGTGCAACCACCCAATGTTTATTTTCATTGAGGTTTTGGCTTTCTTTGTGGCTGGTTTCTGTAATTTTATCATGAAAGTTTAAATTAATTACCGGTACTCTAATGTTAACAAAAATTACATTCAATAAACTATCTGTATTGATGCTATCTGACCTATAAATTTAGCTACCTAAGTATTAATTTGTTAAACCTCTTCAAAACATGTATATGTATACACTCTGTACACGTGGGATAAGGTTTATATAGCCACCCATATTTAAGGACTCATGAGACATTTTTCAATTCTAGATACTCATTTATTAGCATCTGAAGATATTTATGCCAAAATATTCAGGGTACATTAATTACCAGACTAGTTTTGGAGCATGATCTTGGATTTTGCTTATTATGGCATAAAAATGCAACTTCATGCCTATAAAAAATCATCCCGTACGAAAATGTTGGCCGTTTTCCGGCTGGACCCAGGGTGAACTTAGACGTATTCCGGTTAAAAAGTAACCGTACTTAGGAGTATCAAAGGCGTACATGGAAAACGCTTTGCATGTTAGACGGATTCCATCTTATTCATAACCGGACTTTACCTCAAATCTTAGCCGTATTTTCAGCATCTAGCTGTTATTAGTTAATTTATATACCGCGGTATATATGGTATGTGGTACATATTAGAGATGGCAATCGATTGCAGAATTGCTAAGCAGTTAATTGCAATTCGTTCCAACAGATTAATCGGTTACTCGATCTTCTTAAAATATACGCATCCATGTCCATATGTCACATTTTACATGTATTAGAAGAATGAATTCTGACTCTGAGGTAATCAAACTTATAAGGTAATCAAACAATATACATATGTTTTGTGCCTATTTTAGATGATAAAGAAAAAGTGAGCCTGCACACATATCCCATGCTTTAACATATTACCTGACAATACTCTAAGGATACACAGCAACTGGAGTTGTGCTTACATTTATTCAGAAATTGACTAAATAAAATTCACAATAACATGTTGAAAATCATTTCCGCAAAATATTGTACCTGCTAAATATAATATGTTTACAGTACCTCCTTTGGCAAGTTGCGTGAGGTATAATTATTACTATGAAAAATTCTTGTCATCATGACATCTGAATGACAACAAACTTCAATGAATCTGGGAAGTTCAGTTCAGCTATCAGTAAACTTAAAATGCTGGATGTACCTTAATATTCAAGCTAGTTTTTCTTTTCCTGATGTTTTCTACCAGACTCAAAAGATTGGTCCATGGTGATGTCGAGCTCGAGGAAAAATCTGAATCTAAAAAAAAAAACCAACATAATTCAATTTGAATATTTTGAAGCAGATTGACACTGATGTTCTACATATTTTAATTAACAAGTAATAAAGCACACACACCTTAATCTATATCTTAAAAATATTAACCCTAGTGAATGTGACCCTGAATCAATTAGTGCTCCTCTGACCTTTTCCAAAAAAAAAAAGAGTAAAATTAATAAATTATTTCTATTTGTTTACAAGAGGGTGGGTGGACAACAAATTACCCATTAGATCTAACTCCAATTTTTTCGACTACAAACAGTTCTTATATTAAGTAAAGAAAGAAAATATTCCATAAAATTAAGCTTTTAAATTTGAGAATTTTGAAATATCTTAATTAATTCTTACAGAACTCTACTTATAAAGGAGACCAATACAGTTTAAAAATATAAAGATGTAACCGTTCTTGGGAGAATAAATCAAAACACCAAGACGATTGTAGGGTTCGAAATATATACATATATACTGATACGTTGTATTAATCGTTTGAATCGATCGTTTCACCCTAAAACAATACATAAAACATATAAGCACACCACTATAACAATACAAACGTTATAGACATCACAAACATGTATAACATACATTTACTTATAGGTCAATCATATATCTTTACATTTAATTGCAATACACGATAAATATGAATTTTTATGATGTATAACATTTCCAACTATTAGAAACATTACTCTTAATATATAGATTATATTAAAACTATTTATAATAATGAATTTCAACAGATAGTTACCAATTTATGGAACTGAGTGCACGACACTGCATGTACGTATCAGCGGATCAGGCTCATTATGACAACTTGACCTATTTAATTTATACAATATTTAAGATCTTGTCTACACAATTAAATATATGACATATACTGCTCAACGATATTTACATTGTACTGTATTCAAAACATTCACTCTACACACTCATACTTATTAACTTTATTTATTACTTTATTTTCATCTTTAACCTGGGCTATAAAAGTTTAGAATTGTATTTATTTAAAGAATTACTTACAGGTCTAAGTCTGTATGCTTTGTCTCAGTCTGTGTTTCAAAAACACACCTGTCTTGTTAGAAGTCTAGCTTGCAATTAAAAATAATGCAAAACCAGAATACAAAAGAATATCTCCCCCAAACTCTGTCAGTAGTGACCAATACTGACCAATCACAAACCATAAATATAAAACTACCTATCTTCAAATGGAATAATCCAAACCATGGAAATAAACAAACTAAGCGGGCTATACCATTATTTAGAATAGGGATGTTTAAGTTTACACACAAGTGAAAGATGGAAGATATGAATGAATAACTAAATAATGCTAAAAATAAAACTAGGTCAAACTATCACAAAGACACAACCTAATCCATTCATTACGGAAGCCTGGTGGTGCCACGTAGAAAAATATTTTATCTGGCGGCCGCCAGATAATTTTCTGGCGGCCGCCAGAAAATTATATGGCGGCCGCCAGATATTATATGGCGGCCGCCAAATATTTATCTGGCGGCCGCCAGATAATTTTCTGGCGGCCGCCAGATAACACCTTGCTTCCTGATGCGCGCGCATGTTTTAACGTGAGATTTTAGGAAGGGGTGTATACACCGAAGCTAGCTTGGAGTACGCTGTAGTTTCATTGCAAAACCAACCACCTTCAAAAAGTAAGTATTGTAGTGTGATGACTTCCTTTTTAATTATTTAGTTATATTATAATTTTTGAAAATATGATACCAAATATCAATAACAGAGCTAAAGTTTTGAAATACTGGTGGCGTGGAATGTAGATTAGACTTTTTTAAAAATCTAGAATGAATTAGATGTTGCTTTCTGCTTTGTATCTAATTGTTAAAGCTATACACGCTATAAACTTTGTGTACTGAGATAATTAAAATGATTAGGTCAATAATTAAAACATTGAAAATAAACACTTTTTGGAAATTAAGACAATTTTGTTTGGTTGCGTTTAAAAGTTATCAATTATAATTTAGAATAAAATATTTATCGTTGGAGTCCAACATTAAATACCCATTTTGAATAGCGCCGCCCAAATTAAATCAAGTGACCGCGAGGAAATCATAAACAGAAATGGCGTCGAGAAAGCGTGGCAGGCCGTTTGGTAGTGATTTGACGTTATCTCAGCGAAAAGCGAAAAGACAGGCCATTGATCGAGGAAGAAGTAGAGAAAAGGTTTATATAGGAGCTCATTTCCAAAGATGGAATAGAGTTAAGGAGGAGATGAATCTTGTTAACCACGAACTTGCTGGGTTCTTGCTTGACAGGTTTGTATGTTTTATATCTTAAAATTCTTGTTATGGAAGTCTGTAGGAAATAAATATGAAACAGTTATACCTGCAACAGAAGGCTATTAAAACGAGAGCGCCTTTTGATGCTATTGCTTCGTCTACATGATTATACATAAACTTTTAAAATGCGGAGAACGGCTTTTGAGGCCCCCGAAGGGGAAATATCAGAACTGCAATAAAATGGTATTCGTTTAGAAATACTTAGAACACCAAATACTGTGCACGTTAAAATTATTTGAATTTATTGATGTTGAAAAGAAGAATAACGACAGTGACACTATTAAGTATTTATCAATAATTTTGTGCGGCTATGAACAGAGCAAACAAGGAAAGGTTGTTTCCTCCACACCTGTCCATGGCCATATGAAAACAGGATTAACACATCTACATGGACTATCTGACATTTCTTCAGCAGAGTCTGGAAAAGCATCTGACCCGTAAGTGATTAAACTATCTCTTTATTATAGCCCCCCCCCCCCCCCCAAAAAAAAAAAACCCTGGTCATTTGTTAGTTTTTCATATGTTTATTGATATTTCTTTCTTATCAGTGTTATATCAGGAGTGGAGGAGATGGAACGAGGTCCATCAATCAGGTGAGATGCTGTCATTATTTCATTTGATCAGTTTTACTCTCAAAACTTTGATGGTTTTTGCAATTATGCCCTATTCCTATGATTTTTCAGCAAGAAAGCTAAAGGGATCAAGTATTCATCATCATTTTTGGATCCGTTAGAGTAAGTTTAAACTCAGTATTAACAGTAGTTAGACAAATTGACACTCTAAATGCATATATGAATGCTCCTATTCCATTTATGGAAGTATCGGTTTTAGGCTATTGACAATGCAGTGTCCATCAAATATATAAATTGAAAAATAACATCATATCTAACTTGTACAGCTGAGGGTTGATAGAAGTAAACTGAATTTTGTTGCTGCACAACCTATAACAGCTACCATCATCTGACAAGAAATTTTTTATTTAAAAGCAGTGATATGCATCCCAGCCAATGTAGGTAAAAATAATTTCACAGGTTTATTTAACATACATGTGTAGGCTGGACAAGAGAAAAGCTGCCGGGATTTGCAGAAATGGGCTGGAGATATTGTCAACCACTTCTGGTATACATGCAAATCAGCTAATAGCCTTGATGATTTCATGGTATGAATTCTTTATTGTTATATTAAATTTAAATGCACAAGTTGATTTTGAGCAAGATATTAGAAGCAAATTTGTGCTTTGTAAAGAAATTGTAAGAGATCCAAAATACAATTCAGTGTTTCCCAATTATTGTACATTTGTTTAGGTAATTTCTTTTCTCCTTGTAGGGAATGTGGGTTGGGTAATGCACCATGTTGTTGGGGAACACAAATGGTATCTTCCATACAGTGAAATGGGAACCAGTGTTTGTGCACATGACCCTTTGTCTGGAGAAGTCAGAGGAGATAAAGAGTATCTGAAGAAAGGAGGACCTGCCCATGAAGCTCTCAGAAAAGTTATTCTGAACAAGAGATTTTTAAATAACATCCCGTATTACCTGAATTTTAGGTACAGAATCTCAATTTATCAAATGTTGCTATAAAAAATGTAATTTTTAAAAAAATTTAAATTTCAAGAACTAAAATATTAAAACCATTTTGTTTTTCAATTAAGAAGTACATCAGAGCTGGAAAGTTTCCATAACCATATGCTCATGTACTCTTCGAAGCGTTATTCCTATACTCCTCCAGTGTATAGGGCTAGAAGCATTTTGGCAGCACTGGATTACAATCACAGCATCAACAGACAGCCCATCATCAATAAAGATGGAACAGTTAGGTAATTATTTTTACATATCAATGGTCAAGATGAACAAATGATAATTTTCAATGAAGGACCATTTAACCTTTATTTATTTCACATTTTTACAGATTGCAAAGAACTTATAACAAGAAATCTGGTAGATGGACAGTCTATCCTGTTAAGGAGAAAAAAAGCTAAGACCATGTTAGTTCCCTTCTCAGGAAAGTACTTGAGAAACGGTTGGAAGACAAGGAAGGCTTCCATGGCAGAATGGAATTGGAGGCAGGGGATCCAAGGAGACTGTCAAGGACTGTAGCTCCCAAGCTTCCACCTCCAACTGCTGAGCTTGCAGAGGAAAGAAAGTCCCGATTTTCAACACATGACATTGAATAGACTTTAGCACTCAATGATAAATCATTGTACATTATTTGTAATCATTCCTTATGATTATCACTCATTTATTTATCAATATAATTTCTGGTTATATAGTCATTGCAGTAAAAGAAGTAAAGTCCAGATACAAATCATACATGTTTTATTTTGACATATACTGAAGTAAAGCATATTGATTTTTCACAAAAAATGCATAAGTACATTCACAGCAGCAAGTTAAAAAAAATAGAATCTTTATACACTATTAAAATTTTTACAAATAAATATGATTGAGGCATGTACAACTCGGAATACTCACTTAAGAGGGCTGGATGGTTATGACCAATTTTAGGTAATATAAATGGAAATTTTATCTTGTGAAAAAGAGTTCCAAAGAATGGTATAAGGAAATATCAAATTTTAAAGCAAAAAAATATGGAATTTTTCTCAATCACAAAATAGTTTACAGCTCAAAAATATTATATCAAAATATTAAAGATAAATCTGACAGGAAGTTTGTTGACCATCCAGCCTCCTTAAAGACATACTGGTAAACAAAAATAATCCTCAGCTTCAACCTAAGCGGGAGGGAATGTAGCCAACATATTGGCCGTACTGGTCTGGATATTTATCACGAATAACCCAAACACAACAGCTGGGTATTACTCTGCGCACTCCTACGCCAAGTCGGCCATGGTGCCACAAAACAAATTGGCGGTAGGCAGCATGCCCCTTTCCCTTGTTGTAATCCTCCTCCTGAGGTAGGGCCAGCACATCCTGCCTGTACATTTGGGCTACAGCGAGCACCAATTCGTCGAGGACAAGTAACTGGAAATCCTTTCAAAATAAGTCATTTGAAGATCTTACTATAAATTTACAATAATTTTAAGATGTCTTATTTCATAAAACATTTTAAATGTCTATATTATCAGGAATTGGTGAAATTTTGGAATACTTTATAACTCTGCCTAATAACATTTCTTCTTATATACTAGTATATCACAGTTAAAGTTAACATGATAAAGTGATGATAGCTTACAGGCAACTGCGACTGGCACTGATTAGCTGGTCTTCCACAGCAAATGCGCTCTGCTTGTGTTGGCATATCCCTGCACTTTAGACAAGAACACCAACTTGGTGGGGCGGCAACAAGTGGTGGATGGAATCCTCCTTGAGGGGCTGACCTGTCAATCAAATGGAGAAGAATGCTAGGATGCCTCTCTCCAGTCTGCAACAACAGCAGTCTCATTTCCTCATCTGTCATCTCATTAATTCGGGCCTATCATTCAAAATATGTACATGTAATGGAATCAAGTCAAAATCAAATTGCAAGAAAACACCCAACAATTATGTGAAATATTTAAATGATGTTCTTTTTAGTACTTACTTGTAAATTCCTCTGCCTCTCTTGGAGTGCAGCAGCTGCAACATCCCCCTGTGTTGTTCTCTTGCACTACCTCCTCTTCCTCCACGACCACCCCTGGAAGTTCCAGCTGATCTGCCCCTTCCTCTACCTCTCCCCCTTCCTCGTCCTCGTCCCCGTCCCCTTTTTCTGACTGGACTCCCAGAAAATGAACTTGTATCGCTAGATGGTCGTATTTGTCGGTCTGGACTGGATTTCTCGCTTGAACTTGCCTATCAAAATTGTGATTAATAAGTTATATATATTTGTTTTTTGAATTGTTTTTATATTAACGAAAAAAGGGGAAAAATAAAGTATGGTACTCGTAAACGCAAATCTGTAATAAATGTCAAACCCCTCCGTGGGGCCCCACGTCGACAGATTTGTATATTTTGTGGAAATTTGACCCTGTTACAAAATATGCACGGGGTGAATTCACTCCATGATAAAGAATGCATATGAAATAATTAAGTCTTCCATTTAGAAGAATTATTAAAAAAGAACACTAACAAAACTAGGGATTTTTACATCGGTAAACAATAACATGCTTACCTCTGGATCCATCTTGAGTTGAAAGTTTTCCCGCGCACATGCGCAGAGTTGTTGTATTTCTTCTTCCTTCATAAATATGCATGAACACGCTCACAAATTTTAAAGCTTGATTGTCCCGTAATTAGAAGGTTTCTTCTCCCGATAATCGGCACACACATGTTTTTTAACTAAATTATTACATTGCTAACTTAATTTTTACTTTACCGCACAGTTAAAAAAATAGTATTACGGCAGCGTGTATAGCTTTAAACATTGTACTTCAGGGTTTTTAAACTGAAAAATATATTTTAACAATATAAAACATTAACTTAAAAGGACTGTTTTCTAACCTGTATAAGTATAAGCAACATACTGTCTTCTGTATGTTTTAGTTTTGGTATAAAAGTTTAAATAACACATATTACAGTCAAGCCTGCTATTATAGTAAATGATAACATTGACAAAATTAAGTGATGACCTATGTAGATTTGTGCAAAGTTGGTACATTTTCTACCGATGCAACGTTTAAAGTTTTTTTTTGGTAAAGATTCGGGATACTTTTTCGTTGAGAGATATAGCGGAGGTAAATGATCTGCAACGTCAAAGAATCGTGCTTATTTGACATAAACATCGGATTTTACTGCTGGTTTTTTGGGGGTTTTTTTTGGGGGGGGGGGGGGTGAACGCTTACATAGCTTTATAAAGGCTTTTGATGATTATACTCAAATTTACCAGTGTGAGGTAAGGAGAGGTTTAGAAATCGACTCCGTTGTTTCAACCATAAACAAAGTGGCCAGCTCTTGTAATACAATTCAACAAAAACAAACAACACCTTTTTAATTCAAAATTTGAAGCTAAATTGCTCTTGTGGGTGAGTCGCCGATAACAGATTGAATATAAAAGGAAAGGGTCATACAGTGACTGCGTAGTTCACCAGACAGATCGATGTATTATGTCTCGGATGAACTTTAATTAATTATATCTGTAACTAACGGACCCCCTCCTCACTTTCTGTGTGTAGTATGCAACACGTCGATGATGACCACATATTTTACTTATAAACAAACATATCTCAATAGATTATTTTTTTTAATTATAATAAAAAAAAACAACAGCTGTTGTTTCTAACTTTTAAAAGAAATTGTTAAAAATGAGTATGAATGCCTTGGACATTTACATATACAACATATGCATGCAGAATCATGAAGTGTTCTGTTTCTTGTGATCAATTCTTAATTCAAAGTTTTGGGATTAGTGATGTTTTTATGATTTTAAAACATTATTTTTCATTTGTTTGAAAAATATTCTTTTTAAACCTGTTGCAACAAGAAAGAACTTATTGTTAGAAATATCAAAATGGAATGATGCATGCAATCGCGGATCTTAATGATAGGGAAAAAACTTATTAAGGTCACTTAATTGGCCTCGACTCCCCTTCGGCAACTACCCTCGGATCCTTCCACCCCCCCCCCCCCCCCCCCCCCCCCACTCACGAGATTTTTTTTTGATTTCACACGTGATTAGATATGCCGATTTCAGATACAAATTGCATGATAAATCCCTCCTTGCAGTAGTGATTAATAATTTTCTCTTTCCCTGTTAATTTACTGTCATCAGTTTCTGTATACCATTAGCGCTAAACAGTTATGTTTGGATAATGAAAACAGACAATATTCCTTTGATCACATGCACAAATCTGCAGTAATTTTGTCAATGGCAATTTTTTCTTCTTCTGTTAATCATTATTAATGTTTAGGGCTAACATGCGTACTCTCTCTCTCTCTCTCTCTCTCTCTCTCTCTCTCTCTCTCTCTCTCTCTCTCTCTCTCTCTCTCTCATGTTAAAAACCTGCAAAATATTTGCAATAATCAAGTTTCGATCATTTTAGTAACATCGTAGTCTTTTCGGACAGCCAGTTTTACAGAGTTATATATAGCTTGCAATACATTCAAGGTGATCCAGTTAGTTTGATTTAAAGGATCCGATCCATTTTATGACCTAATTTTCTAACCTTGAATATTTATTATGAATTAAATACTCTTACATTGATTCGAAGCAGCATTTTAGAGTAGAAAAGAAATTACCAAGAGAACTTTTGAAAAATGTTTTATCTAAGCAGTAATCAATTAATGAAGACTGCAACAAGATCTATGTGGAAAACTAATTATATGCACTAAATGCATAAGATATATCTGTTATGCATTCAGATTCATAGAATTTGGGGCTAATATGGATCGGAGACCTCAGTCATGATCTTTTGCACCATTTCAGGGTCAGGAAACCTAGACAAAAAATAAAATTTTGATTACTTAGTAATCGAGTATTTTATTTCAATAAGCCAATTTATCGTTCGTGACGAGATCTAAGTTATGTGCCTATGGTTATCAGATTGTCAATTTTTTAATGAACAGTATATAAGTAAATTAACTTTCCACTAATGCTCATTCTGCTGTTCACATAACTAGTAATTAGTTATAATTGTAACCTCTTATGTCAAAATTTAGAATAAAGAATTAGTGTTGACATACATATACTAGACAGTGATTAAAAGTATTTCAATGGACCAGGGTTTCCTTTATGGAGACTGCCACTAAGTAACATTTTTTTTAAACTGAAAAGCAGTTTTAGAGAATATCGCTGATCCGCTTTGTCTTTGTAAATTACTTGTTTATTACATTGTAACGTGTATTTACAGGATCACCAATATCCCTTCGGAGGTTTTTATTGGAGAGAGGTATTGACGAAGATATCGTGAGGAAAATGGAAGAAGAAAAGGTACAATCTGTTTGTATTGAAAATATCAAAATAAATGCATCTACAAATTAAATAAAAGTTTAACTTTTCGAAATGATCAATTATCACGACGACCGGAAGGCATTTAATGAATATAAAAGACATAATTTCTAAGGTACGATCTGCCAATAGTAAACCAAAAACGATCGATTACACCATGTACGTACATGTATATGCATTACTTTCATTTAAATTACAGATTGATATTGATGTAATCCAAGAAATTAGTGATAACGATCTCGAAAAATATCTTCAATGCAAAGGAGACCGTATTGCTGTGAAGGCGTTTGCAAGTGAACAAAAAAAATAAAGATACTGATAATGAAAGGAAATTGGCACTAATTGACAGCTTACGTAAGCGTATGGGAGTACCAAACATGTCAGACACAGATGATGAAGAAACGACAATCGGGAAAAAACGTCCATACTCATTTTCAAGAAAATTCAAGAAAAGGAAGCAAGCAGAAATCGCATCCAAACCGGACAGGGCGATAGTGGTTGGGTTTGCCATTTTTGACTCAAGTGCCAAGGCATACCGTCAAATTCGGGCACCATTAGGTGGAGGCACTCGTTATGCACGCGTGTATAAAAACACACGAAAAAATGAGTTGATAAAAATTATCTGTCCCCTATTTTTTCCGGATGGAAAAAATTGCCATGGCAATATCAACGATTACTCGTTTGACATATCGACGGATGTCCATGGCACACAGTTAATGCAGAACGAATCTATCGAAGAGATTACAAGACGTCTTGGATTAAAACATTTCCGATGTTACTTAATGGCAAAATGCCAGGCAGAGGATTTTCCAGACGACGAGAATAATCAAACAGAAGTAACATGTTCCAGTTCTGACAAGGGCTTTCAAATTGGTTCCTTTACAAAAACAGTAACAAAAAAACGAAACGAGATTGTCAAAAGAAATGATATTAAAGATGCACAAATTTCAAAGAGACAGACAGAAGAAAGTTCCGATACTGAAGAAAGCCTTCCAGATCTGATCCATGGCAACGGTTTTAGTTTAAGCGAAAGTCTGGAAAACGTCAGCGAAAATCAAATTACACCAAAATTTCCTGAGGGTCTGGGAAAAATGCCATGTAATGAAAGTAAGGAAGGTACTCTTTGTTCAAAAATCGATTTAGTAAAGAAGACTGCCATGACACAAAGTGCTAGTTTCAGTGGATTTATGGACAAAGATAATAACGAAAGAAACAACGACAATGTTATTGTGGAATACCTTCCTGATCTGTCTTCTTTGCCTGGCTCTAGTTCGGTCGATGCAAGTGGGACTGCTTTCTTGAGAGGAGCGTCGATTGATTACGAATCAGACAGTTCGGGTGTGATTCAGTTTGGTCAAATTTCAGCAGATAGTATCGAACTAGACGAAACCCTACCACTGGTGTGTAAAATTACGGTTCACAGAGGGCGAGTGGCTCGAGATTTAATAGATTTCTTCTCGCAGGAAAATATTCCGTCGCATAGTTCGACAGTCTTCGAAATAAACATGCTGAAAGAAGATGGTACACCAGAGGCCGCTGAAGATAACGGAGGGGTGATGCGGGATTCTCTTACTGAATTTTGGGATACTTTTTATTTGCAATACACAGAGGGAAATACGTACAAAGTACCCGTACTAAGGCACGATATGACAGATGTACAGTGGAAGTCAGTTGCATCCGTAATCAGAATGGGTTTCTATCAGGAGAAAGTATTTCCAATAAAACTCGCCCCGTCTTTCATGCAGCAAGCAATTTTCGGTGCTTGCACTGAGTCGGATCTAATTGATTCCTTTCTCAAATATGTTTCAGCGATGGACAGAAGTGTGATCGAGAGTGCCCTTAAAGATTTTGAAACTGTTGACAAAGATGAAATATATGATGCATTGGAACAATACGATGTGAAGAAAGCCATCAATGCGGAAAATACAGAGCGTATCGTAAGAGAAGTTGCACATAAAGAATTGGTACAAAAACCAATGTTTATAGCAGACTGTTTTTACAAGGTTCTGAATGCAACCATACTTGTACAAGAAGACATGTCAGTTTTGTACTCAACGCTGGAACCAACACCAAAGAAAGTACTCAATTCCATAAAGTTCCCAGAGCAAATGTCCTCAGAAGAGAAAACTCTCAGTCAATACTTGAAGAAACTTGTACGCGAAATGGATGATCCCCAAAACTTGCAGCTCTTCTTAAGGTTCTGTACAGGGTCAGACATAATGACAAAAAGCGATATCCAGATACGTTTCACATCCAGCAATGTATCCAGTAATGTGCGTTGTCCATCGTCTCACACATGCGGATGCGTTCTAGAAATTCCTCGAAGCTATTCCCAGGATCCATACGTCTTATTCAAATCTGATTTTTTGTCACTTCTAAGGAACAGATACTGGCAAATGGACTTTGTCTAATCAGAAAGTCTTTCCATAACATGATAAGAATAATCAAAATAATTCAAACAAAATGTTCAAGGTGTTTTAAGCAAAATTTAAAGAAGTCAGCAACGTTATTGTTATAAGAATTTCGTTTTAAGCATACATGTTTTTATACTTATCGTTTTTATAGATATGTCTTTGTTTAATGAATTTGATGTTTGATACAAAATATTTGTTACTAGTTTTAGTATTTGATGTTTCTTAAGCAAATAATTAGTATTTGATCTAAAGATATCGAGTTGATTGACAACAAGCTTAAAACAATGATATTATCTTTTTTATTTGAGTCTGATAGCGTCTTTTTAAATATAAATATGTTGTTTCGCTGTGTTTGTTTCACATATCTACACTTCGATGCATAATTGGTTTAGATGTCAGGTTGTTTTAATTGTTTTTTTTTTGTCAAAGGAAATGACACAGGACCGTCCATATTGCATACGCTGTATTGACAACTTTGGAGAGTGACCTTCTTTTGGAAGTTGTGTACTTGTTTTCTCACATACCAATTGTTGATGCATTCTTTATAAAAATTTGTTGATTAAGTAATAAATAGTTCTCATTTACATATTGTTTTTAATCAGAAGAATCCGAAACATGCATAAACATATAGTCTTCAAAAGTAGACATGTTAAGACAAAAGTTCTAACTTCTCTCCTTACATGTTGGGATGTAAATCATTTAGGACTGAGGTCCTTAGTTTTTCATACAATTTAAGTCCTTCACGCGCTGTTGTTGGTGGTGATAAATTGTTCTCCGTCATATATATTAGCAGCAGCTCAAACATTTCTGGATCACATGTAGATCTTCCTCTAAAAACACACTCTGACATGCAAATATTAACATCTCTCTGGTCAACAGTCTTCAAGAAATTCTTTGTGTGAAATATTTCTGGCATTGAGAACATAACAGTGGGTCGTCCATGTGGTACATTTTCGTTTTTGCTTGGACGAATTCTATGGGAATTCCAAATTGCTCTAACTGCATCCAATTCTCTCTGAAATGAATTTTTTGGGAAATAAGAAGGTTGATAATATAGTTGCTAATTCTTGTGAATTTCACCATCAAACACAAATCGTTCTCTTAAAATGATAAACGGAAAATTAGTTTATCCTTAAATTTGATATAAATATGCATTAAAGCAACCTTAAATATTAAATATTATTTCTATGATTATCAATTATCACTACAAATTATTATTATTATTATTATTATTATTATTATTATTATTTATCTATCAATTCAAGTTCACATATCAAATAGGATGGTTATCGAGTTGAAGTGATTACAGTTCGACGCATTGATGGTTGGATTTTTTTAATAAATAACAAGTACATGTATATAGGGTAGCTGATTTCCAGGAAGAGAGGATACATGTTTGACAATTTTACAACTACTGTCGATCTGTCAACTCGACTACTAGCATCTTTTGACTGGAAATGTCCATTGTCAACGTGTCACCAATCCGGCGACCTGCTGACCTACTTGTCTATAAACTAACTTTCTTCTTCTTTTAGGAGTCATAATCGTTTAATATAAAAGATTAAGATCTCGTCATGATAAAATCCGTTATGAAAAAACAAATAATTTTGATGAAGAATTAATTTGGTATGATTTTATCTGCTCTATCAGACAAACTACTATTCAATTGAAATCATTCGTGTCGATAGCCATTTTAGTGCTATATATATATATATATATATATATATATATATATATATATATATATATATATTATCCAGTGTCTTTGTCTGTGATAACACTACGTATCGATTTTGTACTATATAACTCATAATACAAATGACGCCAAATCGAGGCGCCAGCGGGGTTTGTTTATTTATATTTAGATATTTAATCGTACGATGGCTGAAATTAATAACGAATCATTCTTTGAATATTATGAGGCGATAATTTCGGTCGGGGCGTGATCAAATCTATCATAAAGCCCTTCGGGCTTTATTGAATTTGATCACGCCCCGACCAAAATTATCACCTCATAATACTCAAAGAATGATTCCTTACTGTAAATTCCTTATTTTACGCGAGTACTTAATTCCGCCATACAGCTGTTTTGCATCAAATCGCGAGAATATAAAAACGCGAGCACCAATTTTTTGTCATGGTTTCATAGAGCTCAAAACTGTCTGAAAAATAAGAGCGAGATTTTAAAATCAGCGAGGACTGCTTCTCGCGATTTTACGCGGAAATTAATTCGTCGCGTTTAATTAGGAATTTACAGTATTCCTTATATATATCTGCAAATTCACTATATTTGAACCTCACATCCGCCCCGGTCGGAGCTTGAAGTTACATCCTTAATGGAACCTACTCTCCTAGCAGTGAGCGGCCACCGCGCTAACCACTCTGCAGTGCGCTCGTCGCTAACTACACGGTCGTTTGAAATACAGATGGAATACAGTTAAGGTGGAATTCTACACCGAAATTTTTTTTTAATGTATCGTTAGAGTATCATTTTTGAAGGAAGATTGCATTGTTCGAAGAAAGATATATGCCCCTAATTTTTTATACCATTTTTGTTGTTTTTTTTACGAAAAGGTGGAAAATCTGTTTTTGTTGCAAGCAACGCACTGTAGAGTTTCATATTTGATGTAAATAAATGCATAACACAAACATCTAATAAACCGAAAAAACAAATCATATAAAAAAAAAATAAGGGCATGTATCCTTCTTTGAACACTATTCTCGGCCGGGTGGAATAATGAACTTCCCAGAGAGAGAGAGAGAGAGAGAGAGAGAGAGAGAGAGAGAGAGAGAGAGTATTTAATTAAAGCTCAACTCCAGTATTTGTTTTCTCACTAACCTGTACTAAAGCTGTGAAACAAAACTGTATCAGACTTATATCGACAGCACTACCAGTGAAGTCAGCACGATTCTTTAATGATCCCAGGGTATCCATCCAAAACTGAGAGCACTCCTTTCTAAGTGTACACCAGAAACTTTCTATTCTTTGATTATGCATGCTTGCGCCATATAGAAAGCTCTCTTCTCCTGACAACAACGACTGCATTCGCGCTATGTCTCCCCTTACCAATTGAGGACACCCAAGTAATTCTGTAACCGTTTCCATATCGTATCCCGCGATTACACGTGGATTGCTGCTTGTATGGTACACATTTAACCACATAATTTGCCTCGAAAATCCATCAATACAACCACTGATACATAATCCGTATGGTTTTAATTTGTCGTAAGAATCCACGTGCCACAAATAATTTGGACCTTTGGCAAAATACTGTCTTCTTCTCAAACGGCCCTTCCTTCTAATTTCAATGCCCATGGGATCCAGAATTTGCATTAAACTATAAACCACATTCCTCGGAACTGTCATACCTTCTTTGAGACACTTTTGATGCATCCATCTGTATCCATGCATGCAACCAGATCCACGAAGTTGTGTGTAAATAAAAATGGCGACATCAATGATATCAGTGTAATTTTTGCGACGAAAAAGATTTTGTCGACATAACACTCGTTTTAGAGTTCTTAAACTAATAATAATTCGATGATTAACTGCCAGAGAATACAAAATTTCTTTGTAGGTAAACCCCATATGAAAATAAAAAGCAACGGCTGTGTCAACGTCCATCTTCTTACACTCTCCTTTTGCAAAATAATTTATGTGGCGGCCGCCAGATAATTATGTGGCGGCCGCCAGATAAATTATGTGGCGGCCGCCAGATATTAAGTGGCGGCCGCCAGATAAATAAGTGGCGGCCGCCAAATAATAAGTGGCGGCCGCCAGAAAATTATCTGGCGGCCGCCAGATAAAATATTTTTCCTACGTGGCACCAACAGGCTTCCGTAATTCATAGATTGTAACACATCATAAGTTTTATGTTCATAAAGATCAGGAGCCCATTTAACTGAAATGTGTAACCTTATATATATAATTATGACCTTGGGATTTATGCTATATTATTTAGTCCTGCATCCATGTTGAGTTCTGAATCTTGTACTTACTTCATATTTGGGTTGTTATATTCAGTAGTATATTTTCACTATGTAACTCTATATATAGACAAATAGTCAATAATTGTAATATACTAAGCTATAGTCCTAAAAATATTGACCATTCAATATTTTTTTTAACATTGACCAGCTAGGAATAATATCTACCAAAAATATTCCCTCTATTTCAATTTATTACTTCTGATTCGTAAGTGGTGACATAAATAAATCTTTGCAACTCAAAAAAAATTTAAGTCATAATATGCAATCAGTCAAGGCAAGCTAGTAAACAACGGACACACAATGCGATGGTTTGCTATCAAAATGGATGGAAAGATTTGCGTATCATTGTGAAGTAAAATATATATATCTTTAGTTAGATTTTCATAAACAATTTAATATACCTATATAGTTAAATGGTTGTATGCAAAATGACTCACATGTATTAAATATAATTAAAATGATATTTTTTTAAAAATGAAATCTATCAAGAGTCAATTTACTCTACTGTATTGGGAATAAATACTGTATTGGGAATAAATTGTAGCACACATGATTAGTAAAACAAAATGTAAATGTTATTAGAAAGTTCTTAATACCAAGAGGCTCATTTAGGCTATGTATTGATAAGTATTAAAACAAAATTATTTCTATAGCTTACCATTCAAGGATGATGAAGGAGCACCAGCCAAAAGTGATTGTCCAGTAGTTAGAACAAAGAGTTCTGAGCCTGAACTCAAGCTGGAATGCGTCTTCATCTTCAACCTTACAACCATCCGATAAGGAGATGTGAAACTCTGAGCTGGATATTTCAAACTTTGATTCAACTGTAAAAGACATTTGTTAAATCTAAAGATTGATTTCATAGTATACTTTATTTGAAAATGGGACATTAAAACTAATTAAAACTATAAAGGTACTGCGAGCACTACGCATACATATAATCCCATGATTCAGAAATAAAACCCCTCATTCCTAATTGTATTTAGCGCATCGGCGGGTCCATCTCATATCTTTATTCTAAGTAAAACCTTTCGGTAGTAAAACACTCAAATGAAGTTGATTTTTCTTTATGTTAAAGCATTATATCGCTTACATGTCACAAACCAAATTGTCCATTACATTCATTTTTAATTAATTATTTGACCTTGGATTCTGTTATAATTTGTTAAATATATAACTTTGAGTTGTTTATGGCTTTTGGTTTTTATTTCCTTTTGACATTATCTACCGGGTAACAATATTCTTAATCTTCCAATATATGACATTGATCCCTGATATATTGTTATTTATCAGGCGAGAATTTCTTGCTTTAAAATTAATAATAATGCAAAGTTTTGAGTAAATCGATCCATTTGTCCCATATATTTATGGGAAACCCGAAACATTTGTTTAATTAAAATCTAAAAAAGGGAGGTTTTCAAGAAACAGTTTTTACATTTATTTTGCAACAGTTTATTTGATTTGCGGGGTCAATATGGGATAAAGCGGCATAAATAATCCGGCCTCTGTAATTAAACAGGAATTAACTTATTCTTACGAATATGTGAAAGCTGTCTAAGGCCCTATGAAGTAAAAGATTCATTGAAATTTGTAATTGGTATAGAAATAGAGGATTGGAAAGAGAAAATGGGTACAGTTTAATTGTAATAGAAAGAATATGACAATGTCTATGTTTAGCTATGGAAAACCTTAAATATATGTTCATTAATAAATTGCATTCAGTTATTAAAAGAGGATTCTTGGAGAAGCTATAAGGGATGGTAATTTAACAGACATATCTTAATATGATAATCAATATGAACAGATTATCCCATTACTATATACATTTTTTTTATATCAAATTCAATATTCAAAATTATGTTCCGGTCCATTATCTGTACAAAAAATATTTTGTTTTCTAATTGCATTATGCATACATGCATACATATACCTTTCATTTTTAGCTCCTCCAACTTCTGAGCCCCAAGAAGGCTGCCGGAAGTTTTGTTGACATTCCAAACTTTAAATATCTTCATTGTGTTACATGTATCTACAAAGTTGATTTTTTTCAAACATTATTACCGGTAGCTTTATTTATTCCTTCGATATGTTGGTTGCCCCATCCTGAGGCAATCAAAGCACAAAATGGAAACAGATTTCTTTACTAATGTCAAATAACAAAGTTAAAAACCTTTTAACTAAACAAATGCTTTACTGTGAAAAATATATGGGTTTTAATTTCCCCAAAGATGGCGGCCAAGGGATATAACTTTTGTAAAGTGAGGACTGGTCTATAGAGTATATTAAAATGAAATCTTAAGAAGACCTAAACACTAAACTGAATAAGATAAGTCGTATCATCAGGTTTTGTGCAAAACAAAACAGAATGACCGCATTGGCGGGGGAGGGGGTTATACAATCTATGCATGCAACGTCACAACTAACAAAACTATTTTTATATACGTACACTGATAAATATTTATTGGGTGCAGATATGTACATGTTAATATTTTACCACTGTCATTTATGAGTGTACAACACATATAAAATCGTCAAACTTACCGTCCATGTCAGATATCCGCTGCCGATAACGGTGCATCTATATGCTGTAGGCGCACGTGCTCGATCGCTCTTTATCATTACGTCAGTATACTGGGTAATGAGTTCCGAAATACTATTGCCTAACATCTATTTATAACTTATCTCGTTGTGTAGATGGCAGTATTTGAAAATGCAACAAAATTAAGTCACGATACAAGATAAATTATCTCTTTTTGTTGAGATAGCTATCGCAAAAAGTACGATAGTTTATCTTGACTGAACAAGATAAAAAGTCGGGGTTTGACGACAAATCAGAAAGTTATCATGACTTGACGAGATAGTTATCTTGACTTGACAAGATATGCTATGTTGACAAAAAATTATGTGGATGGCATAAATATGCCACCATACTTTGGTTTTTCATACGGGCTATGAAGAAAAAATCGGCAATGCCAGCTATCTTCATATCCGCATGAAACACCCAATAAAACCCCCACAAAGAAAGCATTTTATTGTTTAAATGTTTCCAAGAATCAAAATTCTGTTACAAAAATACCGTGAAAAGGGTTTACTTGTAAACCATATATAGTGAAATTGTACATTTTGTCAAAACTTTCCCGAATATGATCTTGCATCTGCACTAGTGCCGGATGATGTAGGGCACCCATTTACATCCAAGTTCCCGGGGACGTCAATTAGTTGTACAATGTATAACACACGTACCATCTATTTAGCAGATAAATTATTCCAACTTTTTGTCATATCTACTGATCAATTAGACCTTTATTTACATGTAACAGGTCAACTGATAGACTATCAAAATTGAAAGATAGTTTCAGAATTATTGAAACGTCAAAGTGATAACAGTTTGGCAGGACCTGCCTTAATTTACTAGTAACTGCACTCTGATTTTGAAATAGATATTGGCGAGATACGTGTAAATTTTTGTTGAATTTTACCGACGGAAAATGTTCAAAAATCCTCTGTCTTTTGACGAATAAAAGGTTAAGGTGGTATGGAACACCTCCATATTATGACGTACATGTACTTCCTATCGAAAAAAGCAATACAATCAAATATGTTTTCTTTCCCAAAATTGTTATCAAACAGCGTAGCGCAATGCGTTAGAGTATGACCTTTTTTTTAGTCAAATATAATAAAACTTGAAAAACGGTGAAAGTAATTTGTTTATAATTTACTTTTATCCATATTATTATCGACAGGTGTCCCATACCACCTTAACCAGCACTAACTTTAACACGTATAGGTATTCATAGAGACCCCCCTTCACAATTGTTTTTCTTTTTTCTGAAATTTTTATTTTGAACAGTGATAAATATTATAGAAATATTTGACTTAAAGAACAAATTTTACATATACAACGCACTAAATACCCATTCACTGGTTGAAATTAAATAAACAAGTTTAATTGGGATTTTCTAGCCAGTTGCAACAAAAAGAATGTATACATATATGTCATTCATTCCAATTTAGTTATACAAACAGAAATATATATAGCAGAAATAACACTGTTAATGTGGAAGGGAATTACCGCCAAAAGTCCATGTATCTTGATTTTATTCTTATTATGCTTACTTCTTTATTTTTTTAGTTTATTAACACTTGTATGTCACTTTATTGCTTTCATATTCCTGCTTATCAAATTCCACTTTGATTTTTTTTTTATTCTTTATGGTTTGCTCAATTCTATGTTGCAATATTCTCTTCTTATCCGTGTAAATTCTTACTTCTACATGTATCTCTGTTTATTGTACAAACGTGAATTCAATTACGCAAATCATAAAGCACTTTCAATAAAGACGAATACAAAATGTATGAATTTAATGCTGCATTATGACGCCAGGCGGCAGGTCCGCGCTTCAATTGTTGCTCCCGAAGATTCATGAGTACGTAACTAATAAATGGCATCAATATCATGAATTGGTGAAAACAAATCCAATTAAGGGCTCAGTGTAGGAATATGAAATAGATGTTATCAACTTTTTAAAACAATACATATGAATGATATACGCAGGCTAAAAAAGATACGCTTCCTTTTTATATACATGTAAAATTAATGCATATGTGCGGTTCTTAAAAAAATCCCAGGAGTGGGGGGGGGGGGGTTCTGAGAGATAAATTTGTATTAATTATTTTATTGGTTGTTTACATAAGTGTGAATTTTACAGGGGGTGTGAATCTGACCCCCATTCTAGATCAAAAATGCAATGTACCTTAATTATGTATATAAATATCATGGAAGCAGTAACGAATTATCATTTTTCGCATGGGCGGTTAATTTTGAACCGAGGGACATGTCATAGTTACTTGTGAACAGGACCGTGCATCCCTTTTTTCCCCTCAATTTTAAAAATATATAAATATACAATGGAAACAAATGTGAATAGAAATCCCACAGAGTCGTTAATTTCTGTTAATAATCGATTTGAGCCGTTAATATGTAGTGGTTAGAGACAAGAAATGAAAATTGCTTTTTTTCAATTGAGGGGGAATAGACGTGGGGGTGGTGCACGGTTCTGTCCAGAAGTACGTGTGGAACATGAAGATGGAATAGAAATGAAAGTAACTTAAGTTTAAAGGTGTTTTTGAAAAACAATAAAAGGGTCGGGGTACGTAATGCTTAGAAGAAGCTTGCCCTGTACACTAGTACGTGTGAATATCATCACGTGCATGAATCACTCTCTGACTCTCATTAAGCTACAATACTGTGTATTTCTGATTAAACGCGAGGAATTAATATCTGCGTAAAATTGCAATAAGCATACCTTGAAGGTTTTAAAACACAGATACACACTATACTTGTAATTTCTTTATTCTTAAAAAAAATGAATTGTGTTCATTGATAATCTTATTCAGGGAATAAATCAATTACTACTGCTGCCGATATCATGATTATTTAAACAATTCATGAACTAAAACAATATCACGATCTTACTCATTTTGAATATGAAGAATAGATCTCATAAATTTTTGTAATGAAAATACGTAGTTTTTGTAAATTTAAAATAAAGAAGTGGTATTTGTCAATAAATTACTGAACTTGATAATATTTGGTTGGACATAGTATGTTTTTGCTAAAAAATCTTTTCTAATTGAAGCTAATGCATTGTATTCTAACATATAATGAAATTCGTCCCCAATTTGGTTATTATTACACAGATTGCAGATTCTTTCGTGGCGTTGTAAATCATTCCAGCGACCAACCTCTATCGGAAGACGGTGATTAGTTGTTCTAAATTTTACGAGAATATTTCTAAATTTTCTAGATAGTGTGTTTAAATATTTTTCACAAACAAACGTTGTTTTAAAAATTCTGTAACTGATTCCTTTACTAGAGTTGTTGACATCACTGTACCATTTTTTAAGAAACTGATCTTTATGCTTTTGATTAATTAAAGCACTTATCCACTTTACACTGTAAAAAATCTTGATCCATCCAAATATTACTCATTTCTGTTGTAGTAAAAATATTATGTATACACTATAAAATTTGGACTACTAGATTTAAGGTTTAAAATAAATTTCAAAAAACGTAAATGTAAACGTTCGAAATCAACATTTTCAAAACCCCAAATTTCACATCCATATAACAGGACAGGAGTTACAACTTAGTCGAATAAATCAAGCTCAGTCAAAAGGTAAATTATATAATCGTATTTTTCTAATAATGCCGTACATGGCTTTTTGTGCTTGGTCACAAAGATGTTTTTTTGCCTTGCAGATTGATCCCGATCTTGAAAATAAAATACCAAATAGTTAAATTCTTTGAAAATTTCTATAACTTCGTCGTTAAATTCAAATGTATGTTAAGGAGCTGGTCCTTTCGAAAATATGACAATTTTAGTTTTTTTAACATTGACATGTCGTAAGAACCCCATTCTTGAGAAATGTCATCAAATAAACTTTGAGCTATCCCCCAATCATCAAAATCAACGACACGACTTATATAATCTACTTGATCATTCGTTTCTCTAGGAATCCATTCTATTTCTAAACGGATTTTATATACAAGGCAAATTTCAAAAGCTTTCATTTCAACTTCCTGTAAATCTTTTTTCATCCTTCTCTTTCTTACAATATACACAACGTTAAACTTTGTATTATCTGTAAACCACTTAATATTTTCTCCTTTTTAAGATGGTAATAAGGAGCACAACACTCTCTCAGCAGCTACTATTATAATAGTTCTCTCCATGTGAAACTCTTCTGACTTTCTGTGACTTTCTTCCTATACACCATGTCTGAACACAATACCCGCCTGATATAAATTATGCTTCATTTCTCTGCCTAGCTGCAGGTCCCAGTCTGAAAAAAAAATCGGATGGACAACCCTGGAGCTACAGTTCCGTGCGTGTTAAAAAGTTGCAGTTTACGGCGCACAAAAAAATTGCGATTGTTTTTGATATATTAACTCACTTCCACACAAATTCTGCTGATAAAATAGTACCATTAATTTCTCCGGGCAATTTACTACTGATATCGTCACTATACTTGCCTCAGACTTTCTCTTAAAGCTGACATATATGTATTCATAAAAGCTTTCGGTCTCCATATTAGTTTAGATCATTCCTCGTCTGCCACTGGGGTATACCGGTCGAGATATTACGGTCAGTTGCTTTCCGATCGAGGCATTCAGGTTGCACGGACTTCTAAATGCCTGAACAGTACATTGAAGTAAAATGTTTGTAAAAAAGAATATTTGCACAAATAGTGCTGTCTTACTTCGCATGCACATCGAACACGTGTGCCGTTCATACAGAATGCATAACGTCTGCATCTTTTTGAAGACCCCCCACAGCACTACATCCAACACAGTAGATTAATGATAGTAAATCCAAGAAAGTAACAACGTAACACCGTTTCCTTAGGTTTTTACAAAAACACTCCGTTTCTAAAATCCATGCGGTCATTGACATTGTTCGATCTGCCAAAGTGTGTGGTTTGCGCATGTGCGATGTTGTAACATACACAGGAAAAACGTTCTACAATTATCGAGAATTTTTGAAACATGTGTGCATGGATTTCAGTCTGTCTTGTTTCGTTGTTCATTGGATATTCCTTCCCAGTGCAGTGGCTGTCGTATTATTTTTGTTCAAAACGCGTTTCTGCAAGTGTTTTCGTCCAATGTAATGTGTTCGAGTGAATGAAATACCTGAATGCGGTGAAGCATGAATAGTGCTATCGGCCTTATATAGGGTTGAGCAGAACAATAGAAATCGACATCTAATATGGCGGTAGTCAGAGATAAAAGGGAAATAATGCGTATTTATGAATTCATGTCAGCTTTAAACACGCCATTTTTACATGTAAACAAACTGCACCACTTTAGTTTACGGGGCTGGTGTTGGTGTTTAAAAGGCTATCAGAGGCAAGTAAAGAGACGATATCAGTAGTAAATTGCATGAAGAATTTCATGGTACAAATTATCTCCACAGAATTTGCGTATAAATAAGGTTAATCGGTCCAAAACTAGCGCACGTTTTTGTGCGCAATAAATATACATTTTTTTTTCAGTTAACATTCAGTAGATTGTTAATCAGAGCTTCATCCCGTAAGTCTTATATTTCCCCGTACAACGAACCATTCATTTTTAAACTCCATTAATAACAAATCCTCGATAACAAGATTTTGCAATAAAATTTCACGAAATTCTTTTGGATAAAACGTCCATCGCGAAAACTAAATTGAATGCTATCGTGGGTAAATCGAATTTCAGACGGACGCATATCCACGACGGATTCTCCATTACCCGTTTTACCATGCGCGCGTTGCTTTTGTGATTCCAGGAAACTAAAGGTGCGTTCAGAATTGTACCGTTGGTGAAATTGAGATCTACCGTTTGCAGCACTGAGTTTCCATCAATGGACCATGGTAGTCATCGGTCAACAAGTGCTGCAGTTTATAGCAATCTTTTATAGGTAGAACCATGAACGATATTTTGTCAAATTCAAATAAAATTTAAAGTAGTCTTTGGTTACATTTGGTTACCAATTGTAACCATCTGAGCTTATATCGCAGTGACAAACATATTAACAAAATAACTATCATAAACGAAATTTGACTGTTTCCCTCTAAATCAGTTTACAAAAAAGCTTACTTTAATGATTTATTCTACTTACAAAAGTCATTACGATACAAAACTTTGTTTACAATTTTTATTCGCAATTATATCAAGAAGGCATTTGATACTACAGGTACACATGTACTAGTATCGCGAATTCTTTAATATTGTCTCAACTGTTTTGTTTGTTTTCCACGTTTTGGGTGAATATATTGTTTGCCCTATCCTTTTGGAGACAATATCTACTTCTTTAGACAATCCTAAAAAGGTTGGATCCGAGAAGCTTGAAAAAGAGGCAGAGAGTGGGTGATGAAAATAGGTATTTATTAAAAGAACACACTCAAGTAAGTCCTAATTATAATGAAAACAACCCGGTCTCGTTTGACAATGAAATAAAAACTCGATCAATAAAATGAGGAGACCGTGGTTAATTACAAAATAAACAATACTATAAACAAATAAAATGATACTGTAACAAATTACATTATAAAAGTTTTGACTTAAAAATAGATTACTAATAGATTGTTCCGTATGATGTCAGTGAAAATGAAAGTGAAAGTACATTGTTTACATTAGTAACTTTTAAGTCAGTCTTAATAAATATATGATTGCACGATCTTAAATTGCATAATATAAATATGTATACAAAAACATAATGGGAATAATAGCTAACTCATATTAAACAAATAAAACACTTACACAGTATTAAGAAAAGGATTTTTGCGCGTCATCTTTGCTTCATGAACGATTAGCAAACGAATTACAAAAAGCCTATCTCCCTACATTAAAGAGTTCTAATTGTTCTAGAGCGCTCGGCAAACCTCGGCTGATTCCGTAAAGTACATCGAGCGCCGAGATGTGCCGAGTGGCTCTAAATGAAACAGAGTTAATTCCCCTTACGCTGTAACAATATTAGAAATAAAATTTTGAAATTAAAAATAATTTTTAAAATGCCTGCGACCATAAAAAGCTATAAAACAGTATCGCGAACTATAAACACATTATACAAATCAATAAACATAATATAATGAGGGGGGGGGGGTGGGGGGAAGAAAAACAATGAATTCCTAAAAGTATTCAGTTCTCTAATACTATTAAAAACTTAAAATTGAAATAATGACAATAAAATAATTTACAAAATATAACAATACATAATATTACATACCTTGATAAGAGGCAGAGAGTGGGTGATGAAAATAGGTATTTATTAAAAGAGCGCACTCATGTAAGTGACGCGCATAGCCCAACTCTCGTCTGTCGCAAAAAAATTAGTTCTTGAAAAACTGACCAATGGAATTTGTTAAAATTGCGTATGTTTAGAAAAATGTAAGTAAAAAGACGATTAACGCGTAATAATAATTCACACTAAGTAAGAAACTACTTTTTGCTAAAGGGGCTCAACTTGAGTAAATAAGAGTCTATGTATGACACCTGGTGTTTTGACAGTAAATTGCTTCACACATATTGGATAACAAAGAAATTAGTGACATCAAAGAAAAATGAGTATAAGAAGACACAAAATGGACTTAGGATAAATAAACAATGCCAAACGTCACAGTAAAAAGAATTTGCTTAGTACATGTGTCTTGGCTATAAAATAGTTTAGGAATCTCACACTTTCAAAACCATTGATCTTACAAATAAACAGAATGAAAAACATAAAATCTTATATTAGACAATTTCACACAGTTTCCTTAATTAAAGAAAATTTAGAGTTATAAAATCATCTTTATGTTCATTTGAAATATTGAAATAAACGCTTTATATGAAACTGAATGAAAATATGTAAAAACATGTAAACAGTGAAAATATGAGTGTGACAATATACTTGTATGGTCATTTACCTTGCATTTTAATTCAGTATTGAGTCCGGTGATTATGAATGAGGCGTACCCAAACTACAAAAGCCAGCACATACACAGTCACATACCACATGGTATCGATAATGGTGGATTTAACTGAAAAAAAATCAACAAAATACAAAACATACTCTTTTAACATATGCCTTGTACATGCATTTGTTAGCAATATATCTAAAATTCCGACATTTTAATTTCTATTTTTAAATGATCGTCTTATATTTCATCTCTGTAAGACATATCATTTTGAAGTGGCTCATTACTATATATACCCCTTGAAGTCTTTTCTTAAATCAACAGTAAACTCCTTGTTTGTGATAAATAACATGATGCATAATTGTAAAAAAAAATTAAATAGGCAAAAAATTCAAAAATTTAATAAAGCCTAGACGGATTCGAACTCATAGCCTGGAATCTACAGGCATGATACTTTAACCACTGAGATATGATGATATTCAACCAAATAATTGATCCAATTTAACAAAACATATAAATCGCTATCTTGTGACACAGTATCTTGAAAAGTATGTCTTGATGAAGTGAGGTGTCTTTGAGTTAAAAGATTTTATTCACAGCTATATAGGTTTAAAAATATGAACAATTGATTATTTTCATAATTATTTTCATAATTAGGTATTTGTTTGGACGAATCGGCAATTTGATCAGACGAGCTAGTGTTTGTTCGGACGAATAGGATATTTGTTCGGACGAATAAGTTAATTAATATAACACACAGAGAGAGAGAGAGAGAGAGAGAGAGAGAGAGAGAGAGAGAGAGAGAGAGAGAGGACTGAGTCATAATTAGTTATTGTTAACTAATTCGTCCAAGCAGATAACTAATTGATCCTAGTAATAAATTATTCGTCCGAACAAATAACTAATTTGTCCGAACAAATATCTAATTTTTCCAAACAAATTAAATATCTTTGGTTTTTCGGGGGTTTTTTTTTGGGGGGGGGAGGGTTGCCCTTCCACGGCGCCGTATAATATCTTTTCGTGTATATACATGTACATGTAGTAAATAAAAACTTACAGTCTTCCCACTGGTATTCAGACCATATCTCATCTAGCTCTTGCTTCACTGCATGATGGCGGAAACCACGGATCAAAGTCGTTTTTCCTTTATTCGAAGATGTGTACTGTGTTTGAAAGAGATATTGATCAAAATTTCTTGTTTGCACTTTGACCTTCGACAAACCACCTCTTTTTTCTAACTCTGAACACAAACAGCCTCCTATTTCCTCGTACAACAAACCACTTTCCTTCATATTTCATAACTTCAATCAATGGTAAATCCCCAGCAGTTATTTTTTTCCACAGAATTTGACGAAATGTTTCTGGGATAGAATATCCATCGCTGAAATTGGATTGAATGCTGTCGTGAGTAAATCGGATTTCAGATGGATACATGTACACCACAGATTCACTGTTACCCATTTTTTTATTTGCCACCTCAAATAGAATGTTATTTGGTAAGTCGGGAAAAAAGGTAGCTATAATCGTATAAAACAGTGTGTCGTTTTATATAAACAGAGTAAGATAAGATCACGCCGCACTATTTGACGCTAGAGTTGTTAAAATTCCAGTTTAAAGAACACATGTATGTTTAGACCAATATGCATTGACCCTTAAAGTGTAAGACTAAAGGTAATTGCAAGAAGTAATCCAATAAATGCCGAGGAGGTTGGGCGTAATATTTATAAGTAAATAAGCAAGAGACTAGACTTGCTCAAGTTTCTATAATGTTATATTCATGGGTTTTTTTTTTTTTTATTTCTTTCAAATTTAACTGTGTTGCAGACATTTAAATTCCTGCTCTCTTCCATCCTTTAATACAACATGTATCAAACATATTGGTCGATGTTTTTCATCATTAACAGTTTTATAAAGAGCACTGCTTAGTAACCATAGAGATTTGAGCAAGTCTAACAGTAAGCTTAAATGAGCAGCTTAATTCCCATTTAGCAAAAATTTATTCTATATTGCAGTTCAAGTTGTAATTTCAATTGTGACATCTGATTTATCAATGTAAACATATAGTTTGTTTAAACTGAATTTCTGAAATATTCCCTGGAGAAATTATTTTATAAGATCACTAGTAATTTTATCTCGTGCAACCTGTGTGTACAATATTTCCTATCCTGCTTGTAAACTGTCCGAAAGTGTAAAAACAATCTTAAACTCCTCATGACACAAACGACTTCTCAAATTTTTTCAACTAGACTTTATGGGTAGAGATCAGGTTAGAGGGTTCACTTCCTCTGGTTGGTGATCTTATTCTTTGCATATAATTCAAAACGATAAAATGCAGGTATGTGGAACATTTTCTACTTTTTCGCCCACTTTCTGTCACAGTTTTCATTTTTCCAACTAAAATGTGTAATTCCAACAATGTTCCAGCGTCGGTTAATGTGTTGGCCTTTCTCCCTAATTTTATACACATTTAAAAAAAAAACACCGATTAAAGTTTTATTAACACTATTCATTTATGCGACGACAAATATTTTTTGAGAGAAAGAAATTGAAGTGATTAATTTCATGTTTTGAATTTATATTTAACTGTTTGTTAAAACAAATGTTAAAAACCATTTCATGACTCAAAAACACCCGCGAATCCAAAGCTTATGCGTGCATTTAAAGACACCGCTGGTGCGCTGTCTTAAAACTTGTACAGTATTCTATAGTTCAGATTGTCTGGTACCCTTCCCACAATTCCGTTCGCACATTATCTCAATGTACATTCGGATCACGCTCGCCCTTTTCCGTAACCGATCGCGATAAAAATTATTTTATCTTATTATTATTATACAATATTTATGAAGCGCCATATATAATTTATATTAAATTACTCTACAGCGCTGTACATATAAAAAAGTTATGGGCATTATAGCTAATAACATAAAGAATATACCTAAATACACTAAATTAAAAACTACATACGCATATAACACTAATTAAGCTTACTTGTATAAATCAATGCTGTTCTGTCTCTGTACTATAAAATAAAGTTTAAAATGCATATATATACTTAGGAATAGTCTGGACAAGCCTTGGTAAAAAGATAAGTTTTCAATAATTTTTTAAAACGAGTAAAATTTCTCTCTAATCTAAGATTTTGGGGAAGATTGTTCCACAATGTAGAACTGGCCACGTCGAACCACCTGTCACCATACGACCTAGTCCGCGCACGCGACTGAACAAGAAGCATAGAGCTCTCTGAGCGCAGGGACCTATTTAGCTGGTAGACCTGGACCAGTTCTTGTATATACAGTGGAGATGTTTTGTGTAAGGCTTTGAAAGATGATTACGGAAATGACAGAGCAATTACGATTGTCTCAATGGAGAGAGTGCCCGAACAGACTTGTGGGAAAGATGCAATGTTCAAATTGATTCCGGTTCAAGTTCCGGATTTTAGGGCTTATTTTTGCCGATTTTTTTTTTTATCAATTAATGCTAATTGTAAAAAAGATCGATTTGAAAAATTAATTACGAACATTGTTTTAAACATCTTAAAAAAAAAAACCAGGTTTTTTTTCCCGATTTACCGATATTTAAAACTTTAAGTATAGATACATATTTTAACATCGTATGGGATTAATGGAACAATTTATCTATTAATTTCTGAAAATAGTTCTCTCTCTCTCTCTCTCTCTCTCTCTCTCTCTCTCTCTCTCTCTCTGATTATACATCAATAGTTAGGTTCAAATGTATGCTATATGCCATTTTGGAATAACTTGTGCTAGAGTTCATAATGGTTCTTATTTTTAATTTTGCATGCACCATTTTAGCAATAATCGCCTATGCAGAGTTGTTATTAATAAATACTCTTCAAGTGGATATAATAACCATCGGCATAGAGGATGACAGTGTTTAATTGTGTGCCTCTATCAATAATTTGACAGAAAATACTTTAAAATCCTAGTAGGTAAAATCAAATCCCTTAGATAGTGCATTGTAACATATGGGTTTAATTCCTTTATCAGAAGGTGACCTGTCGTTATCTTTTGTCAGTGGTTTGTTTACAGTATATTCCTGGGCACTTATTCTATATTGGTTCAAAGAGCTTAAATGCTGGCATGCATGCATTATTTCGCATATAATTGTAAAAAATGTGAGATACCAGTGACATTCATTGAACCCAACTAACTCAGTCGTTCATATACGTACACTTAGTTAATCTTTAAATGATTGACAACTTCTTAACGTGAAGATTTAAAGGTACACGTATTGATTCGTGGTATCGAATGGTATTCGGTAACAAAGTCAAGGAAGTTGGTGTCATTCAAAATCAGCAGTCTAAATGAAAATACGGATTTACTCTTTTTAAAAGTTTGGAGAATTTCAAGATATCTTAATGGCAAGGTATGTTGGCTTATCGGCAAAGGTGTGACACTAAAGAAGTAATTTAAACTGTAGAAAAAAAAATAGTTTTAAAAACATTTGCAAAACCTTTTATCAATTTTTTAACATTCCATGACAATATTTAATTCCAATTGCAATTAAATTTTGATTTTACAGCTCGTATTCAAACCGACGAATGGCCAATATTCTAGACATACTAAGCAATGTCTATCTAGAATTAAACATTTACACAACTATTTACTTAGTAAACAGAACATGGATTGTTTAGTTAGTTTTTTGATCAACATTCCTTTTCTTAACTACTTAATTACATATGTACATTTTATTTTCTGTGTACATAGATTTATCATTGTAAGTGTTTTGTCATGAAACTGACTTGAGATAAACTTCTGGGTGATTAATTTTGCTTGTTTTCGGTAAACCTGTCTTGTCAGCAATCGATAAATCAGATTTTTTTATGTTTACTATGCATGCACATAAACAGAGACACTGTTGCAATATACAATACCGTATCAAATGCCATTGTTAAAAATTCTTTTGTCCATGAAATTTACAGTTTTTATCAATGTAGCTCCAAAATCATTATACAGGGGAGAGAGAGAGAGAGAGAGAGAGAGAGAGAGAGAGAGAGAGAGAGAGAGAGAGAGAGAGAGAGAGAGAGAGAGAGAGAGAGAGAGAGAGAGAGAGAGGTGCTACAATGATTTATTGTTATATACTATATATAAACCGTTACAAATAAATAAAACCTTCTTTATAATGCAGTTTAAAATGCATTTTCACATGACACAGTAGGGTAATAAAACAACCTTAAATGTATGCGTAGATGTACCTTACAACCAATATATTTTTATAACCATTGAAATAAAAATTAAGACCTTAAATATAAGACAAATATATATCGTACTATTTTTTAATGAAAGCTTAACTAAATACACGTAAATCCAAAGATGTTTACCTATTAAATCACACTACAAAATATACATTCGAATTTGTCTAGTTATTACATCCAACAGTTTGGAAGCAACTCCGTTTTTTGTGACAATGTTTTCGTACATGTGAGTTATATCGTATAATGAGCAAAAAAGCTGAAAAAAATAGAAATTGACAACATACAAATTAGTTTGAGTACGTATATACTTTTCCTAGAATTCTTTCTCAAGGTTTTCAGCAAACCAAAATGCATTCCCTCATAAAAAAAAAATAATGTAATTAAAAACACTTGATCTAGAATGCTAGATTTTGAAATAAAATATATATAACCATGCAAGACATACAAACTCTTAATTACTTACTGTACAAAATATATCACGAACACAATTGTTCTTATATTTTTTTTGCAGTGACAGTGTTTCAAGAAAGCCATTGGTCGTTTCCTTAGACATAGGCACAACATATACGGGATACGCGTACTCTTTTATTAAAAAGCCAGCCGAAATAACGGTCCGGAAATGGGCAGCAGAAGGAACCATGTTGTCGCCAAAAGCGCCCTCTTCCGTCTTATTCACGCCGGAACTAAGTTTTCACTCCTTCGGATACGATGCTGAGAGAAAGTTTTCAGATCTACATGCAAAGAAGGACCATAAATCGTGGAACTTTGTCAACGGTTTTAAGATGGTCTTAAATGAAAAAAAGGTATTGTTTACTTTAATATGACCAACTCGATAATGATAATATTCATTTAAACTTGAATGAACATAGAATACTGTTGATATCAAAGAATAATACAAACTCTTGAGAGCTTTACTTAAATACATGTGCCACCTTCCCCGCTTGTAATTTAAAGTGATTACCTCAGCTTAATCACCACGCCATAGCCAAACAGATTGACTCTATTCAGATCAATGATATATTTTTTTAAATCCCTTTAGTTAACTTTTGTATATGTTACAAATATTTTTAGTTACAGTCCTTCATACAAGTTTTATCATTTTCTGTTTTATTTTAAATTTCAGAAATTTGATGCGCATGTTTTGAATGTCCTAGACATCCAGAATCACTATGTTCCAGCTAGTGCCGTATTTACTGGTGTTATCAGATACTTGAAAAATGACTTAATTGAGCAATTAACCAGAAGGGGGTATCATCTGGACGAGAGCAATATCCAGTTTGTTGTTACTGTTCCCGCGATATGGAGCGAAGCTGCAAAGCAAGCGATGACAGACTTCTCCGTAATGGTCAGTAAGGGGTGCAGTGATAACAAGTGTTTTTATATGTATAATATTTTTCAATTCTATAATAATCTGTCGCAAGATATTTATGCAGCACATTTGGACGATTTTAATAAACATACACATACCTGTGAAAGAAATGCAATTGAAATCAATGAAAGGAAAATATCCAAGATATCTTTATAGAAACATTATGATTTTTCACTAATATTAGATCACAAGAACGAAATCGGATTTCTTACTGAGATTTATAATAGGAAATGTTGCCATTTTTTCTCCATACGGAAGACACTCGGAATACCTCGCACAATTTTTCAACGTTATCATCCGTATACTTTCATCTCTTTTGCAATGCAAAATCCCCGTAGACTTTTTTAGCAGTGTATTGAAACCTGACAATGTAGAGGGGGCGTTTCAAAGGGGAAATCTTGAGATATTTTCATACTATTGAATGATCATCGTTTGAACCCAGAGTTATTTATAAATATAGAATAATTCAAGAAAATGTGCGGCATAAATATCTTGGGACACACTATAGTAGATATATAGTATTATTGAGAAAGTACGCATCAATTTATCAGTCATCAATAGTAAAATGTTACTTTTTTTAAATGTAAGATTATTCTCCAATTAGAGTTCTTGCATAAGGTGAAACAGACATGCGTGATTGTTATCGGCCTATAACATACCTGTTTTGATACAGCTCTTTGTTAATCATTAATCATTATGACTTAAAACTGTAAAGGTATGTTTGATAGATTTTTCAATCTATCAAACTCCATATTCATTAGAATCATGGTTATTCAGGCAGGAATTCAGAAGGAAAATCTGATGATAGCTTACGAACCAGAAGTAGCCGCACTGCATTGTGTGTCCATGCCGGCTAGCCAGGTTACATTGAGGACAAGAGACAATATTACTTCGATGTTTAAACCCGGTTGTTCTTTCCTAGTTTTGGATCTTGGTGGTAATCTGCGTCGTATTTTTGTCGATATTATAACTTTAAATTTATTACCTGTATAAAAATGCATATTACCTGTATATAAATTACAAACAATGCATTACTACACGTTAAAACGTACATTTGTATTTTAAAAGCAGACAGGTACATGTAACCTCGTATATTTTTAACAGTGACTAGAGGTCAATATATAGGTTTTTTCAGTCAGTAACATTTGTATTATGAGTTTCTTTTTTTTTCCACTGATGTAGGTGGTACTGCTGACATTACTGTACAGAAGGTAGAACGAGACGGAAAACTAAGTCAGCTACGTGCAGCTTCCGGCGGAAGTTGGGGTGGAAATTGTGTAAATAACTCGTTCTTTCAAGATTTAACCAAAAGTCTTGGACAGAAAGTCTTTCAGAAATTCATAACCACAAACCCTGGTGATTATTTTCATTTGAAAAACCAGTTTGAAGTGGCAAAACGGAATCTAAGAAATGATCAAGAGATTGTGTATTTGCATATACCGTCGTCACTTAAGAAGATCACAAAGGAGGTCAATGGGAAAAAAATTGGAGACATTTTTAATGAGTTGGAGACCTGCGAAAAAGTGCACTATAGTGATGGAAAGTTGAACTATGCTTCAGAATATTTCAAAAATTTTTTTTCGTCCACGGTTCAAGCAGTTGTAGATGAAGTTAAAAGAGTTTTAAAAAGTAAAAGATGTAGTGAAGTTGAATATATCCTAATGGTTGGCGGATTTTCTGAATCCGATATTGTGCGCGAAGGCATAAAAGCGGCGTTTCCAGAAATTCGAATTATTAATCCCGAGGATGCATCACTATCTGTTTTGAAAGGAGGTGTGTTATTTGGTCATGACCCAGATACGGTGCGCTTTCGGGTTTGTCCACAAAGTTACGGAATGGCCATGCATCAATATTTCAACCCCAAAATACATGATTTGTCAAAGAGTTGCAAAGTCGGAAATACTCAGTTTGTTGTTGGTTGTTTTGAGAAAATATTTGAGAAAGATGAAGTTGTAGAAGTAGGCCAGAAAAAGATAGTGCGTGTTGCTGAAGATTTTAATGGGCAACCTGAAAAAATGCGAGCTCAAAACAAAGAAATTGAAATGTACGCTTCGGCGGTGAAAGATCCAAAATTCATATCAGATCCCGGATGTACACTGCAGGGCATTATAGTGGTGTCGCCACCTGGCGGAAGATGGCCTGAGAAAATGAAAGGAAATATAACTTTTGAGGTCTCTGTTACAGGAATTAAAGTATCCTTCATGGATAGAAATACAAAATATACAAGTGGAGGAGAAATCAAATTTTTGGAACCAAAACCACAAGCTGAAGAAAACCCTTTAAATCGATCTTTCAGAAAAGATGATTTGTGACAACATTTTTGAAATTTTAGACTAGCAATTGTGCTACAGATTTTTACATCAGATGTCAATAACTTCTTCTTATATTTTGAATTTTGCCAACATTTGTTTTTTGTGAAAAAACAAATACAACAACAAAAATTGAATAAAAAACATCACCGTTTTGTTATATTTATTACAATATTCTTTTTGAACAAAAAACTTGCTATTGTAAATGAAAGAATAAACGTTGGTTTTTTTTTTCGAAATATAGCGCATCTATCAGTTATTGCGTGTTCCTCTCGCAAATTGAATGCATTTGAGTGTAGCATTTCTTATTCCTGGACTGGGACATATTGGAACGATCAAAATAAAGACAGCTACTGTCTGTAACATTGATATCCGCTTTACCGAAAATGTCGAAATCCACAATTTTTCTTGAGTTCATCCAAAACCAGTGCCCCGGTAATTCAATGGAATTGGCACCCATCCAATAACCTGGGTAGCTTCGTCTATTATCTGTTTCATAGTTACCGTAGCTGCCGCTTCGATAACGATAGGAACCCAATAATATTCCTGTAATGAGAGAACGAACATTTCTAAACAAATAATGCTAAGATTAAAAGTAGGCTGAGAATTGTTGTAATGATATATAGATATGAATTAAATTTTAAAATCACGATGATCAAAATGTGTTTATTTCTATATGGTTTTTGAATATTTATTGGTGTTGTATATCTATGTGCTATTTTAATGGGCAATATATCGTATTGATCAACAATTATTTCACCGGCCTAGCTGTTCAGTAGAGCGGACGCTCCCCAGAATTCTCTATGTTCGTAACGCAATTACGAACGCAGAACTATGACAATTCATGTGTTGAGATCAGAAGTACTGTATTATCAATGGGTGTCGTTTAAAAAGTATACCTTTAGTCTCTAAACAGTGCCATAAAGAGCCTAAAACATATTACATTGCGCTTAGAGCTTGCGTAATATACTTTTGCAAAAAAAAAAAAAATGAAGAGAAAGACGATAATGGCGATCCAAACAATGACGATGATGTGTCGATGATGAAAGAAATTTGCTGTATTAATGATGTTCTATTGAAAACTAAATACCTTCTTCTTGCCCGTGTTCGTTGAGATAACCTTGTATAAAGGAATATTCGTTCGTGTCATCAACTTCTATCAGGTATCCTCCAAACAATAGACATAGTTGCTATGAATAGAATATGTGGTTTATCATATGTTATAATTATTGTTTGTAAACTCATGCTCAGAAAGGGGGAGCGATAAAGGATCTGAAACCCTAATAAAAATCCGATATTTAGACTAATCTCCCGACCCACATCTCCGTAAAAATATATCCTCCCTAGTAACCCCTTTCCCATGAAACAAATTCATGATTCATCTGACCTGATAAAAGATAAACGAAGCTATTATATTCGTCTCTACCGGCCTATACACATAGATATTGTTTAACCATGCAATATACATGTATGTTTAGTTATATCGTTACAGTTAAGTGCCCATACGCATGTACTTAACCTAAATGTTTTACCTACTACTGGGGGGGGGGGGGGGTACATCAAAACTCATGAATGAGGGGTACCCACAAATCAAAACTCACGTAGGCTTCGATCCATGACGTCACTTCATTGTTGAGGAGGTAGCACGACTCCTTAAATCTCGTGTACCCGTCGGGGCATTTAGTGGGTCCCTTGTCGGGAGAGGTCGTTGGTGAAGCCTGTGAAACTTAAATAAAAAATATAAGTTTATAATCTTATCAATTACAATGAAATTTATAAGAAACTATTGGTATTTTCTGTTAATAAAGGTGGGTTTTTTTAAAAAAATTACTTATTTTGAAAACGAAAAAATATATCTAACAACTCTATGAGCGATCTACATAAAAATAACTAAATAACTCTTATAACGTGTTTTATTGATCAACCATGTAGAGCATAACATTAGAAACAAAATGTTGAAGCCGCTGGTTTTTAACAATGAATACTCCCTAGAATACATTGCTGGTTTGAGAAATAGATATGTAATTATAATTTAATATTTGTATTATTCGTTGGCATTTATTATTTTTTTTCTGATAATTAATAGTAGCAGTCTATCTCTTGATTTTGGATTCACTTGATACATGTATAAAATTATGTAAATGTATCAAATTTCGGCGAACTTTCCATTCGTTGCCTGTTGAGTTACATACAGAGACTTTTCTACAGTATTAACATTAACACAATGCCTTGAACCAAAACACTTCTTTAGGACTTATGTGAAGGTCTTTGTTAAGAAAACATCATTGAAATAAATAAATACATTATTAAACTAGCATAAAGTTGTATTAATTGTATTAGTTTTTAAGGCATTCGATACTATTGTTTTTTCTTCAAAAAAAAAGAAGCAAAAACTGTTTAAAAAACAAACACAAGTTAAAGAATCCGATTAAACTCAAAATTGTTTTAATTCAGTTTCAACTTACCCGAAACATTTGCAAGACAGAACACGACAACCATGAAAAGCTTCATTGCTGAGACATCCAATGCTTTCCGACCGGCATCCGAATTCATACCCTTGTGTCGAGTGCTGAAAGTATGTCAGGAAAAGTGTTTGCTGTTAACTTTCCTCTTAACAAGTTTTCTTGAATTTAAAATAAGTATATCATATGATTTATTTTAATTTCACGTTGATTTACAAGCACTGACATTAATACTTCAAGATACAAACTCCAAGTATCAGAAGTTGAACTTAATTTTAGAAAATGCTCTTGCTGTTTTATTTGTTCGTAGAAAAAGAAGTGAAAATTCGGACAATTGAGAAAGGTACTTGAATCTATTCATGTACGCTGAATTTAGACATAATTCATCTTTATAAGCAAGGACAATGGCAATGAATTTGTTTCTCCTAAGTTGTAGTGTAGGGAATAATGAGTTACAAAACAAACACAGATAATTTATAGATATAAACATGCATGAGAGAAAAAAATGAACAAATAAATAAATTGAGTGTAGATATGGACATTGGCTAACCAGGAAAGCTAACCTTTTCCATACCTGTTTTTATAATTGTACATCATTAAATCAATTTAAAAAAAAATACACTACAATGTTGCATGAAACACTGTCTAGGACGCACATGATACTATTTAATATGTCTATTGATTAGTCTAAGGCAACATGTAAGCTCGTTTGTTTCCCTGATGCAATGTAGACAGTAATTCATTGTTGTAAAAATATTACAACATTGTTGTTTTAAGCATTGAATCATTATTTTTGAAAGATGCGGTCTCATAACTGCAACGGTGTGTGCATACAAATTGAATAACGCGCGCTAGCGCGTTATGAAAATTTGTTTGCACACACCGTTGCAGTTATGAGACTACATCTTTTAAAAAAAAATGATTCGATGCTTATATTTACGTTTTTTTGAAATTCATTCCCTTTCCGCAAATATGATTTAGTTTTAAACATCTCTGCCTTATTCAACGAGTAATGCGCAATTAATGGAAAAGTCATTGGAACAGTCGACATACATGCATGCTGACAAAAATAGTGCACAGCGTTTTATAATTCTAATAACACAATTTTATTTTTTCATTCTGTAATTTGATGAATTTACTTTTGGTATACTAAGAAATTAATTAATTGAATTCATTTATCTGTTGTAAAATATTCACATCAATGAAATATTAATCAGCGTAAGTATAATATCAGGTCGTGATCTGGTTTGAAGTCGTGAGGAGAATCAGTCATGTTCTTCGGGAAATACTGAAGGAAGACTGAATGTATTCATATGCACCAAATTTGGTGATTGGGTCTTCTGTGCTATGCGTAAATATCACTCAAATCAATCAATGCAATTCAATAGGGGGAAAGAAAGTGAATGTAAATATATTTAAAATGACGCAAACATTCAAGAAAATCAGAAGTGGCGGAAGACCAATAAACAGTTGAGTAGAAAAACCGAGAAGAAAGCTCACTACAGTAAGTCTGCCAACCACACCATTTCAGTAAAATAGAAAAACAACAGTTTAGTCAGAACAACGCTAGTACATACTTAAACACTACAAACCGAATTACAATGGAAAAGAAAGTGGTGCATGAAAAGGCTACCAACCCGAAAAGTTGAAGAATATATAATAAATTTTATATTCATGTTCGATAAATGTTTGAAAAGCTCGTAGACTGCAAACACACATAAATGATGACTGTTATACATGTAACAAAAAATCATATAATTCTTAATATTTATTGCTACATTTTTTTAACGGTTTTATTCACGCATTGACCTTTATTAAACTCGTGCGTGAATTTTGATGACTAACAAAACGCAAAAACTTGAGGAAGTTAAGAGTGTGCTATAAATGATACAAACAAAAAAGTAACCCCATTACTGGTATTGTTTCTCCTTTTCAAAGTGATAAACACTTTAAAATTCGACACACTTGTGACAACTTTACCCACTTGAGATTCACATTTTGTAAGTATCTTGTTGTCCATCGTAGTTAATACTATTCTGTTCATGTAGCTTTAATAAGAGAAGTGGAAAAGTGGGCAAAGCTCATGGCCCTGACCTCCATTTCATATCTATCAAAATTTTAAATTGCGTTAATTATCTCTTCATCAAACACGTTTTGTGAAATATAATATATTTCTTGCTATCCAGTAGAATGTTGCACGTATTGCCAAAATTCGCCCTAAATGTACGACATTAAATATATTATAACAACATGTTTTCAGTTTTCCAATCAAAGCAAATAAACAAATATACTGAAGGCTTCGAACTTTTCGAACACCTTATGAGCATCACTGTACTAAACAAGCATATATCATTTTACTTTTAAATAGGGATGGCAATCTCTGACAGGTTAAGCGATTTCACGGCCGGAACGATGGTAATAGGTTACAAAATCAGTAATCGGTTGATTGTATGAAATAAAAATAAATAATGTACTTATTTTTTATGTAATATTTTAACGCAATTTCAAAATAAATTTTACTTTTTGTCTTCCAAACCTATTATCTTATCAAGTTAAATTAAAGACCGTTAAGACCCCAGGGCTGAGCTCTTGGAAGAAAAGTAGTCTGTATTACTTTTGTTAATTATAATGGTTGTCACATGTAAAACAACATGTCACTGCCTTGCCTGTTCAGCTTTTCATAAACCATTAATGAATGATACATGTACTAATACCACTGTTGAGTACCGTTACAATTATCATTATTGCACCTACGTTCAATTTGTTTAGTTTACCTTTTTCCATTAACTCAACATCAATTTATTATATTACACAGAAGAAATGCAATTGTCTATTTATATATTATTGTCTAATTGGCTTTCACGACTGTTTGCTGGCGATCGTTAAGATTTCTTTTTCAATAATTATTACATGTAACATATCAAAAAATCTTTGTATTTTGATAAGAGTAACCGGTTAATCTGTCGGAAAATATTTGCGATTAACTGAGTAGCAATTCTGCAATCGATTGCCATTCCAACTTTTAAAACATGTAATATTAGATTGATTTATGCAGGGGATGTTGGAGGGTATTGCATGGAGCGAATACAGACAGAAAACAAGGTGTGTAAAAATGATGGGCTTATTTAATGAAGACTGTAAACTCAATAATTATATATGACATCAGCTGGTAACATGGTTGATTGAATAATCGTTGAATTAAAAAAAGAACTTATGAAATATAAAAACCGATGAATCAGAATGTAATATTGAAGGCTTCGTTGCTGCTATTCGATGCGCTTGATATTACTAAATATGAACTTAATTGCTACATGTCCTATATATAAGGCTATGACTAAGACTGATGTGAAACGATTTTTTTCATTTGGCGAACAAGTAAGAATGCCGCTTACGAATATACAAGAAATAAAGGCAAGTAGGTAAAGTCGTTGCAGAGGATGGTATTTAACCCTTATATGTCGCTTATTAGGTTAAAAACGAAAATTACAATTCACGAAAGAGGAGGGGTAGGGGTTACTTCACAGATTTCAGAGAAACAGATGAAAAAAAAATCAATTTTTTTTTAAATTCAAATTTTCTCGCACCATTATATATCAGGCAATTTAAGGATTTACTTAGCGTAAAGTAAGCGTGTATATCAAGTGTGCATTTAATATATGTTCTCGTCCGCATCAGCTCATTAAATGTCATTATCTTATGTTCATTACGTTTAATACGTTTCGTTACTGAAAATTGCACCTAATTGTGTAGAAATCAATTTTACGCTGCTGTGTCAACATAAGGACAAAAAAGTATCCGATTATCGCTGTCAACCAGACATCACATATTAAATGAAATCGTTATTTCAGAGTAAATGATACACCATTTTTTACGCTAGTACATGTACGACTAACCAACAAAAAGTGCATTTGTATATTAGCCGCCAACTACCATACAATATGTTCATTTGGACTCGATTGTTACATGTATATGTCTGAAGAGTCATGACCAAGAAACAGAAATCTGTCCATATTTTGTATGAAAGATTGAGGCCCGGCTTGCAGGATGCAGAAAGAAAGTATTTAGAATCATGCGAGCTTGGAGACGAGAATTTTGTCAGAAATGTGTTGAACTCAGGATTAGTTTCTGCAGATATTGAAGACACACAGGGAAGAACTGGGCTTGATGTAGCAATAGAAAATGGGCACGTTTCATTGGTGGATTACCTTTTGACCAAAGTCAGTCCAAAAGTTATCCACCAGGGACTTCTATGTGCTATAGATTATGATCGGGAAGAGATATGCGAGATTCTTTTGAACCACCCTATTTACCAAACCACACCAAAAGATAGAGATATGGTGAAAAGTAACGAATATTCTACCATACAAGGTATCACATCTCCAAATGGGGTTACACTATCCAATGATGTTGATGATTTATCAATGAGGTCGGAAATTTCGAAATTCTCCGAAATGCAAGTTTTCAACATGCTCAAAGAGGCTTTAATAAAAGCAGCCATACGGAATGATTTCCAAATTGTTCAAATGATCATGGTGAAAGGAGCGTCCGTAGATATTCCTCACGACTATTTCTGTTCTTGTACATCATGTATTGAAGAGCAGAACAAAGATTATATGGTCTTTTGTAACAGGCGACTTGATACCTTTCGGGCTTTGGCAAGTCCCGCTTACATTTCTCTAACAGAAGAAGACCCTGTCATGTCTTCTTTCTACCTCAGCAAAAAGTTTAAACAACTACAAGTCATGGAAACTGAGTACAAGGCAAGTGAATTACAGCGTTTAAATATGATCTATTTTTAAATTCAAATGTTTTAATAACTGTATTTAACTTGGTGTGTTCCTGTTTTGTTTGATTTATAGTTTGATTTCATAACTGATGCAAGTGAAACACCACGGTCACACATGTATAAATCTGTAAATACTTGTTCATTTTTCATGTAGACACGTTAAATAAATGTATATAAGGTATTAGTCCCTTTTACCTTTTTGATCAGAGCACGTATGAAGAGTTGGACTTGCAGGTACAAAGCTTCACTCTTGATTTGTTAAATCAGTGTCGTACTTCCGAGGAGGTAAGGTCTCTTTTAAACTCGACAGAAATGGCCGACGCAGACACCAGTTCTTTTCCTCTGCTGCAGGTTGCATTGCAAATGGAGCAAAAGAAGGTAACTATATATTATTTTAGAAAGACGCATGACTTTAAATGCACTTGAAATAGTTTAAAAGGTTAAATGTGTATAACTTCAACAAATTTGAATGCTTTTAAAGAGACTTTTATAGATTTTTTTCTTTTGTACTCTAAGCATAAAATAATTATATTTAATGTCATTCGATACTGTAAAGTATCAACAATACCTTACATTGTAATTGCTGTTGCATGTACATTTATAACAGCAGTTTATGTTATATTTACTACTCTTCATTCAACTTTCGAAGATTATTCATTATTATGTGCATATGTGTTTTCAGTTTGTCTCTCACCCAAAGTGCCAAGCTCAGGTGTCGGCTCTGTGGTTTAGTGGACTCAAAGGAATGCGTCACCTGAATCGATTTGAATTCCTGTTGCTGTCCATTCCTCTTGGAATGATAGTTTTACCCATTTTATCCCTGGTTTTTATATTTGTACCTTGGAGCAAAGTAAGTCATGCTTTAAAATTGTAATGTATTCTTTTTTTCATAGATGTATTATTACTCTGTTCGTTGTCAATTTTGTTTAGCTTTAATTAAGGAGGCTGATTATACCTCAAATTACGTATCAGATCAGCCTTTAGATTTTTGATATTTTAGCCATAAAGTAATACATGAAATAGAAAAAACCCAAATATTTAAGGCTAAAAAATTGACGTTTTTACAATATCTTTATATACAGCTCTTTTCTAAAGAAGATTAATATAGTCTTAAAATAGCCACGACCTTACAAACCACTTTAAAAATATACAGAGCTTAAAGTGTCATACTCCTCTTTGCGGGTGAAACTGAACTCTTCCATAAATATTTCATCATGATAGGTACAATAGATATTCCGGGTTTTTTTATCAGAAATATTTTAATTTTCCATCAAAAGACTGTTGATTTAAAAAAATCATTGTCACAGCTGCATTGTTACGAAAATCATTATCTTTGCAGCTGTGTTCATGAAAACGTTCAATTTAAAAGTCACATATGTGCAACCTTTTACATTATAAGCTAAAGTAGACATCAATAATTACTGCAAATACCTTAGATCATGGAGTTAATTTATGTCTGCAAATTTCATGGTTTATTTGATCTCAACATTCTAAAAAATATATTTCTCTTTTTCATTACTAGTATTTAAATTAAGTCAACAAACTAAAAAAATGCTGTGTATTTTTAACGTACAAACATTGGTATATATACATCCAATAATAATGATTTCCTTTATTACTTACGGAAATTGATTGATTTTGAAAACAGAGCAAGTTTTAAAAGTCGCTTCTTAAACTAGATCAGAGGAATATATTGTTTTAAGCATAAATACACCTACCCATTACGTTTTACTGAAGGGTATCGGATCAATATGTTTAATTATGCATTAGATATTCTTTGATAAGACACTACAAACAATTAATTTTTGATTTATATAAAAGTTAATAAATTACACCAATTACTTGACGACGAATTTTTAAAATATTTAATATAACGTACTATTTAAACAAAATAATTTTTTGTAGGTTTCTCTTTTGCTGAACACACCTTCAACCCGTTTCTTGAGCTACACATGTTCCTACATAACCTTCTTGTGTATGGTTGTGTTGGGGAAAATCCAGTTTAGTAACACGTGGGTGTCCCTTGGTTGCGAACATTCCGACCCATTTACATACGTTTTTATTACTCTGATTTTTATGTGGATCATCGGTAAGTCTGTATTTGAGTATTTTTAAAAATCGGCTAACATTTAATTTGTTTTGGATACCAAACACTTTATTCGAATCGATTTTCAGGATGGATTTGGGAAGAGATGAAACAGTTGTTTGAGCAAGGAGCAGGCGATTACTTCCGATCAGTGTGGAATATCATCGACTCTCTCATGCTTACGTTTTTGTTGACCTCCTTTACTTTGGACGTCGTTGTCCCCATAAGGCTACAAAGTGCCCTAGCACATCATCAGATTCATTTTAATGTATCTGGCGAAGAAGTTAACATCAATCAACTTCTTTTCTGCTATGATGTTGACGACAAGAATAAATATTTTTCGACGGAGAAGCAGTGCCCTACGGCTACGATTGGTGGTAAACCATTCAAGTTGAAACCGTTCATAATAAATGCTTTCGAAAGTTATATCAATTCAGAGAAAGGTTTTCAAAATAATTAAATACCTTGAATATCTTTCACATTGATTTTAACGTTCATCTTTTTATATGTGTATATAATCTTCAAAACATAGATAATATTTATATTATGTTAATCACAGATAGATATTTGTTTTAGTTGACTGGGCTACAAGTTGGGTACCAGACCCTGAACTTATCTCTGATATAATGTTTTCTGCTGGGATAATTCTAAGCATTGCCAGAATATCATTCATAATGCCTGCCAACGAAACAATTGGAACCATGCTCGTTTCATTTAGAAGGACTTTCGGTGACTTGGTAAAACTGCTAGCCATGTTTGTTCTGATCTTGCTAAGTTTTTCGTGTGGACTCGCCGCTCTCTATGCTGCGCATGCGTGCCAGACAGCACACTTTCAAGGGTAATTAAATAATCTTTTTCTTATTTCAACTTTCTTCTATTGTATATTGCACATCGACTTTATCATAAATCTAATACATGATTATATTGATTATTTTCAGGTTTAGTGCTGTGATTTTTGTTTTGATTTGGTCTCTGTTGGGCTTCGGCGAAGGAACGACCCCTAATTTAAACCGCAGTGCCCCTCTAAGTTCCATAACCAACAATTCATCACGCATTTCATTAACAGAATGGTTTGGATACGCTATATATGGACTCTATGTGTTTGCTGCTATTGTTGTTTTAATGAACTTGTTGATAGCCGTAATGAGCAATACCTTCCAAGAAGTCCAGGTATGTGTGAAAAAAAATCTTTAAAATAATACAACTATTTATTTTTGTTTTACCATGACATGAAATCCTTTAGATAGTCTAACATCAATTGACAAGTAGACAGATACATGTACATTTTTAGTTTCAATAACAACAAAAGCTTTAATAAAAAGAGTTGGATAGTCATGGCTATTTTTAGAATATATTGATATCCTTAAGAGTTCTGTATAAGAAAATATTAAAATATTCATATATGTCATTTTTTCTTTCATAAAATAAATGTTTATGGCTAAATATATCATATCTTAAAACTCAATGTTTATCAGATTTGTTATTTAATTTGTCGAATGAAAGTGTTCGCAATATAGTTGTGAAATCGGTTAACTTTCTGTCAGGATGAGAGAGACACGGAGTGGAAGTTTTCACGCACAGAATTATGGATGACTTTTATTGAACCTGGATGTCCGGTAGCCCCACCCTTCAACATCATTCCCTCTATTCAAAATATTTGTGAATCGTGGCAAAAACTATGTTGCCTGTGTAGCAAAAGCAGATGCCGTACCGCACAAAAACAACGGGTAAGTACATGCATACTGAATGTGGTGATATCTGTCAATGCGCTAAATATTACAATTAATAATAACAATATTGAGATTATTTTAATAGCAAAATTAAGAATAATTAGAGCGATGCAACGTGTATTTAGATAGTTAAACTAATTTTGAACCTCTTAAAGCTTGGATTGTCTGTATATGATTAAGTTCAAATTACAATGCATTTTTACAAAATAGGCTGACTTTGTATTACATGTACATGAATTTTTGTGGTTAAATGTATTTATCTAAACTCTAAAGTAACACTTATCCACTAATCAAATATTTCTTAAAGTAATCACATGATTGCTTCCTGACTGTTCACATATGATGATATTGAGAAAAGGTTGATCATTTTGAAGATATTCAATAGTAAAACGTACGAGTTCAATAAAGTTACAATTATGATATGAACCCATGCAAAACTAATAAATATAAAAAAGATTTTTCCGGTGTAAAAATATATATAAAATTTCAACCAAAATAAAATATCACATTCACACTGAAAAGCTGCAATTCCTTTTTAGTATGATTTAGAAATGAGATGCTCACCAGATACCAGCACCCCTCGGCAGGTTTGTTAAACAGTGTATTGTTGTTATTTCTAGTTTTTTCTGTAATATTTTAGTCATATCGCTGTTGTCTTGTTTAAAGTGGAAAATACATGGTTAAATTATTATTTTTTTAAACAATCCACAGAGTGTTGTATGCGCCTTAATACAGAGGTATATAGTACAAGCATCCCGCGCAAAACTTGAAGATGATGAAGGTAATAAAAGATATCAAAATCATTTAATTTCAAGTTTACTATTATTGCCTAAGGCTAATTATAGTCCTTAATTAATTGTAATTTTATCTCAGATGCTACTGAAGACAGACTACGAAGACTGATAGAAAGAACAGCGTCACGACTAGAAAAGCGATTGGATGAAATTACAGGTCACGTGCAACATGTAGATGACCACGTGTCTCATGTTGACAAAGGTGAACGGGATATCCAGCAACTTCAGAGAGAGGAAATGGAGAGAACAAACACTGTACGTCGATATTATTTTGTACATTACATTTTGAATTATCCAAAGTATTCACGTCAAAGTAAATGTTGATATGTTGAAATGGAAATATCAAATGCCAATGCAAATATCATAAACTTTATTGCAATACCTTAATTTATCATATAACAGATGGGAGAGTTATACCAAAGATTATTATTTTAATGCGTAGTCAAGTTAAAATTTTGCTATTTATCGTCATATCTATGTCTATTTAACGAAATCTTGATTGTTTTGCTTCAGAGGCCATGTTCCAGTAAATCGTTGAATATTCATATTTTAATTTAGAAAAAAATATTTTTGCTTTAAACTTTTATCATTTTGTGGTTGTCGATTTTTAAGCTCATAAAAGCACAAGAAGAATACATAGAATTATTGAAGTCAAAATGGAAGGAGGGGGAGAAGTTCAGAGAACAGCGATTACAGGAAGTTTTATCAATGCGCGCGCAAAGAGAGCGACTTATTCAACAACATATGTTTGAAGAAGCACATCGACTAGAGGAGGTGATCACGGATACTCTAGAAGAGGCGGATTATATTCCAAAAACAACTTTAACATAAAAGCCTAGTACAGTTTTATATCTAACAACTTCTTCAACAAGTTGTGTTTAAACTGTATGCAGTGAGTGTATACATGTACTACTCTCCATAATAAAAATATACTTCTGTTTTCTTTTGAAATATATAACTTTATGTACTTTTTGTACGTAGTAATGAACATTTTAATTCTACAAAGAATATTCTGAATACACAAATATGATTTTTACTTCAATATTTCTTTTAGAATAAAAAAAAAGAATATTTTATTACACACGTGTGTATTATCTCTCTTACATACATACAATATACTCAATTATTCCTCTTTAAAATGTACAAAAGAAATATTTATAACATCATACATCATAACGATTAAAAAGGTTGTCAGGATACACATTGTCTCGTTATAATGCGATTTGTTAGAGGTATGAAATGAAAGAAAAAGAAACCACCTCCCAACTTGGAGTTTAGGGAGACGATAAAACAAAAGAGTTAACAAAGGTGGATTCATAAATTTTATGAACCCGCATTACTTAAAAAACTGGCAGGGTAATATTACAGGGTTTCCAAATGCAATATACCGTATTTATTATCAAGATTAGTTTATATTTTATGCAAGTATACGGGTGTTTAAGATTTAAAGACCAGAAATAATTATAAGAAATGTTTTAATAATGTAAATGCATGGCAACATGTAAGGCATACATTTATTGCTGTTTTTGCTTCAAACACAGGTTTATTCCGTTCAATTTACATCTAATGCTATAAATTGAAATTATTTGACAATTAATGTCTAAATCCTTTATTAATGAAATATAACAAACTATTTTGCTTTACACTTTTCCCATACAAATTTTATTCATTTGAAAGAAATTCAGTTCATTTTATTCATGATAATAGTTGGAAATACTAGGAATTTCTAATGTCAGTGCTATTTCAGATCAAATAAAAAATCATTTTATACTCTTTTTATATTTAAAAAGAACTTATTTTACTTCCCGAAAAGTACGTGAACAATGCGCCATGAATAAAGGTGGCAAGAGTGTACCAAGTCCTAATCCATACTCTTGTACCCTTCTTTAGTTCGTAAAGGAGATGACCCGAAGTATTGATATACTGACTTTGTTGATTGTTAATGCAAGTATGCACGTGATCAACGTTCTCCACGACAGCAGCGATGTACACTGTACCCCCTTTTTGCGACAGAATTGACCAAGCAAATGAATATACTCCGTCCGCTGGCGCAGTAAATATTCCTGTCGCTGGGTCATAACCTCCACCTTTGTTCAACTGAACATTTTCAAACTTAATTGTTGTATTTATTGGTGTATTGGTGAGATGGGAATTTAGATTTGCATGGAAAGCAACGACATCGTAAGCAACGCAATCTGAAAATATGATAACATATCTCCGTTAAAATAAAAAGAAAATATGGTTAATGTTCTTTCAGTTAACGTCAACTTTTAAATTCATTAACTGTTTTGCAGAGCAATTGCTCTATTTACCTTGTTTTGGTTCCCACCCTATCGATTTACAAGCACTTCTATAACCCTGGATGTCCTCCATAAACTGGGAGGGAGACGTGGTTTCTACAGGTCGTATGAGCATGTGTAGAAGCACGGTAGACGTTAAAAAAGCACTGTTTCAAATTTTGAAAGAAATATTATTTTATCCACTAAAAACTAAATGTCATGACATTGTGTAAGGTTTATTGTGATTCACATTTAATTGGTCTCATTATCAAATTTTGTGAAACCAAAAGGAAGAATTGATCACCTACCATGTTCAAGCTTAATTTGCTAAATACTTTATATTTCTTATAACTACGTTTGAAAATGGAAATGCACTATTTGATTCAATGTCTATGTTTATGAACACGTTGGTATAAACTTGATCAAGGTAGACCATAACCTTGTGCAGTGATCATTGTGAGTACATTGGTGGACCTCTTGGGCCCTTTACCCTTGAGAAAAATTCATCTAAAATTATATTTGCTTATCATGAGGTTTAATTTAACAAAAAAATAATACTTAACTATGAAACAAACTGATTTTATTAATTTGCTTGCGATTACAAGAAAGGTGTAAATTTACTCACCTCATAAGCATGTTTATGATTGATTAAGCTCTTCAAAGACAAGGCTGATATTCGCAGAAAAAAATCAACAATTTTGTCTTCTTTTGATTTCGTCGTTGTTTATTTGTTTTTATCTTGCAGAACTAAACAAATTCAGGAAGAACCTTATTTTATATAGCTTATATCACGCGTATATCCTCGTGACATCAAAATGATATCCGATTGCACTTAAATCCACATTAACTCCATAATAAATACAATAACCAGATGTAAAGTATCATTTTCAGAAAACAATCCTGTTGATTTGACTTGTGACATTTGAGCTTCCGAGTTGTGTATTCTTCACACAGATATAGGTATATTTAAATCTGGTATTTATTGTATTTCAATAGCGCTCTCCATCAGATAAATGAGATGATGGTGGTGTTCGAGAAAGGTAAAAGCATACTTGATTAAAGAGAACCAGGATGTTGCAGTGGGAAAAACATTGTCAATGAATTTGTTGGCTTTTTTTTAACCCATCAGCATTTTAAAGACGTCTTCTACAACATATATTATTTTTGCGGCCACTTTCTTGCATTGCAAGAGATATGAATTCCCCCCCCCCCCCCCCCCCCATTTTTTGACAATTTGATTTTTTGACAACTTCAGTTTTCTGAAACAATTAATTTGATTGACAGGGAAAACACAGGGGATGACAGGGAAAGGCAGGGGATTTTCATACGGACAGGTGTTTTTAGAGCCAGTAGTGAGAGATATTTTGATATGAATCCCCCCCCCCCCCCCCCATTTTCTGACAATTTGATTTTTTGACAACTTCAGTTTTCTGAAACAATTAATTTGATGGAATTTATTTGCAAATCTTAGTCAATAATTTTAAAAAACAGAATACAATTTCATAATTATTTACACTATTGGCCTTTTTACATAACAGTTTCATCAATTTTTGAAAATATTGATGAAACAAGCACTTCAAATTTTGGTGTTTTTTCTTCTAAATTTAAGCAGAATGTGATAGCACATGAAAAATACTCATCGACATTTTCTTTAAAATTTCAAATACACTGTATTAACATTAGCATGTTCTTTATAACATATTAAATTTCATGGCTACTTTCTTGGCATTCAATTGAGATACTACAGTAGGAATCACCCCCCCCCCCCCCCCCCCATCCCTATTTCTGGAACTATGACCTTTTGGGACAATTTCTGTTTTGAAACATCAAAAGAGTAATACATTAATTTTTTTTTAATTCTTTTTTTTTGGGGGGGGGTTTAATTCATTGATATTAACAGAATAATAATCAGAATATATATATTTTTAAAATGTCCTTGCTTGGGGACTTATTTAATTGTACGTAATTGCAGTCTTCTCATGGGAAAGTACAATGTTTAAAATGCATCGTGGGAGAATCTAGGATAATCATAGCGGCAGATCGAACATGCTCAGCAGTTTAGTGGGACATGTTTACGTGCGACGTTTAGGAGTGTATGCGGTTGAACATAAAATTCTTAACTTACATCTGGACATAGAACAGTTCTCAGTTGAAATTCGAGGAAAAGGGGGCCTCTGTTTAAAGCATGATGCAAATATTGTGCAATTCAAAAGGTCCTAGATATATGGGTTTTTTAAATAGGTAAATATGACATTAAAGCCGGAAGCGATGCTTCAAAAGTCGCAAAAGATATTGTTTTGCTCGCTAGTTATTTTCATGAAGGAATTCTTTTTGCCTTATTGGAAGAGTGAAATTTCATCAAAGTTTGTGTTTGATCTAGTCAGTAAGAGATATTGTTTTTGTGACATATTATGTATTTGGGAAATCAGAACCCATTTGTTCATATTTATAGACTTCATAGTAAGATGCACAAATTGTTCGGTATTTTGTGATATCCCCCATTTTTGTAAAACCAATTTGTTAGTCATTTACTGTTATTAATAATTGACACTTTCATTCACAGATACATTTGTTGTCGTACTTATATGTTTTTTAAAGCAAAGTGTGTGTTAATTTGGTATATTTTATTGATATTTTACACAGAATGTATCGTTATAAAATGTCAAAAGTAAATTTATATGTAACGCCATAAATTATATTCAGTTTAATCATTTTCATATATTATTATATTATTTCACATGTTTATTTGTATACCCGTTGCTCCTGAAGAGCAACCGATGTATTACATAATATGACCTTATTAAGATGGCTGCTCATAACAAACAACCCTATGTGTATATAAGTAAGGGTACGAGTGTCATAGATGCTTTTTCTTGGATTTTATTTGTGACGATATTAAATTTGGAAATTGTGTAAATAAATTGTAAAATACAACTTGGACTTTTCACTTAGGAGTTATAATCAAAGGAAGGATTATATACAGTTCTATCAATTAATTATGCCGTAACCGCTCGACGGCGCTACAACTGGTGGCAGCGGTGAGATTCTTGTAATTTCTACGGATTTTATTTTTGAACTTTTGTGAACTATTCTGTTTGATATTAAACTTTGTGACAATGGAATTAAATCCAGGAGATTCTTTGCAAAGACAAAGATTTGTAAATATGGTTGGTTTTGATGAAAATGGACATCGTGTGATTGTGGGACAGATGGACCTATTTGCTCATAAGGAGTGCCCAAGTTGCTACTTATTGTTCAACCGAAAAGAAAATTTCAATTGCATCAAGTGAGTAAATAAAGTTGATACTTTCTTTTACAAATGTCCATGCTGTAAATGTAGAGTGAAAGCATTTCCGGAGGAAATAGTAAATTTTTAACGAACAAATTGCTTATGTGATGTTTGGATTTATTGCAAAAGAAAGTGAAAATTGATGCATTAACGACCCCCGAAACACCGAGAACGCCGAGAACTTCAACAGCGCGGAGAAATTTATTTACGGATTTCGAGAATATGGATCCGCCAGTGTGTCAGATGCCAGAATTTCCATCGCCGATATCTCCTGAATTGGATTTGAGTGTTTACGAAAACGACAATGACCAAAGATAGAGAAAATTTGTAACATTCTGAATTATTTTTATAACAGGATGTGTATCTGCGATTGCTGGATTTTACAAACTGTGGCCGTCAAATCTCGTAATTAAATTTACGCGAGAATTTCAAATTTTGGTTGTGCTTATTTTCACAAGTGTTATTTTCTTAAGTTTGCTATGGACAATTTGCTCTAATCGAGTGGCAAATTACGAAGATTCAATGCAGCCCGAAATAAATACTTCAAGGCGATGGACACGTACAAACCTAGTTTCGCCCAACGGATTCTACAAACGTGACACGAGGAACACCAGCCGCTCATTTGGATGTTTCTATTCAAATCAAACGCACTTTCAAGGGAGATGGAACTATCATCTGGGGTGAATTTATTTTGAAGATATTTTGAAAATGTGGCAAGTTTAAATCAATGGACTGAGCAGCGTAAGACGCGTATTCTCCTAACAACTTTAAGGGATCAAGCTGAAGCGTTTGCATAGGGACTTCCGGAAAATACTGTAGGAAACTATCAGGTGTTAAAAGGTGCACTGAACCAAAGATTCGGACATACAGCACTTAAGGAGAGTTATATTGCCGAGACAAAGTTACGAAGGAAACAAGACAAAGAAACATTCCGGGATTTTGGCCAGGCTATACAAGACTTTTATCGACGTGCTTACCCTGAGAACAGAGAATATGTGCTGGACAGCTCAATGAAGAAATTCCTGGATAACTGTAGTGCTAGTGAAGAATTCCGGTTTGCAGTAAAACGAACGCGCCCAAAACAGACGATGCAGTGACCGCTGCTATACAAGAAGAGTGCATTCGCAGAGAATAAGAAATACCAGGTAAGGAAAGATTATCAGCCACCGGTATACAACATTAATGACAGACGATATGCTGGTAAAGGAACATCCTTAAACGTTGACAATGCGGCAAAGAGATGTTACAAGTGTAACTCGTCTCAACACCTAATGCGGAGTTGTCCTAAGAAGAGTCCTAAGAAGAGACTGTCTAACATTAATAGTGCTAACAATGGTTTAAGATACGGAAAACGATATGCTAACTACTAACTATTCGGGAACCGGTGATCAGCAGTTAAACCAAAGTCGACCGAGGCAGTAGGCAATGCGTCGGTCAACGCACAAGATAGGCCTAGTGCAGAGGATGATCATATGAATCATCACATGGTATTTGCGGAAACGCAAAATAATGAAACGCACACTGATTTTAAACATGCAGAAAAGCAACCCGACTTCACAACTCAATCTTGTGTAGTAGCGATTGGAGAGTCCGATATGAGAGTTAAGGGTCTAGTCGAGGGGACAGCAGTTGAGTGGAAAATTGTGCGGGAAATACTTTCATCTCTGAGGAAGATTAAGTATTCTTCCACAGAACAGACCTGTACAGGAGCAAGGGCGAAAACAATTTGAAACTGCATATGGAAGACCATTAAATGTAATTGGAACAGCTAATATGATTTTAACGTTTGGAAAGAAAGATATTTATTTCCGAGTTTTTGTGGGCGGCGTGAAATGTAACCTGCTGGAAAAAGACTTTATATGTTGAAATACGAATGTACTGGGATTACAGGAATCACAATCTGATGATGAAATGTGTGCACACGAGTGAGGATGAAGAGACAAGCTGTCGTGTTTGCTCAGTGGATAGTATTGTAATTCCATCGAGACATAAAGCTGTGATCAAATTAAATCGAAGATGATTCCTAGTACTATTATGAAGGAGGCTATATTAGTACCAATGATGAGATTTGTCAACAAACATGGACTTGTGGTTAGACAAGTATTAGTTAATACAGAAAATAGTGAGATTTATGTGTGTATTTTTAACCTGGGTGACAAAGAAGTTTTTGTCATAGAAAACACAGAAATTGCATTAGTGACATGCGTTGATTATTATAATACTTATATAAGTAGTGACGAGCTGCCGAATTCAATGATATGCAACGTGAAAACTGGGAATGTGTCCAAAGATATTCCTGAATTTTTGAGAGAGATGTATTCTGAAGGATGTAAAAATCTTACATCAGAGCAAGCAGAGAAATTTAAGCAGTTTTTACTTAGTCGTAAATCTGCGTTTGCCGATCCCGAGATGCCTTTACAGGGATCAAATGTTGGAGAACATCGAATCAATTTGAATGATGAGAAACCATTTAAAGAACATGTAAGAATAGACATATTCAAACAAGACATATAGGATGCGGAAATAAATAAATTAAAAACTCAAGATTTGATTTAAGAATCAGTAAGCCCTTGGTTATCTCCCCTTGTATTTGTGCAAAAGAAAGACAAAACTTGGAGATTATGCGTGGATTATCGGCGCTTGAATGCTCAAACAATAAAGGATGCTTACCCTATTCCGAGAATTGCTGAAGATCTAGACGCATTATCTGGATCTACTTGGTTTACATTGCTGGATCTTAATATGGCTTATCATCAAATTCCTTTGCGAGACATCGACAAGGAGAAAACAGCATTGGAACCCCTCGTGGAGGATTGTATCAGTATACAGTCATGCCGTTTGGATTGTGCAATGTCCCCGCTACTTTCCAAAGAACGATAGAACATACCTTACGTAGATTGCAGTGGCATGTCGCAGTCCTGTATTTAGACGACATAATAGTGTATAGCAAAAAAATTGAGGAACATTTAAGAAACCTGAGCTTAGTATTTGATCGACTTGAAAATGCTAATTTGAAACTGAAAGCCAAGAAATGTAGTTTCTTTAAACATGAAGTGGCTTTCTTAGGACACATTGTTTCTAGAGAAGGAATTAAAACAGACCCAAGTTAGACCGAAGCTGTTATGGATTGGAACATTCCTCAGAGTGTAACAGAGTTGCGTAGTTTTCTTGGATTAGAGTCTTTGACTTTGCTAACATTGCGAAGTGTCTTCACGGACTTACTAGCAAGAACACTCCCTTGAACTGGACAGCCGAATGTGATGAAGTATTTAATCACTTCAAATCAACATTAGTGAGTGCACCAATTCTTAGTTATCCAGATGTGAATGGAGGACTCTTTATTCTGGATACTGATGCTAGCAATGATGCGATAGGAGCAGTATTATCACAGATTCAGGACGGAAAAGAAAAAGTGATAGCGTACGGGAGTCGTACCCTAACAAAATCTGAGAGGAATGATTGTATCACGCGACGAGAGATGTTAGCACTCGTTTATTTTTATCAAACATTTCAAACATTACTTGATTGGAAGAGAATTTATCCTGAGGACAGATCATGGATCGCTAGTGTGGTTACATAAGTTTAAAGAACCGGATGGACAGATTGCTCGATGGCTTCAACATTGGTTTCATATACTTTCCAGTTTCAACATAAACCAGTAATTGACATGGAAATGCAGATGATTTGACTAGGATGAATATACAAAATGGGAAGTGTAAACAGTGCAAAGTGAAAGTGACAGAGGCACAGGGTGAAGAAAAATACTATCACATGAAATATTTGCGTAAATCAACTAACGGAGAAGATGTTAAATCTTGTGATTATGTGTGTGCTATTAAAACACTGTTCCAAGATACGGATGAGATACCTATTGCCTGTTATTCAGCAAGTGATACTGTACAACCACATAAGACGTCAAAGCGTGTTCCAAATCGTCCTTACGGGCTAAACCTAAGGAACAGCCGGATAAATCACTGAGTTTATCAAGTATTAGATAATATCAGTTAGACGACGAAAGTATATCACCCATTCTTAAGTGGAAAGAGGACTCAAACTTTCCAAAGCCAGCTATAGATTATATTTCAAGTTTAGACTTTGAGAGCAAATTTTATAATCTCGTTGGGAGTTGTTGACTGAACGAAGGGGTTTTATGCATTAAATGGATGGAAAACAATGGAGAACGATTACGGATTATTGTCCCCCAGAAGTTACGTGATGTTGTAATGTGGAATTTCCGTGACGCTGTAACTGCCTGACATTTAGGTTTACGACGCACATTTGATAAACTCAACAGAAGTAATTATTACTGGCCCCATCTAAGAATGTTCAGGATTACATCGCTTCTTGTGATATTTGTGAAGAAAGGAAAAATCTGCATAGAAAGAAGAGAAGCTTTATAAAAAGTTATTTGAGCGGTGTTAAATTTGAGAGAATTGGAGTGGATATAGTGGGCCATTTCCTAAGTCAATGAATGGATTTACGTATCTTATATTGATCTCCGACTATTTTACACAATTCACGGAAATATTTTCCTTGAGAAACAATGACGCTGAAATAGTAGCAGGAACTATGTTTAAAGGATGGATTAAACGCTACGGATGCCTGCAAGAAATACATTCGGACCAAGGTGCTCAGTTCGAAAGTCAATTATTCCGAGAGATGTGCAAAATTTTGCAAATAAACAAGACGCGCACATCTTATCAAAGTACATTTCAGACTGGGATAAATTCATTGACGGAATTGTGTTTTGCGTACAACAGCACTATACACGAATCCACAGGAATGACGCCGTACAAAATGGTATTCGGTGAAGAAATGGCACTCCTTGTGAATCTTATAACCGAACATTTAGATAGTGATAGTGATGACATAGCTGTGTACATAAATGAAGCGAATATGTTACTTAGAAAAATGTTTGTGTGAAATGTATGAAATTGTGAGAAGTGAAACTAAACAAAGTGCATTGAAACAAAAACGTGTTTAAGATCGAAATGTGCATTTTATTAATTATGAAGTTGGAAATTTGAAATTTCCTATCGGAATACAAGAACTTCCTATAGGAATTTCAATTCCGATAGGATTTGATAAA